>OY855906.1:39122490-39452490 GCA_963693305.1 Meandrina meandrites
GCCCTCTGTCTCAACCAATCAGCGTTCAGTAATTTTGCCCCGTATGTGGTAAGATATTTAATTGCATATCCAAAAACCTTAGCTTACCAGGCCGATGTAGACTGTGAGTTGGTCTTTCTCAGCTGCTGAATTCCGCTAACAGCCTGTGTTGAGTTACATTCCTGCAATGTTCACCTGTAACAACAGCAGTTCTGTTTTCTCTTGAGAAAACATCTTGGAAGCTAATACAGGCTACTGATTTTATCTCTCCAAGAAACAGCAAGAGGAAGCAAGAAGAAAACAGGAGGAAGACCTCAGAAGAAAACAGGAACAACAGGAAGCTTTGCGGAAACAGGAACACCAGCGGCAGCAGCTTGAGCAGCAGAAGCAGAAAGAGGAACAAAAGCGGCTGAATGAGTTACGACAACAGCAACAGCAGGCTCTGTTGCGACTTCAGCAGCAGCAGCAGGAACTGCTTAGAAAGAAAGAGATGCAACAGAAAGCTGAGATGCAGCAACGAGTGCTACAACAGAAGTTACAACAGAAGAGGCAAGACAGTCAGGTAAGGAAATAATTAAAAAAAATAAATAAATAAATACTTTGAATTGCAATAAACTTGTGAATACCTTGTAAGCTTGCTTGTGCTTGGGTAAGCTCCCCTACATAATCAACTTTCAATCCAAATCAATAAGATTTTCTGAAACCCGAAATTTACAGTTGAACCTCAAATAAGGCATCCATTAACCAATGAGTTTACTTGTAATGAGTGTCTGGATGTAGTTAAACTGATAGATGAGAATTGGTCAAAGTTTTAACTGCCAGCTGGGAAAATGACGTGGTATTTAGCTGATAGCTGCAACCTGAGATCTGCAAAATTTACTGATATCTGAGAAACAGCTGAAATTTTAAATGGCAGCTGAAAATTGCAAAAATTTAATTAAACAGCATCCCCCTCCCCCACCCTGCCACCCCCGCTCTATCCATACGGCCAATTTTTGCGTAACATATCAAATTCTCCCAATAATACCAAAAGAAATAAGTTAAGAGAAGTTAAGAGAAGTTAAAATCTGATATCAGAGCTGATATGCTAAGGTCCCCCCAATGGAAACATGTTTGGAAATGGTAGAAAAAGACTTTTAGCTGTATAAATCCCAGTTTTGTTTTGCCAATATGCCAAAAACTAATACATCAGAACCTTTTCAGGTGTCTGGGGGATCACTGTGGGGTGCCCCTACTCCTGTATCAGGGACCATGTCGCTGGCGCAGATTCAACAACAGGAGGAAAGAGACAGACAACAACGAGAACTCAAATTACAGCAGCTTCAGGCTCAACAACAACGGGAACAGCAGGCGCGTGGAGCACCAGGCTGGGCAGAGAGGCCTCCTGTGGCAGGCCAGCCTGTCAAGTCATTACTGCAGATTCAGCAGGAGCAGGCGCAACAGCTTAGTAAGAGACAACAGGGGCTTGCACTCACAAGATCACAGGTTAGGAGATTCAACTATTTAATAAATTTATTCCAGTCCTAAATCTTTTTCGTACACATCTCCACTTGTAGTGAAAATTTGGGTTCAGTATGATCAGCTTTCAAGTGGATTGTAATGAAACAAATTTATTGGATAGGGCCTGGCTGTTACACGTTAAGCATTTTTCTCTGAAGCATCAAGTGAAATTGGTTATAATGTCTAGGAAATGTAATGTCATACTTCATTTCAAATGTCTCTTCCTTTGGTGCTGCATTCAAAATGTAACATAATCCAGTCATTCAAATGTTTGTATTCTGTAGTTGAACACCCACTAATGGCCATTTATTAACAATGGCCAGGATTAATATTTTTTTGTCCTTAGTGTGCACCAATCACAACAATTTACCCTTACTAAAACCTCTACTAGTGAATTGTACCTCTTGGTCACTGAGTTGTGGTCTTGGGCAAGACATTTTATTTTTTGAGTGTATATATTGTGGTTCAATTTTATTCTTGGTTGAAACTTTTATTATCTTCCTTTGTTTTAAACTCATTATCATACATTACCATACCCCAAAACAAAGGAAAATAAAATTTGAACCAAGGATAAAATTGAACTGCAACATATGTATGCTGGAGGTAACCCTGCAGTGGAGTAGCATCCCACCAAAGAAGGAGTAGAAATACTCCTTTAATGCTATGGAAACTGGGATAAGCTCAAGCGTGATGTGCCTCTTGGTCTGAATGCAGACTTAACCGCACCTCTTTTTGTGGCATTTGTCCCTTCAACCTTCTCCTCAATAACAACAAACAAACAGAGGTATGGAATTTTCGTCCAATTTATTTTCAAGTGTGTCATTGCTTCCCTTTGGTTCTCTTCTCATAGCCCAGTCACAATCCTCTAAGTTCATCAGTCTGGGGAAATACCGGTACTCTTTCAGCATCCTGGGGGCCTGCTCCCAATTCTGCAAACATCTGGGGTGCAGCGCCACCTAAACCCTCACCGCAGCATTATGATGATGAAGATGATGATGACGATGACGATGATGATGAAAGCGATGATGACAGCAATGGAGATTCTTTTTGGGATGATGCTGTTAAGGCTGCAAGCAAGAGCCGGGAACAACAGCAACAGCCTCCACTGCAACGACAACAGCACAACCCTAGGTTAGTACAGTCCAGTTACCCAAGACCTTTTGTGCAAATTGATGCTATAATGATAGTTCTTGGGGGGTATAATCATTTGCATTCTATTTTTAAACCTCCCGTGCTTCGCTATTCTTGAAAAGCGACATTTAAAATCAAGAGAAAATGAGGGGATCCCTCATTTTCTCTTGTTAAAATTTAATATAACTTGGAATCCCTATTTATCAAAACGTTGATTTCTCGGACCCGGCGATAACTTGAATGGATTTGCTTCAGTCGGATAATGGGCTCGAGAAATTGAGATTGCGTTGTATTTGCCAGTAACACGTAACACGGTAACACGTAACACGTAACACGGTAACACGTTTATGGACTAACTGCTATTTTCTTTCTTCTTATAGTCAACCTCAGCCCAACAAGATGCCCGATAAAAGAACAAACAGAGATGAGGTAAGTGAAAAACAAAAAGTTATGTCATTAACAGTGACTGGGGGAGTTCTGCTCTCCTTGTTCGCGATAATTGTCAGTTTGCCGGTACATCAGGGTGTTTTGTTGTTATCACTTATCAATTTGCTGTTGTGCTTTTTGTTTTAGGAAAACTTAAGGCGACTCTTTCAGAATCAATCCAGTGCAGACGAGTTTTCTCTGTGGTGTGACCAAGCTCTTCGCAGCTTAAATAATGCGTCAGGAATAGACAGTAAGTCCCTTTAACACTTTCTTCAATGGAATTGATCCATTGTTATTCCTCACTTCTCCTATACGTCGTCATAACGAATACTCATGAAAATCGGTCTACTGATGATGCTTTGGAAAAGGTAACTTCCAGCTGAAGAGGTGTAGCCTGCGTAGCAAGCGTTCCCGTGCGAGAGAAGTGCCATGTGTCGCGTGCGAACAAAGATTCTGGTCGCGGGACCAGTGTATACTGTACATGTACTTGTTATCATTTATCCCAAGATTGCTTCCGTTTCCAGTGGAGCAGCTGGTTCGTGGAGGTCATCTATACGTGGTGTCATTATTCCAGTGAATTAATAGCGCATCATATAATCCAAATGTTATAATTCAGTTTAGATTATATTTAGTATAGGCTTAAGGCCTGGCCAAAGGGAGACACAAGAAGACGCAAGTTGAATACTTGCGTCTCTGTTTGGCCAGGACTTGCGTGCACTTGCATTGACTTGCGTTCACTCTGGTCGAGATAAAATTTCAACGCAAGTCAACGCAAGTTTTTTACCGTTTGCCACCCAGCAGTTAAATAACTTTTTTCTTTTGACAAATTGCGTGCACTTGCGAGTAGACTTGCGAGTCCGTTTGGCCACCCAACGCAAGTCTGTACGCAAGTTCAACCTGCGACTACTTCCGTCCACTTGCGTTACGGTTTGGCCAGGGCTTTAGCTTATAGCTTATAATTATTTTTTGACATGTTAAATATCACCTATACTACTTGTTAAAGTTTTCATCAGTGGTATGATAATTTCCAATTTTATTAGTGATGTTATTCTTGCTTGAAAAAGCTGGTACTTAATTGAAGTTTTATTCTATTCCAGTTCCAACATTTTCAGTGTTTCTCAAAGATATCGAATCACCTTACGAGGTTTGTACAGCTGTATTCTACAATTACCTACCTTATTATTTAAGAAATAGAAAACATGTTCCTTGTTTCTATCGAGTTATAGAAACACTCGTGTTAACTTTATAGAAGTACGGCTTTCAGCGCGCACTTTCTTACAGGATGTTTTCTAAACCATAACTTTTAATACATTGTACATCTTTTTCCAGGTTTACGACTACGTCAAATCTTACCTGGGCGACAATAGAGAAACGAGAGAATTTGCGGGGGAATTTATCGAGAGACGAAAGAAACAAAAAGACAGAACTTCTGCTTCTCTTCCGAGCTTTCCTCAAGTAAGTAGAACAAGTTTTCTAGCGAACGTAGCACTCTCATCACGTGGTCCCGATGTAATTAATATAAACACAGTTGACTCGGTCAAGCGCGGGAAAACAGCGCAGCAGGTGACAAGTGCGGGAAAACAGTGCAGCAGGACAAGGCGGAAAAACCGCTGATTGGCTGAGCAAAATGACGCAATGGACGCTGCTTAACAGTAATGCGCCTGCGCGTGTTTTAATATTTTTTGATAAAAATATGGCGGACGTGCACGGGGCAAGTTGCGTGAATACGCAAAGATGCTGGATCTCACTGATCTTACAAACAACCTACGATCGATTTTATGAAGAAGGATGCCCTGTTTATTGGTCATTGACTTTTGCATATTGAGTGGCTTCCAAAGAAGCCGTTTTTAGTCGTCATTCAGGCGTTCTTGGAGTTCCACATGTCTTCAGCCGGAGTGTGCCGTTGTTTACGTGGTCTTCTTGTCTGATCTGTTGATCAGCCTATTGTCTCGATGAGGCAATGCTGAGAATCGGAGAACAGCTTTCTCCTGTATCTTAATAATTCGTTCTTTGAATTTCTTTTCACCGAATTTTGACTCGTTCTCTTCATCGTCGGTTTCATCATCCTGGTCGTCGGTGCCATCGTCTTCTTCGGCGGCGTCGAGATGTCATCGTTTTCACCTGCCAGATACCTAAAAAAAAGTATTGAAATCAAGACACCTCGTCAGTATAACAGGTCAGTACAATCCTTCAATAACTTGAGCGACTAGAGCTTGTGGTCGTATGTAAAGCTAATGAAGTATATTTACATTGGGACATTCCATTTTTTATTATCAGCAAAGTCGTTTCTTCCTGTTTTTGGATTTTATATTACTGTAAAAATTACTGTACAGTCAAGTGCTGCAATGTTTGCTTTTATTATTTCTAGCAAATTCAGAAATGTTTAACCAAGAAAAAGTTTATTTGGCCAAGCAGGAAAATAAAAACAAAGTCAGTGAGATCATATTAGCATTATTATTATTATATTACAGTTGGTTTGTACGCGGGTGTTGGAGTCAAATAATACTGAATTATTTGACATTATCATTTTTTTCTTTAACCTTAGATTTTCACAGCTTTGCCTTATGTTGGTCATGTCCAATCTACTGTAGTCTGTTGGCAATGTAGTAAGGTAGCTTGACACAAGGAAGTAGTGTAGCGTGGAAGAAAATTTGTCCAGAATTGAGTTCACATCTACTCCTCCTCTGCACTGTTTTACTGCACCATTTTTCATGGTAACTGGGACTGTCCGGTGGAGCCTGTAGTGGAAAAGTTGAATAAACTGTAATTCAATCAGAAGAAAGTTGCTGGTATTTTTCTCTCCTGCTTTAACTCCAGGGTTGAGTAGACAAAAATCTCAGTTTGTTGAATACCTGAATATGTTATAACTTGGATAAAAATAAAATGACCATTTGTTATGAGTGTGGAACAAAGCAAAATCAAAGTCCCAGGCAGTGATCAAATCCATGTCATCACAGATAACGTTCCAAACAAGGCTGTTTACTTTGTTCATATGTGACAGCACCATGCAGTATGCAGGGTGCGTGTCACATATGAACCTAGTAAATGCCCTTGCTCGCCAAGTGTTTCTTGTAGCTCAGTGGTTAGAGCACCCAACCAGTATCTGGAAGCCATCAATTTTAACCCTTAGGGGACTCAGGTTTTTGCTTTGTCCCATGCTCGCAGCAAAATTAATGGTCATTTCATCTTAATCATTTATTTAATGAGCTTAAAATTTACCATCTTCATGTTACATTTGCATTAATTCAGTTATAGACTCGAAAAGGGAAACTAAAGAATTTTAATGATTAACTGAAATAAGTATTCTTACTGTCACAGCTTCCAAGATTCTCTTCTTTGTCTCTTGCTTGTTAGCCTCTGCAATGATTTTTCATAGTTGCGAAGAGTTTTTGGGTGGCAGCTATATCCCATGACCATCCCTGACATCAGTGAATTGTAACTTGCACCACACATTTTGAGATTCAGGCTATTTGCTTTTTGCATTGGGCAAATTTTCTAGAAATAAGCTTTGTGTCTTAGTGTACAAGCATGTTTTATTGAATGATAATGGCTATTTTCCTTTTGAGGAAGTACCCCCTCCCCTTTCTACCCAGTCAGCCAGTGGTGCCCCCATTCAGCTTTGGAAAGGGGTGGGTAGACTGGTGGGTAGGCATTAATAAAGAAACCTAGTCGATTTATTACATGCAAGAGCAGTGAAGTGGATTAAGGTTTATTTTTATATGTCTTTAGAAGTTCAAAAAAAGGCTGGAATAAGAAGCAAAAATATAATATTTTTAGTAGAGTGTATTGTCAATGTTAAAAAAAAGGATCTTACAGTAATGAATTGTATTGCATTCTTATAGTGCTGTAAGAGAACAAGTATCCAGTACCTGATTTCTATAAAAACTGAAGCTGTACATTAATGCCACTGTCCTTACTCGTTGAAGCTCCCTCCGTTTTGCTCTAGGCATTACTTTTGACTCATTGAGGATGGAGGTGTAGACCTCATTGAATAAACCTGGTGCATGCATTTCACAAAATTTCTCCATTTCGGTTGGGTTATATAAGTGATGGCCACCATTCATATAGTGACTCGTCAGTGCTTTATGAAAGCAGTGCACTAATTCACTGAATGCAGGTTTACCTGAAATTCATTGTTTTTGTTATACTCTGTCAGAGCATATTTGTAAGATTATGCATGTAGCTTCATTAGAAGTAGGGAAAATTGTGTGTGCATTAATATATTATTTCAGCAAAAGGCCTTTATAATAATTATGTTTAAGTTAACTTACTAACTGTATTTTTTTCTGCTAGCTTTTTGGTGTCAGCTTGGAGCTCATCAATCGTGTTTTGCTTTTCCTTGTTGCTCTGTTCTATTACTGCAAATGTTGGGGAAATAGTTAATTTCTGTTGTCTATTGATCTTTTATTTAGCAGGGTTTTCTTTGAAACTGGATTTTGAAATGTCCCATTTTAGAAAAGCAAAATTGTATAACAGTTAAACTTTCCTGAAACAATAACAACTTTTATAAGAAAACCCTTTTAATGCAATAAAGCCATTAAAAAACAAAAATGAAACACACCTTTAATATGGTTATTCAGGTGTGAATTCTTTTCTATGAGCTCTTTATTTTCTTGTTCAAGTGTTTCCAGCTTTTTAAGAAGCTCACACCAGTTAGGTACATCCTTTGGGGAAACCTTTGTGGGGCTCGCTTCATTTTCGCCGCGAGAGTGCTGTCGCTATTAAAACAAATGACAGTAATAATTTCCTACTTGCAAAGGAAAGAAAAGCGAACTGGGAATATCAGTGCAAAACCCTCACCTTTCTGGCAGAAACGTAACACTTGTTGCCAGTTATCCTCTCGTCGCTATCCGCCTGTTTCAAATGGCCAAGACAAATTTTGCCATAACCTGTTTTGACAGTATCAGGCTCTTTAAACACGGAGACCAAACGCTGAGGACAGTTGGTTTGTACCCCAGAGCATGTATCTTCTAACGACCTTTTCGGGAAGCAGCACCCAGGCTGCTGTTTCTGTTTCTGTTTCCTCTCCTCGTCAAAATGTCTTACGCATAGATCGAAACCGTATTTTTTACACTCATTATTATTCAGACGGGAAATTTTTCCCCAGCAACCGACACTACTCAATAAACAGTTTTCTTCGTTCCGTAAACTTCGCGGGGCTTTTGAACAGAACATTATGGAAACAAAACTTTACAGTCTTTTTTTTTTTACCGTCGCTGTTTTGTTTACAACGGACCCTTTAATTGCCCACAGTGACAGGCGGCTACAAAAACGGCGAGAAAACTGCCGGCCTGTGGCCGGTACGCAGAAAATGGCGATAACTCAAAAAGGACAACACAACAACAAGTTTATTAAAAGTAAAATGTTTTAATATAGTCAGGTTCAAATACATTCACTTAAAAGGAGCATTAACAACAAACAAGGAATAAATCATTGACCTGATCATATATTACAAGATATATAAGGTTTCGATGAAACTGAAAGGAAGATGAATTAGCTTTGTAAGGGTCTTGTAAAGACGAAGAACTGCTTACCCGAGAGGCAAAACCAGTGCGACGATTTTAACGAAGCCAGGAGGAGAGACTTACATGATTCCTTTGCCACCACTTCACATTTACAACTTTGAAAGGCGTTTAAAAAAAGTCATTGGAACGAAAAAAAAGTCATATTTGATATTTTGTGTGGAAATAATCGAACTTTCTACTACGAAAATTCTGACCTTAAATATTCATGGACGGCCTTAAACAACGAGAAATTCTAAGGTCCACTGAATTCCTACCGTCGAGAACAGCTGTCGTCAAAGACAGTACAATGATATAGAAAACACTTACTAAAAAACATCCGATTGTCGTTTAAAAAAACCACACGGAATCCAAAGTTATTGAACTGAAAAGTTGATGGGCAATCGCATCTTGTACTCCAATGTGCGGGCGCAAACTGGACCCCAATTACGTGGCAAAATGACAAGGCGGAAAAACCGCTGATTGGCTGAGCAAAATGACGCAATGGACGCTGCTTAACAGTAATGCGCCTGCGCGTGTTTTGATATGTTTTGGATTTTTTGATAAAAACATGGCGGACGTGCACGAGGCAAGTTGCGTGAATACGCAAAGATGCTGGATCTCACTGATCTTACAAATAACCTACGATCGATTTTATGAAGAAGGTTGCCCTGTTTATTGGTCATTGACTTTTGCATATTGAGTGGCTTCTAAAGAAGCCGTTTTTAGTCGTCATTCAGGCGTTCTTGGAGTTCCACGTGTCTTCAGCCGGAGTGTGCCGTTGTTTACGTGGTCTTCTTGTCTGATCTGTTGATCAGCCTATTGTCTCGATGAGGCAATGCTGAGAATCGGAGAACAGCTTTCTCCTGTATCTTAATAATTCGTTCTTTGAATTACTTTTCATCGAATTTTGACTCGTTCTCTTCATCGTCGGTTTCATCATCCTGGTCGTCGGTGCCATCGTCTTCTTCGGCGGCGTCGAGATGTCATCGTTTTCACCTGCCAGATACCTAAAAAAAGTATTTAAATCAAGACACCTCGTCAGTATAACAGGTTAGTACAATCCTTCAATAACTTGAGCGACTAGAGCTTGTGGTCGTATGTAAAGCTAATGAAGTATATTTACATTATCAGCAAAGTCGTTTCTTCCTGTTTTTGGATTTTATATTAAAAATTACAGTCAAGTGCTGCAATGTTTGCTTTCATTATTTCTAGCAAATTCAGAAATGTTTAACCAAGAAAAAGTTTATTTGGCCAAGCAGGAAAATAAAAACAAAGTCAGTGAGATCATATTATTATTATTATTATTATATTACAGTTGGTTTGTACGCGGGTGTTGGAGTCAAATAATAATTATTTGACATTATCATTTTTTTTCTTTAACCTTAGATTTTCACAGCTTTGCCTTATGTTGGTCATGTCCAATCTTCTGTGCTCTGTTGGCAATGTAGTAAGGTAGCTTGACACACAGAAGTCGTGTAGCGTGGAAGAAAATTTGTCCAGAATTGATTTCACATCTACTCCTCCTCTGCACTGTTTTACTGCACCATTTTTCATGGTAACTGGGACTGTCCGGTGGAGCCTGTTGATATCAGATGGCAAGGATACCACTGGTATTTTTTCCTGCACGTCCAACAATCCTGTGCACATGTGCCAGGCAGTGCTTGTGGTGGTGGTTGTGGGGTGTTGACATGCATGGATAAAGTGGATGTCGTCTTCAATTAAGAGCAAAAACTGATTTTTCTGTAAAAGATGAGAACACATCTTACTAGCACTTAAGATTACGGCAACGTACAATGCATGATGAGTGTACTTGCATAATTTGGTTTGGTTCCTCTCTGAATCAAGTGCAAAAACAGTTCAGATGTTGGATTTAAATGTAGGTAGTGGAAAAGTTGAATAACCTGTAATTCAATCAGAAGAAAGTTGTATGCTAATATTTGCTGGTATTTTTCTCTCCTGCTTTAACTCCAGGGTTGAGTAGACAAAAATCTCAGTTTGTTGAATACCTGAATATGTTAGAACTTGGATAAAAATAAAATGACCATTTGTTATGAGTGTGGAACAAAGCAAAATCAAAGTCCCAGGCAGTGATCAAATCCATGTCATCACAGATAACGTTCCAAACAAGGCTGTTTACTTTGTTCATATGTGACAGCACCATGCAGTATGCAGGGTGCGTGTCACATATGAACCTAGTAAATGCCCTTGCCCGCCAAGTGTTTCTTTTAGTTCAGTGGTTAGAGCACCCAACCAGTATCTGGAAGCCATCGATTTTATCCCTTAGGGGACTCAGGTTTTTGCTTTGTCCCATGCTTGCAGCAAAATTAATGGTCATTTCATCTTAATCATTTATTTAATGAGCTTAAAATTTACCATCTTCTTGTTACATTTGCATTAATTCAGTTATAGACTCGAAAAGGGAAACTAAAGAATTGTAATGATTAACTGAAATAAGTATTCTTACTGTCACAGCTTCCAAGATTCTCTTCTTTGTCTCTTGCTTGTTAGCCTCTGCTAATGATTTTTCATAGTTGCGAAGAGTTTTTGGGTGGCAGCTATATCTCATGACCATCCCTGACATCAGTGAATTGTAACTTGCACCACACATTTTGAGATTCAGGCTATTTGCTTTTTGCATTGGGCAAATTTTCTAGAAATAAGCTTTGTGTCTCAGTGTACAAGTATGTTTTATTGAATGATAATGGCTATTTTCCTTTTGAGGAAGTACCCCCTCCCCTTTCTACCCAGTCAGCCAGTGGTGCCCCCATTCAGCTTTGGAAAGGGGTGGGTAGACTGGTGGGTAGGCATTAATAAAGAAACCTAGTCAATTTATTACATGCAAGAGCAGTGAAGTGGATAAAGGTTTATTTTTATATGTCTTTAGAAGTTCAAAAAAAGGCTGGAATAAGAAGCAAAAATATAATATTTTTAGTTGAGTGTATTGTCAATGTTAAAAAAGGATCTTACAGTAATGAATTGTATTGCATTTTTATAGTGCTGTAAGAGAACAAGTATCCAGAACCTGATTTCTATAAAAACTGAAGCTGTGCATCAATGCCACTGTCCTTACTTGTTGAAGCTCCCTCCATTTTGCTCTAGGCATTTCTTTTGACTCATTGAGGATGGAGGTGTAGACCTCATTGAATAAACCTGGTGCATGCATTTCACAAAATTTCTCCATTTCGCTTGGGTCATATAAGTGATGGCCTCCATTCATATAGTGACTCGTCAGTGCTTTATAAAAGCAGTGCACTAATTCACTGAATGCAGGTTTACCTGAAATTCATTGTTGTTTTTGTTATACTCTGTCAGAGCATATTTGTAAGATTATGCATGTAGCTTCATTAGAAGTAGGGAAAATTGTGTGTGCATTAATATATTATTTCAGCAAAAGGCCTTTATAATAATTATGTCTTGTACAAATATGAAACTGTTATGGTATTGTTTTAACTTCGTTTTTTAATGCTATTTCTACTGTCTTACTGATAGTATTAAAATCTTTCTTTTCATTTTTAGCAATGTGGAAAAGTCGATTCCTGTGTCACTATTACCTATCTCACATAACTTGTACAACATTGTGATTTCTGTTGATGGAATAAAGTCAAATGTTCTTCTCAGTATCAGTCAGTAAGTTGGACAGGATAAAAAGTTAACTTACTGACTGTATTTTTTTCTGCTAGCTTTTTGGTCTCAGCTTGGAGCTCATCAATCGTGTTTTGTTTTCTTTGAAACTGGATTTTGAAATGTTCCATTTTAGAAAAGCAAAATTGTATAACAGTTTAAACTTTCCTGAAACAATAACTTTTATAAGAAAACCCTTTTAATGCAGTAAAGCCATTAAAAAACAAAAATGAAACACACCTTTAATGTGGTTATTCAGGTGTGAATTCTTTTCTATGAGCTCTTTATTTTCTTGTTCAAGTGTTTCCAGCTTTTTAAGAAGCTCACACCAGTTAGGTACATCCTTTGGGGAAACCTTTGTGGGGCTCGCTTCATTTTCGCCGCGAGAGTGTTGTCGCTATTAAAACAAATGACAGTAATAATTTCCTACTTGCAAAGGAAAGAAAAGCGAACTGGGAATATCAGTGCAAAACCCTCACCTTTCTGGCAGAAACGTAACACTTGTTGCCAGTTATCCTCTCGTCGCTATCCGCCTGTTTCAAATGGCCAAGACAAATTTTGCCATAACCTGTTTTGACAGGATCAGGCTCTTTAAACACGGCGACCAAACGCTGGGGACAGTTGGTTTGTACCCCAGAGCATGTATCTTCCAACGACCTTTTCGGGAAGCAGCACCCAGGCTGCTGTTTCTGTTTTCTCTCCTCGTCAAAATGTCTTAGGCATAGATATTCACCCTCCTCGAAACCATATTTTTTACACATTATTATTCAGGCGGGAAATTTTTCCCCAGCAACCGACGCTACTCAACAAACAGTTTTCTTTGTTCCGTAAACTTCGCGGGGCTTTTGAACAGAACATTATGGAAACAAAACTTTACAGTCTTTTTTTTTTTTTTACCGTCGCTGTTTTGTTTACAACGGACCCTTTAATTGCCCACAGTGACAGGCGGCTACAAAAACGGCGAGAAAACTGCCGGCCTGTGGCCGGTACGCAGAAAATGGCGACAACTCAACAAGGACAACACAACAACAAGTTTATTAAAAGTAAAATGTTTTAATATAGTCAGGTTCAAATACATTCACTTAAAAGGAGCATTAAACAACAAACAAGGTATAAATCATTGACCTGATCATATATTACAAGATATATAAGGTTTCGATGAAACTGAAAGGAAGATGAATTAGCTTTGTAAAGACGAAGAACTGCTTACCCGAGAGGCAAAACCAGTGCGACGATTTTAACGAAGCCAGGAGGAGAGACTTACATGATTCCTTTGCCACCACATCACATTTACAACTTTGAAAGGCGTTTAAAAAAAGTCATTGGAACGAAAAAAAAGTCATATTTGATATTTTGTGTGGAAATAATCGAACTTTCTACTACGAAAATTCTGACCTTAAATATTCATGGACGGCCTTAAACAACGAGAAATTCTAAGGTCCACTGAATTCCTACCGTCGAGAACAGCTGTCGTCACAGACAGAACAATGATATAGAAAACAGTTACTAAAAAACATCCGATTGTCGTTTAAAAAAACCACACGGAATCCAAAGGGATTGAACTGAAAAGTTGATGGGCAATCGCATCTTGTACTCCAATGTGCGGGTGCAAACTGGACCCCAATTACGTGGCAAAATACAATTTGTCGTCCGCCATTTTGAATTTGTAACGGTCGAGTTTTTCGTAGCGCATGCGCTGTGGTTTTTCCGCCTTGTCTGGCAAAATACAATTTGTCGTCCGCCATTTTGAATTTGTAACGATCGAGTTTTTCGTAGCGCATGCGCTGTGGTTTTTCCGCCTTGTCGTGCAGCAGGTGACAAGTGCGGGAAAACAGTGCAGCAGGTGACAAGCGCGGGAAAACAATGTAACAGGTGGTAAAAGCGGGAAACAATGTAATTAGGAATTATCGGAATTTTACAAAACATTTCAAAAACGCGAACAAAATCTACGCGTTATAAAATTAACCCGAACTTTCGAAAAATTTTGTTTGCATCCGTTGAATTAACGCAAATTTTTATGTGAAATACGTTTACATCGCGTTTATTAAATGGATTCCATTTAATAAACGAAAATTTCATGCGCAACACAAGGGCGTGCCCGAGATATGAGCGTTTTTAAAGATGTAGGACAAGCAAAATTTTGCCTATTGAGTTTATTCATGGTAGGTGTCCCACGCGACCTTATTTCCTATAATAAGGTGGCGGTAAGCGCGGGAAAATAATGTGACTGGCGGCAAGCGCGTGGAAACAATAGAGAGGTTAAGCATGACGTTTACGGCAAACGGCAAAAATCGAACTTTTGGTGTCTGATTTTAGCCGTTTGTACAATTTAGGGAAATTGTTTGCATTTACTGTGATTAAGGGTTTTTTTTCCTATTTTTCGACTGGCTTTATTTAAGTGCTAAAGAAAAAGTGAGCAAAATCAGAATTATTTTTGCCGTTTGCCGTAAACGTCATGCTTAACCTCTCTAATGTGACTGACGGCAAGCGCGGGAAAACAATATGACTGACGGCAAGCGCGGGAAAATTCGCGATTGGTTTTTGTGACTCACGTGATTGGTATAATGGACATCTTTTCTCTGATATTTGCAACGAAAGCGCGTATTTGGGTTAAAATGGAATACGTTTTTAATAAATATTTTACCATGCTCGTGAAACACTGTCTAACGTGAAAGGAAAAAGTATTTTCTGGCTCTAGTTCATTTCCGCTGTTGATTATTTGCAGGCCAGTGTGTGGGGTGCGCCTGTGCCTCGTGGACCACCTGCAGGCAGGCCCACAAGTGTGAATCAATCCGGTGCCTTCTTATCAGGACCAGTCCAGGAGGACCCGCAAGACGCCATGAATAAGAAGAAACGGAAGAAAAAGATGCAAAAAGTTGATCCAAGCATTCTGGGTTTTAGCGTGAACGCAGCGGATCGAGTGAACATGGGAGAGATACAAACTGTCGAGGATTAACTAACACACAGAGACTTCTTAAGAAATACAATGAAGGCGACCGAACCGCGCCCCAAGAGAAAAACAATGTTTTATATGTAGACCGCAAAAGGAGTAGTGAATTTTAATAGGTGACCGTGAGGAACGGTGGAGAAATATGGCGACTGTACAAACTGTAAATGGCGAACAACAGCTTGAGCCTTAATATAGCTGAAAATATTTTCTTCGAGTTACTTCTTTTTTGAGCCAACATGAACGCTTTTCTCTTCCTCCCAGACCCCACTCGGTTTTCTTGCCTTTCCGATTTTCTTTTCGTCCAACAGTGATGGATAGACGGATTCGGCTCTATTCCTTTTTTTACCACTCAATTCAGACCTTGCGACGGTTCCTTTGTTGCAATTTGTCACCCCAAATTGGAAGAATGTAAACACATAAGCCAAATCCGTCTGTTTTGCTCAGAAAAGTAGAATATTCAGCTTTTTACAGTACTCGCAAATTATGGGAAACTACACCAGAAAGATCATAAGGGAATACATTCTAACCCCCCCCCTCACCGAAAAAGAAATCTCACGCGCCTACAATTAACCCCACAGCCCAACCCCTTCCTGGATATAAGCCCTTAGCTGATGGGTTATAATTTTACTTACCTCTCCCTGCACATAAAAATTTTAGGCACAAATCTGCAAAATCCCTTTAACATTACATTTGTAAATATTTGCCCAACCATTTTTGAACTGCAAAAAGGGACCTTAATTTTGCTGATCACAACATTACTATATAAATTTTCGTATTCATATTCACGGGAAGTCAAGGAGCTGAAACCGATTTTCTTTCGTTTTCTTGGTTGAATTGAAGTAGGCCGAAAAAGGCCTGCATTTCCAGGACTGTGCGCTCGATGGTAGCAAGGCTGGAATTGAGCTTGCATTGATACAAACCTCTCTGCTTTTCTGCAAACCACTTAGCATCAGAACAACTTGATTTACAAAACAAAAGCAGCGAGATCTGTATCAAAACACATCTCCCATAAATATAGCGATCTCTCTGAAGCATGCAGGCAACACGCTCGTTTGTAATCGGTCGAGAAGGGTCGCCCACTACCTCTCGGAACGAGTTACTTCATTGGTTCTTCAAACAATAGATAACAGGTCATAACAATGCCCCTATCCCTGAATAACAATAGAGGTAGCGTTTACAGCGGGCGAATGAAAATAGAGGTTCCAGCGAGGTAGTGTCTTACTGGTCGAGAAAGCAGCATCAACCGTGCTATTAAAATGCCAGGGAAACTCCTAGACCTGCCAACTCTCATACATTATGCGTGAGTGTCACGCCTGTAGATCCAAAATATGGATCCCCCGTAAACAGGCCAATTTCTCACGCCTGACTGACTGATTAATCTTTATTTCTTACTCTTAATTTTTGGTGAAAAAATAATCCAGAAAATTAGCATCTTTATTCGTGTTTGAGTCGATTTCACGTTCTTTGGTGCCCTTCGGCCCCTCAGAAGTCATCAGAACATCTACGGAAATCTTCGGAAATGGTCGGAACATCTTCGAAAATGTGGAGATTTTAATCAAACACGCCTGTGACTTGGGAAAAGCTGGCAGGCATCACTCCTGCCCTGTGTACTTAGCTAGGTTAGGTCAGTCGTTTGACGAATGACTTGAAATCCGGCGAGCGGACATCTCCAAATTGCGACATCGGGTACATGCATACCTCCTCGTTGTGATGTGGTACCTCTGATTTCCGTACCAATAACTACGTACAGGAATTGTGTGTAAATCAGGCCGGGCGAGACCTTTTGTTTGTTTACGTATAAACTACGTGTCATGTATTTCAAGTGTTGGTAGTGTATCAGATGTCTTCGACTTCCCGTTTGTTCCACGTCCGCCATCCGCGTTTCCGCCTTCCGAAATCTTTCGGCGCTACATTTTGCTTCGGTTACTGAGAGAGTCGCGGTAGGGTGCGAAGCCTTTGATACGCAAATGGTTTGATTTGCATGAGAATGAAAATGTAAATTAAACGTTTTTGCATCAAGACCGTTTGAGTGAAACAGGAAGTGATTTGTACACGAAGGGCGAAATGCATTGTTTCTTTCCTTCTTTTTTTTTTCGAGGGCCACATAATCCTGAACCTTTCAAAACGGCAAGTGGAAATGAGGAAGGAAACACAATAAAATGACCACAGCACTAACTTTAGGCATAAAAGTATAGTGAGTATCTCTGCATGATTATTAAACGCCTTGCCCCCCTTCAATATGTACAGAGGTTGGGAAACATGGAAATATTGTTTGACCAGCTTGCGTATTTTGATATTTTTGTTTCGTTTGATTTGTTTCTTTTCTTAAAATACTTAACGCAATTATTGGCTGCAACATTTGAAGACCTTTTCCGCAATGGAGGTGATAAAATAAAAAAACCTTTTTTGTCGCACTTGCTAAGAATTTTTTTCAAGTTTATGACTTAGAATGTTTCTTTATTTAAAATGATAAAAACCTACACTTAAGAATAAATATAATTTTATACATACCTAAACGTTTGCGAGTTTGTTACTAAAAATAATCCAAATCTTTCCTTTGGGAATTTTGTATTCTAAACAAAAATCTCATATTGCTCCTGTATTCACAAGAGAAATTTCAATTTAAAAACGCACGACAAAAGACTTTGATGTATTTCACCGGATGGCCACACCAAAGGCAACTGCTTTTCCCTTCAGTGATAACAAAAGACCACAAAAGGGCTGAAAGAGTTTTTGTCTTGCCTTCAGTTTGAACGAACGTACCCATTTACACCGTTGCTTTCCGTGACTAAAATTGATAAATTATTTCTCACGAAACAAAAGCGATGTTGGTTCATCTTTGAAGTCCTTTATTAAATACCGTCAAGATTTCTTTGTCAGGCAGGAAAATGATTATTTTTAGTAAAACTTTGCGGGATTTTAGTAATTTCTGCCGCCGGTGAACTTTAGCCATTGTCATCACGCGAACAAAGTAAATAACATCACGTGACCAACAATTCATAACAAAAAGTCCCGGCTTTAGACAGGCGCTATCGAAGTGATCAGACAAAAGTTGAAGCCGAAGACAGCTTGAATTTTCGTGATGCTTTATGCAAAAAGAATTGTGTAGAAGGCCTATTGAACATTTTTAACTTTGGAGTCCATTTATGTTACCTTTGAGTTGATTCAAGTGGAGTTTGAGCCCCGAGAAGGTCAGCAATTCGCACCACATAAGCATCAACATGCAAGCAGGACATTCGCGGAAAGAAAGCGACGACTTTTCAAAGCTTTTCTTTGGGGACGATAGCGAAAATGTAGGACTTGATGGTGGTAGTTTAACGGTGGACCCAGCGTTAACAGAACCATCGTTATCTTTTCACCAGCCGAAGTCTAGTTTCACGTCCTTTCGAGTGTTTTTTTCTCGCAGAAGCACAGGAATTCGAGCTATACTTCGACGGGTTCCATACAACAAATATGACCTTATGAAACTCTATGTTCATCCTGTAACATCCTTGGTGATATTAATAGCTGCCATAGCAATTCCTGTTCTTCTTGGCTATTATGTTTTTCATCGAGACTACAAAGAGAGGGGCGAACTTTTGGTCATAGATAAATCTTTAGAGTCCTTTGAAATTCCGGGACATATAAGTTCGCAAAGGGAAGACATGATTTCAGTTGCATCAAAGCTGTCGAAGGAAGTTAAGGGGATTCCAACGAGAAGACCGAAACGATCAGCGTCTAAGCCGACGAAAAAAACAGGTTCTAGTTATCAAAGAAGCGCTGCATGGACTTTGGAGCTTGTTTACCTCGCCATTGGGGACGACGATCTGAACATCTTCACGAAAGAGCGACTCGAAAGCATTCATCAAATCGAGCAAAGTCTTATGAACCAACAAGGCTTCACCGACTATTGTTGGAAATGGGAAGTTGCGAAGATCGATCCTTTCCTTAAAGAAGGCTGTACCCCTCCAATCTCTCTTGTTGATTTTTTCTTTCCTTCCGTGACCTCGAAGTTACGAATTTACGACGGGCAGGGTATGAGTTATGGCGGGGCAAAACCAAACCTCACGGACGAAAGTATTACACAGAGTCTGCTGCTACTTCTGACAAAACCCTTCACCTACTGGTTTGTGGATGGGTCGTTTTCAAAAGATAACCAGAAGAGCAGATTTCTACGGGCTGAAGTGAAGTTTGGCTACCCTTTGAAGTCTGGCGGCAGCCGTAGAACCCAGAACAGAAAATTCAAAAATTATTTGGTGAAGTATGTTGAAGGGTTAAAGAAACTGTCAACAAAGTGAGTATTATGTAATCACACATTTTCTTCCGTCCAACTATTTTTCATCCATTTCTTCTACATTAAGCTTAAAATTCCGTTTGTTGAATGTAAACAAAAGCCCTTAAGCCCTTGGCTTTTAAACTACAGTATTACAAAGTTACATTTTTTTGCGGGACTCTTGGGGCTTTTCGGATAAAAAATTGTTGTTGTGTTCTTCGCGCGATTTTGAGAACATTAAGGCGGGCATATGGCAAATTAAACGATCTAGATTAGGCCGATCGAAAAATAGGTTAAAGCCGATCGAAAGATTTTTATCTCAAAGCAAATTTACAAATTTGTACATGTAAGTTTATGTATGTCATGTTGTTGTCGTTAATAATATTGTGAAAATGCTTCGTCACGATCAACAAATCTGTGAAGCATGAAATTGCGCGAACTTGTTTTCTGTGCAATATTTTTATTGTTTTCTGAAAACGCTTGAGCATATATTAACACAGGTGCCAAAATTTGATGTAGATTTCATGTAGTTTTCCAATCATGTGGCTACACACTGCTTTTGGCATCAGGCAAGTTTTAATTTGAATGTAAATTTTTTGCAAATTGTTTTCAAGATCAGTAGCTTAGCCAATTATGTTTCTATTTTAGCTAACACCAGCATAAGAAAAGCAAAACAGCAAATATCCCTGTAGGTAAATATGCAAATTTTGACAGCTATGTCGAGTGAGATTCTTGACAGAAAACAAAAGCTGAAAACAGATGGAAATGGTTGTTGATATTGTTGGAGTTACAATGGTCCTTGGAGTGTTCAGAGACTCCCTTATTTTCATTTAGTTTGTTCAAAAACCCTCTTTTTGTTGTTCATAAAATCACTCATCAACAGCAGGCTTTTTGATACCCAGGATGCTGGAATTTGCCTTTCCAAGCCTCTAGTTTCCAAATTTTTCAGAGAGGGCATGCCTCCAGACCTCACAAGAGGAAAAGGGCTTATGGCCCCTTCTGTGGTCACAGCCATCTATTCCTCCTTCTGCAGCCACTTGTGACAAATATTATTAAAACCCCTGTTGTTTGGCCGCCACAGACTGTCGAGAAAGTCTGGTTGCAATTTATATGCAGTGGAGTTTATTGAGATAAGTGAAAAAGACCCCCCATGGCATGGCATTAAGTGGTGTTGCAATATCTGTATGATAATCAGGTTCTGAAGAAGAACTGGGGGTAGCCCATGGCAAACATGGCAACATGTACAGTAGCATGGAAACAATAGGGAGCTTAAGCAAACTACGACGGCAACGGCAACGAGAACGTCACCAAACAAAAGGTTTAATGAGCAGAACAATAGCTCTGCACGTGCGTTTGAAGTCTTGGTACATTTCCTAGCCGTTCTCTGCAAAACAACAACGTGAAATGACCCAATTCTGCGTATTCTGGACAACGTGAACCACGACGGCTAAATTTTGAGTTTTCTATTTGGAGTTGAATGCTCTCGTTATATATTCAGCTGGAGCTAGTTCTTAAACCGATAGATACACTGAATACATCTGGGTAATCGCGAGATTCTCGAGTAAAATATAAATTCATTTTTCATCAGGCGTTGTCCTCGACGTCGCCGTCGTCATTGCTTAAGCTCCCTAATGTTGCAAAATGCAAGTATCCCAAAAGTTAGCTATAGAATAATTTATTGTGTAAGTTAACTTTCATTTCTGTTTGTACCAACAGCAAAGTGCGATTACTGTATGGCGGAAGCACCATCTTTGATTACGAGGTGGACAAAACATTGTGGGCAGACATCAGACTGACATTCTACACTATTGCCTTTGTTGGAGCGTTTGTGTTGATTTTCACACGGTTATCCTTTTTCCTGACTTTTTTTGGAATCATCAGTATTTTAACACCTCTATGCTTAGCATACTTCCTTTTCCGCAATGTATTCCAAGTCAAGAGTCTTGGGATTCTTAGTGGCCTTTCGTTGTTTATCATTATTGGTATTGGGGTGGATGATGTGTTTGTCTTCATTAACACTTTCCGTCAGGCACACAGTGCAAGAAGTCTGGAAGCTCGCATGGCTCACACTATATGCACTGCTGGGAAAGCAACGTTCTTCACGTCGTTTACTACGTCTGCAGCATTTGCTGCCAACTGCCTTTCTCAGGTAAGATTAGACAATATGTGTGAACATGATTCTTCAAGTTTCAGATGAATATGTACAACAATGTACCTGTATAAGAAGTGGGCAGATTTGACCAATTTATAGTTTGGTTATAAGGCTTTGCAGTTATACACCCATCTTGGGCAATTCTACATGAGTGGTGAAAAAATGAAAATTTTTCAATCCAGTGACTACAGAATAAAATTTATGCCATTCAACAGTATTTAAACATGCATCCTTCTCTTCAAGACTTGTTTGTTGGGTAAAGCTGTTATCATGGTGACTCTTACATTATAGCGGCTAATTTCAGGTGAGCATCTAATGGTCTCGGTTGTCACGTTCTTTGTCACGGTTGGACTGATTGTATTGCGTGGCAAAATGACAGACATTGTTAGGCGGCAGTGACAATATTTTTTCTGGGAAAAGCACAACTACATGTATTTTCCCAGACAGAACATTGACATTCCCGCCTAGCAAAGTCTGTAATTTTGCCTCGCAATGCAATCAGTTTAAGTGTGACAACAAATGTGACAAATGAGAGTGCTAAACACTCATCCTGAATCCGCTGCATGACATTGAAGACGAAAGATGAGACTGGTAACAAAAGCGGAAACTTCATGTCAAATGTATCCAGAGACCAGAAAAAATCCACCAGACCAGGGCTGATATTCTAGCAGCATTTAGTCCCAGTTATCACTAGTCAAGACCATTAAAATTCCAGCTTTGGACTACTATTACCAGATTTTTAAAGGGCCATCATCAACCATTATGCTTTGCATATCTTTACGGACTTTTGTGGAAAGCATAACTTTTGTTGAATTGCACGTTGTGTTTTTAACGCCCAATATCTCCAGAATTTAAAATTGTTTCTTTAGCTGATTTAAATATCTTATTTTTGATGTGATTTGGCTGATATGTTCATCAACATCATAAACAACAACAGCAGAGGCTCCCAAAGGACACTGGTTGACCGTGTCCCTTTAACTTGTTAAAAATCGTAAACAAAAATGGCATTGTTTTATATCCCAGGCATAGTTTTACTCTGTGCCACAAGGCTTGGGAGATCTTAGCCAACATTGCTATTGTTACTTAAATGATGTTTTGTCATGCAGATGCCTGCAATTCATGATTTTGGCCTGTTCATGGCACTGATAGTAAGCAGTTGTTGGTTAACTGTGTTCTGTACCATCCCTCCTGCTCTTAATCTGTGGCAACGTTACGCTGCCAAATGGGAAACATGGTTATATCAGCTGTCGTGTGGCAAGATAAGTTGCATCTTTGGTAGTGGAGGTTCTGATCTACCTGGTAAGTGTACCCTCTTTAACTTCACTCAGATTCCGTTACAAAATGAATGGGATGGATTTCTTTGCAAAAATCATCAGGAGTTCCTATTCTGCCACTAGCATGTATTCTCAGTCCAATCATGATGCCATGTAATTATTTACCTACCTAAGTAAAGACCAAACTAGGCCAGTGTCCCCAGGGACTCCTCTCCTTGTAGGTCCTTAGCATCCCACATACTGTTAATGTATCACATTGTCATTGATTACAATACTCTATTTTACAGATGACATTGTTCAGTTTCTATCAGGAAATGACAGGAACCATGCTCAACATCAGCCATCAACTTCATCACCATCATCATCATCAGAGGTGCTGGAACTTTCGACACGACAGCCAGTGCAGGATGACGATGACTCATTGCTTGTGCAACTGGACAGCAGTCCTCCGACCTCACAAAATCCATCTCCAAGTTCCAGTGATACCGACTTAGCTATGTATGATGACCCAAACAGTACATTTGATCAAGCAGTGCCCTTGATGCGTAACAGATCTTCACAACCAAGAGCTGTAGCTTCCCAGCAAGGCCAACATAACAGGGGCTGGCATTACAGATGTGGACTTCAGAGCTTTATGTATCACTGGTTAGGTGTTCCGATACAAACATATCGTTTTGTTGTCCTGGCAGTATTTCTCATTGTCCTTGCGGGGTCCATAGGTTTGGATGTGCAAATCCAACCATCCACTAAGCCACCTGCGTTCTTCAGGGAAAGCACCAATTTACAGCAGCTGTTGAATTTGAAGTACAACATGAGCAGTGACAAGTTGAACCTAAAGAACGTAGCTCCAGAACTTATTGGAAATAGCATTCAGACAAACTTTGTTGACGGCCCTGGAACAACACCTACAACAAAAGCCACAGAATCCAATGGCCTGAAAACACCAACATCTGTATCAACACCATCTCCTAAAACGGCAGAACAGTCAGGGTCAGACCAGAAGCCAAACATACAGGGGCAAAAAACTCCTAAAGTTACACCTCCTACAACTACAAAAACAACTACTCAACGGAAAAAGAAGACAACCCTTGCAACACGGCCTTCAAAAAAGACTTCCACTTCAAAGTGAGTTGTGTTGCTATTGAGATTGTTGTTATCAGTGACTGGCTGTAACTTGTGGTGGCTCCCTTACAGATACATGTAGTTGACTGCCTATTGTGTAATGCCTTTGTAAAGTGCAGTGACTGCCTATATTAAGTTAGGTGATTGCCTAGTAAGGTGAACCAAGCAATTGTCATGCTGCACCGGTGGGCAAATTATAACTACACTTTTATAGCCAATTATCTAGTAATTCGATAAAGGTTATTAATTAACTGCTACAGACAGCAGATTTAGAAAGGTAAGGCATTGGCTCTTCCTTAGATTAAAGGAAAAAAATTATTCGGTCATTTTGTTTTAATGGATGTGATTTTTCTTTATTGCTATTTCTTGCAGACCGAAGACCAAACGCACAAAGAAACCAACTAAACCAACTCAAAAACCAGGTGAGTGTAACTGTTACTTCAATCTCTTAGTGCCTACTTGTTAGAAGTTTTTGTTAACTCCAGTTACCCTTGAGAACAGGGGTAACTGTCAAAATCCAAAATCCAATCCATCTCTGACATTTAAAAGTGCACACTTGTAATATTTATTTGTTTTGTCACAGATAAACCAAAGACTATAAAGACAGCACCTGTAACACAAAAGCCCCAAACAGGTATGAATTGCCATCAGACTGTTGAGAATGGTGTTTAGAACTGTTGATTTAAGTCTTCAGTTCCTACACCACATATCAAGCATGAAAGGTGAAACCCAGCTTGTGTGACCCTGAGTCATGAAGTATTTTAGTCTAAGAAAAACAAAAATGTTACACACTGACAAAAGAGTCAGCTACCATTTTCAGATCCCATTTTCTAAGACTTGAAACTCCAGGTCGTAGACCAACTGGAGTTCCAAGGACTGTCCACGCCATGTCAGAGCATTCACTTGAGAAGAAATAATACTGTTTCTCATCAATTGACCTGACTGCTGCCAAGTGCATCACATGAACTAGACAGTATGTTCTGTGTTTACAGCATTTTCTAGCTCATCCTCTTCACCTCTTACCCTGTATTCCAGTCACAGGATTAACCATGGACGTGATGCTAAGAGTGTGATGTGATTTACACATAAGTCACCAAGCTCAAGAACAGATTGCCATTGCTCTCCTGGAGGGGGGGGGGACTGCCATGTGAACCGGCCATTCATAACCCCCCACCCGGATTGCTCTACAAATTTTGAATGCTTCCCAGTGAAACAGAAAGTTGTCTTTATTTTCTACATTATTATTATCTAGTACTGTATTTTCAAACATCCTAACTAACATGTTACTTTTTATGGTCAGCGCCAGGTGGTTCTGGAAATGTTGCTGATGCCACAGTTTTGCCAAATGCAACTTTAATTCCGCCTCCTTGTCCAGAGCCCTGCAATGCTATTGCAAAACCCATCGTGGATTCATCGTCCACCGTCTATGTGATATTTGGTTTGAAGAAAATTGATCGTAGCAGGATAACCCGAGAGCATGTCATTGAGGAAAAGGTATTACTGACAACAAACCTTGCTGAGGGAAAATGCTAGGAATTTTTATAGAGTGATTTCGGCTTTCTTGTAAAACTTATCCAAAGCAATCACTCTGGCCAATCACAATGAGCAGAGACAATCCAGTGAACCAATCAAAACTCAGAGATAATACACATAGCTGGCATGAAGCACAGGAAAATGTGTACGAGCAGGTCTTGATTGGTTTGGGTTGACAAAGTGATGCAGACTTTTTCAACCAATCACTAAGGGAAGTAAAGCAAAACCAACCCAAAGCAAATTACTTTCGACACTCAAGTGAAAACCACTCTTGATACACATATTCTAAGGAAGACTGACTGGCCTCTGTTTTTTGTACCCTGGGAGTGGTTCATGAAAACATTTCAGACCAATGGTAGTTCAAGCGAGATCAGGGTTGGAATTGTTTCTTTCACGTAACAGTGCCTCTCTCCACTCAGGAATAGGAGCAAGCCTGGTAATAAATTATGGTAATTTGAAAAAAAAATATGTTGGGGGTGGGGGACAGGGAGTATCCTGCAATGGACTAACATCCCATCCAGGGGGCGTAGAAATACTCCCAGTTGCTTCATAACATGAAAACCAGTTAGTGTTAAGAACCATCTACCTGGTTTGATCCCCAAAAACTGTTAGTATGGAACTTTACACATACATTTAGATTGCAAGCTGACTCAATCCCATGCTTGAAATTCAAACAGATATTGCTTTTAAAGAGTCTTTTCAATAATTGCAGGGTGATGTCATTCCGGACTACAAATTCACAGAGCTTTTATTGAACAGCTGGACCAATTTCCTGAAGTACGCTTGTCGACTTTGCAAAGCACTGAGTGAGAACAGGGAACTGGTTCACGAAGGTGGCGCAGATTGCTTCCCTGCCTGGATTTTGAATGACTACATCAATGTGCAGCAGTATCGTCATGATCCCTGGAACGAAGACTGCTTAAAAATACGTGCACCATCATTTAGCATGTCAGGGAAATCACGTGCCAAGCTGATGAGAATGCCATCAAAAGACAAGAGTCATGGAAATTTCACCTACTGGATGAAGATGGCATTTGAATCGGTAGGTTCAGTACACATGGGGAGCATTGTCCCTTGGATAAATCCATTCAGGGTTGATACATCTGATAAGGAGACTAATGCAGTTGAACATTGATAAGCCAAACCTTGATTAACCAGACTTCTTGATTATCCGACTTTTTCTCTGGTATCAAGTCTTTTCATGAATAAATGAACATGAAGATTCGAGGATATGATTTTTTTTTATTTGAGTGTTGAAAAGTGCCTTTGAAACAGATTTGTTTTCCTTTCAAAGAGCCGAAGTGGCGCTCACATGTGCTCAGGATTCAACTGAATTCTGAAAGCTGAGCTCCCAAGAATGGCAGATAACAAATTTTAGGCAATGTTATTGAACCATCTTCAATTGTAAATGATTTCAAAGTTAAGAAAGTGTTATTAATATTTCACAATTATTTTTAATTATCCGGAGTCTTGATTTTCCGGACTATTTACTCCAGTCCCACTAAGGTTCCACTGTAGTAGCTCAGGGACCCATGCTTCACTCTAAATGTTAATTAAGATTAAAAAGAAGCATAAATCATTTAGGTGTAATTGCATTTTTAGAGCTTTCTTAACTTAATTGCATTTTTAGAACTTTCTTAACTTTCTAAACTTATCCAAGGACTGCAAAGTGTTATACTTTTAATAAACGATACTTCTTCTTCTTAAAAGATAGTGTAAGATTGTCTGATCTTTCTTGCAGACTGTTTTCATGGGCAAATCATCTGCAGAAAAAGTGAAGGACTTTGAAAAATGGGATGCTTTTATAAAGGAACAACTCAGCTCTGGGTCTTTTCCTGAGGGTTTTAAGTCAGCCTTCCAATCCAGCTCTGAATGGGTGATGACATTTATGGAAGTAATTGCCGTCAACAGTGCCATTTATGGCATTGTATTCTCACTTGTGCTGTGCCTGGGCTCCGTTGCTATCTTTACAGCAAACTTGTTCCTCACACTAATTGTGATGATCACTATTCTAGGTATGTTGTCATTTTGCATGATCATCCATCATTCTGTCAATAAAATGTTGTTCAGAAGTCTGAAAGAAACTGTAGTGTGTAACCACTGAAAATAGCTAACAGTACTTCCATGTGTACTGTTTACGTTGCTGTACTAGGTGATTCAGACTTTCTAAGTTTCTGGGTGAAACTGTAGTGAGTCCATTCAGAGAAACAAAAGTCATATGTTCGTGGTGTCCATTTTGACTGACTGGCTGTTTTGGGGGCCTTGAAAGATACAAAATAGTATGATTTCTTGAAATTTCTTTCACTTACTGAGTTATTTTCTTCCTGAAGGTGTTTTGACATCAGTGGTAGCAATATTTTACTTGGCGTCTTGGCAGCTTGGAGCAGTGGAAGCCATTTCTTTGTCCATCCTGGTTGGTACATCAGTGGATTACTGTGTCCACCTGGTAGAGGGCTACATTATGGCTGGCAAGTCCATACCAGATCTCAACTCTCCTGCTAAGGTTTGTTTGACATATAATTTAAAATATTTAATTTCCTTTATGGCTCTCTCTTTGGAGTCATATACTCTTGCAAGCTAAGAAGGAAAGTTTTGGTTTGTTCTACAAGCAGGAAAAGGGAAATTAATATGAATGTGTTTCTTTTCTGATATAATCTTGGTAAGATTTTCCATCTGGCTACGGCCCTGGAAATAACATTGTTATTGATCTCCACAACCAAGTCAAGAATTAGCGTAACTATTTACATTTTATTTTGTGTGTTCACTCGGCAGGAAATTCGTGGCTGGAGGACATTGGCCGCTGTGTCGCACATTGGTACCGCTATTCTTAGCTCAGCCATTACAACGATAGTAGCATCAATACCACTATGCCTGACAGTAATTCAGCTGTTTGCCAAGTTTGGGCAGATCCTGGCCATCAACACAGCTGTGTCCATCTTCTTCACCCTCACAATATGCATAGCTCTGTTATGCATCATGGGTCCAGTTAGATTCCGTGCTTCTTACAAATCTTCAGCCATAGCCTTTGTTGTTGTGGCAGTGGTGTACGTTGTGGGTGGACTCATTTTATACTTCATAAGTGCAAAGCTGGTTACCATCCCAGGTCCTGCCGGACAGCCCTTGTTTTCATAGCTGCAACTCTTGAAAATGTTCTCAAGACAGAAGTTGCAGCTTCTTAATCTGAAATAGTCTTGTGAATATACCGTAACTTGTTTAAATTAGTGGCTAAAACATTACAGAACTGCTGACGCCCGAAAGTAACTACCCTTGTTGCGTTAGCACATGGCAACCTTTAAGTATCACAGCTTAAGCATCTGCTAGACTCTGTGTGAGCTGAAGGAATCAGTCTTTTGTATTAGAGAGGTGAAAAGGAGGTAAATAATATTATTTATCTCAGGTCGCAGTAACATGTATGTAAATAACGAAATTGTTTTGGAATATCTTGGTACTCATCTTCCTGTATCTATCCTCAGCATAATTAGGCTTTTATTGGGATAAAAATGAATACAAATTTTGTACTCATTTGTATCCTAATAAAGCCTTATTTATGCCAAGGTGGCTCCTTTAATAGGGTCATCATTTCCAGAAGGTCGCCACATTTATGAGGAAGAGCTAACAGCTGTGAAATTCATCACTACTTTTGAGTGTCTGATCACTTCTTCTGGAAGGGTCTTTACTTAGAATTTAAAGTTTACAACAATCCATGTATCACAAAAATTCTAAGCACAACTTAAATACTTCTGTCAACAGTAGGCAAATAGGCATTACCATGGAAATCTTGTCATTTATTCAGAATTTTCAAATTCATTGGTAAACATGCATGTTTCTGTAATAGTTATGTATATTGGAAACAATTTTAAATTTGTTTTGGGTAAAATATCTGTAAAACTTCTACTAGTGCTAAGAATAGCTGTTAAAAAATTTAAAAAATAGCTGCTAGTATAAAATAATTTAAATTGGAAAATCAGAGACATGAATATTTTTGTAATTTAATATGCAGCTTGACTTATGCTGCTATCTACCCCTTAGCATGAGATTGTTATGACGGCTTAACTCACTGATGAGTTGTGAATTGCTTACATCAAAGGGTAGCATAGTACTGTCACGGGGAACAAGCATTGTTTTTGTTCAGAATTATACCTTCAAGAAGTGACTTCGAGCCTGTAGGTTTTTGGTAGGCTTGTTGCCAAGTAACATCATGGTATTGTTATGGTAACCAGCTAACTCAATGGCTTTTTTGTCATCACACCGTTTTTAATTAGAGATTAAGAAAAACGGAAGTTCTTCAAGGGTAATCTACACATTGAAAATGTTCTGAAAACATCAGCAATGTCTTGTTCTCTAGACTAAAAGCATGCTAGGTTTTAGAATAAAGCCATTTGTAAATACCAGTAGCACTGCAAGTTATGAGGATTTGGCAACATCAAGGGAATTAATTTGTTTACAGTTATCTCCCATTTAGAATTAGTAACAACAATATGGTTATCATAAAACTTGTAACTGGTTTTTAGTCATTTATGTACAGTTTTCAGGCCATGAATTTATCAACTTTAAATGTTATTGCATGAACCAGGTATTACATTTCTCTTTCACACAAACGAAAGAATAATTATTTACCTAAAGTTGTCCCTAAGGAATTCTTTTTTAACTTCTTGAGTTGGTTCTGTTTTGAGTTATCATAAAAGGAAAATTTAGCTTCTGCAGAATGTTAGGCTTGATTACCAGCCGCTGTTTGGGGATCGGACCTGTGCTCCTCCTCAAAAAGGAGGAGGACTCTCCTCTCAGGGGGGACTCGAGAACAGCGGAAATTGAGCCTAGCAGAACGTCCGATGTATATTTATAGGTGCTATGGATATCACTTTCACAGCTATGCAGATGTGTGTAGTTGTTTTTTTTCCTGTTTTTTTTTCAGTTAAGGCAATCTTTTTTTATAGTCAAGTTTAATTTTTATTATCTGGTTTTAGTTTTTTCTTCTTCTTATGCTTGGTAAATATTGTGCATAATTTGTGTTCCTCAATAAAATGGTGTTTATAAAACACAAAACAGCCAATGCATCATGTTGTGTTCTGAAGTCTGCCAGGTGCAAAATAACAATACAGTGTGACCAAAATAATTATGATCGTTTAATCTACCTTTAAAGAAACCACAGTTACAGGTGTACCATCTGACAAAAAATCACATTTTATTCCAGCTATTATTCCTACTACTGTAGCATCACTTTTAACTGGCTGGCTTATTGTTACTTATTTAATCCCTAAAACATAGCAAGCTCTGCCTTGTACCCAGGTGGCAGGTCTACAAATACAACGAGATAATTGAAAACTGGATCAATGTCAAAAATGTTTTGGAACAAAGGATTGTTGTGATTGTAGGATGTACCTGGAGCTCAGTGAGGAGAATTTTAAGATTGACATGGGAGCTTGATACCTTGGGTACTAGAGGCTTCTCACATGGTTTCCAGTCTTGTCCGAGTCTCTTTGTGACCCGATCAGGCTCAGACTTTGACCAATCCCAAAACATCTCATCATGCCTGCGACACCTGATATTTATATTTTAGGGTTCCGAATTTAAGGTCAAGTCTGCATTTGAGCCAAGTGGCCCATCAGGCTGGAGCGTATCCTGGTTTCCATAGCATGAAGTGACTAGGAGTAATTCTACTCTCCCCTGGATGGGATGCTGGTTATCACCAGGTATGCCAGCATTACCCATTTATACACCTCACTTAAAAGGATGGAGAGAGGCACTATAAGAATAAAGTGTCTTGCATAAGAACGCAATACAGTACCCTGATGAGGGCTTGAACCTGGACCACTTAATCCAGGATCCAGTGCATTGACCATTTGGCCGCTGCACCTCCCTTCCTTGGTACACGGGATAGGGATTAAGGACCAAAAGCAAACAAGATAACATGCATGCAAGTTTATTTTGGTAACAGTGCAAGTGCAAATAAAATTAAATTCCAAGTCATTAAAATTGTTCCTTTTCAAGACAAAAAAAAACGCACACGCAAAGCAAACGAGACAGTGGTCTGCTGGACCACATACACCTTTCTGCATCTCGGAAACTAAACAAACAATCTTGTAAAGGTTTTACAGCATTGGACAAACACCCTTTCCTGTTCCCTCCACCTTGAATCTCTCACACTTTCACAGCATCACTATAATCTCTAATAACTGTTATTAAAAAATACATCTTGTTCTCAACACAACCACAACTGGATAAATATCAGAAACAAAAACCTTCTTTTTGACAGGGATTTCAAATTTAGCAACCCCAGAAAATCAATACAATGGCTATTAGTCTAATGTCATCATCTTTTCGCTGACGATGGTAATTTAAGTGATCTTGCTAACAGAGCAGCAGCAGCAACATCAACATTTCCATTTGTTCTCTGTAATTCTAAAATAGCTTGATCCCTTGTGAACCCTAGCTCAACTATCCTCTGAATGCTTGCCTCTGGAAAACTGGCCACACCCGTCCCAGATGAGGAAGTTGAAACAGCCGATCCTGATGAAGACTGTGATGGAAATGATTGAGAAGATGAAGATGAAGATGTTCCCTGAGCCGCCTCCTTCACTGATCGATCCATTGCTTCTGCCAGTTCTTTGTCCTCCATTTCTGCTAGCTGTTTGTCCTCAACTTCCATTTGGCCTCCTTCACTAAACGCCAGACGATCAGTCACTGGCAGTTCAGACTCAGCTAGGAAGGGCGTTTCTGTTCCAGTAGTACCAATCCGCAGTACATTGTTCTTGAGATCAATACAGCACTACAGAGTGAAATGCAAAAAAGTTGGTTACAATGCACTGTTCCTTGCTTGTGGTTGCCACCCACATGGAGTAAATTAAAATCCCCCGTCTTTAAGCATAAGACTGATCAAATGAAAAGTAGCCAATTTGACCTGACCTTATGACCTGCAGACTTTGACAAGAAATTTACAATATCCTGACCAGATACTTAACAACTGCATTGCGAAATGGAGGTTGGGTGCTTGCAACATCCAGGAACTTCCACTATTGGCAGCCAGCCCCTAGATGGAGGCTGTTCCCATGGCTGGCAAATCAAGCACAAGCTCTGATGCAAAACACTGTTCACCATAAAAACTGAAACACGCCTCAGTCCGAGAGCATATGGGATCCTGGCACATGTGCATGTCAGAACACTGCTGACTACAAGGGAATGCTGACACTCTTTGTTGTTAACAATGTTAAATTGCATTTAACTGGATTTTTCAAACAACAGAAAGATGTACACACTGAAAAATCATAATATACAAAATTACAAGTCACATCAATAGTAAAAGCATCATTTTGTGTTGGGTTCTAATTAATTCTATAAACCTATCAACGTCTCACCTGATGCCTCTTAAGCATATCTAACCCCAAAACTAAATCCATAGGTTGGTCCTCCATAACAGAAAACGAAGACGGTAGAAAGTCATTCTCTATCTGGATCTGAGCTACATGAACACGTCCAACAATCTTCTGTGTCCCCACACCCTTAGCAATTCCTGCCCACCGCTGATCCAGCAGCCGCATGATGTGACATCTCTCAGCACATGCTACACTCATGAAGGTCATCTGCGCTCCTGAATCAACAAAAGCCTTGACAGGGTGTCCATCAAGCTTACAGTTTATATAAAGCATGACCACCTTGCCGAAGGATTCTGGAGAGTACTCCATAGCTATTTCCATGTTCTGATTGACATTTGACATGCGAATCTCCTCGGCTATTTGTTTTTGGGCCTCTAAATCAAAGGGATCAGCATTCATGGTGCGAATCCTCTGCATGTCTCTATCAGCTCTTTCTTGTCTCTGTCTTTGAAGCACTGATGCAAATTGTTGTAAATTTCCACTCAATAGAGCATCAGCGAGCTCTGGATTTCGTTCTTTGAGCAGAGAAAGTTGGTGGGGATCAGCAAGGAACATGTCTCTGATGTACTCTGGACTGTCTTGGTCTACATGTGAGGGCCTCGGCTGTCCAGAGGCTGCTTGACTGCGTGCTGATTGGGGACGGGAGGAGCTGTTAGGTATTTGTATACTCCCCCAGTTTAAATTGCCAATTGGAGCAGCTCCTACACAAGAACAAAATGAAGAAAAAGTATATAAAAATGCATAGTACATGTATCATGATTACTCTATTTGACATCACAAGTTTAACTTGTTGCTTAGCAACTAATCTGACAAAAAGGTTTAAGTCCGTACTATTCTTTAGTGGTGTCAGACCACTTAAAATTTGAGGAGTTTATTAGTGTATCTGTGCTTACTGTTAAAGAAACAGATGATTTATGAAACAAAATTAAAATAACAAGGATCGTCACTGATTAAATTGATGATGTCAGCATTTTATATGCCGCACGTGTCTCTATTTCCATCAATGGACTTGTTGTTGTCTTGAACGACAAAACTGTATATTTGCATTTTGTAAAGCTAACCTTTATATAAGACATAAAATTTAAACTTATAATCTCACAATCAAGTTCTTTTCATGCAAGTCATTGATTTATAACAGGATCAATAAGCTTCAAGGATTCTTCGTTGCTTTCCAACAACAACAACGTTACCATATTTATTAGTTTTAACTTTTTATGCAAGTTAAAACGCGTACGTCTTGCCATAACAAAAAATATAACACTTACCTCGAGTCTGAGCAGGAGGGTGCGTGGACCGCAAAGCACGTTGTATCAATAGCACATCGCCATCTTTAATCCCATAACTGTTCAAAGTCTTCTTATCGTCACTGAGTGCAACGCCGTTGTGAAAAATCACAATTTGGGACGACTGAACTCCACACTCGAATTCCAGGAGAGCTTTAAAGTTCTCGAGCTCTAAATCCTCACTAACGTCGAGGGTAAATATCTGATCGCCTTCTAACGTAGCTGTCACCTTCATCTTGCCACTGAAAAGTTCAAAAAGTGTTTTCAAAAAGAGCTATCACCACAATTAAATAATAAATGCTCAGTAATTCTGACAAAGCTTTCCAGCGGAAATGAGAACGCTCGCTCCCAGGGCCCTCTCAGAACGTCATTGTATCGCAAAGGGCTATGGGATGAATATATTGTGCTTGCAAAGGCACCTGGGATTGAAGCAAATCGGCTGCAAATTTGTTTTATCAATTTTTTTCGGCGGCCTTTCTTCTGTATTTTATAATTTCCGTCTTCAAAAATGAGTTCTCACGGGGATTCTGGTGACAGGTAAGTCCTGTTTTCTCCATCAAATAACGGTATTCTAGCGGGTAAATGTAATCCTGTTGTGGTATGAAAAGCAATTGCTCTGATCAACCTTCGGTCTGACACCAAATTATAAATTAAACTAAAAACTAAAAGCTTATGTTTTTGCTCTCTATAATTGTCATGAAAAAAAGAGAATGATTTGCTTTCGAAAATCTTTAAAAAGACGAGTCTAAACATAATTGTCCCTGACATCCAGTGTTTTAAACTGATTATTTGACGTGGTTTAAATTATCGAAGACGGCGAAGCGTCACTGTTTGATTTCTCCTAGCAACAGTTGCTTGACAAAGTGCAGCTTTTCATTTTTCAGTCTCATTGCTTTAAGATAACCTCAATCCCTGGGCTCTTCAAATGTCATGCTGGTCTATTCCAGGTTCCTGGGCATAAAATATAAATTTCCTTAATATGATTGCCATGTACAAACTTAGCCCTTTCTTTTTGTATGCCCATCAATAATTTTCTTGTCCTCTTTACAATGGATTGATATTTTTACAAAGAGAAGGTAGGTGATATAAATTATCATATGCCATATCAGCCTCCCATTGACGGAAATATTTATTTAATTCTGTAGGGATGAGGAAGAATCTCAAGAGAAGAGTATATGGCTCAACGCACACCAGGATCCAGTTGCAGGCCTATACACCTTCTCCACATCAATTTCCCTAGCTGATCTGAATGCCGATTCAGACCACAAGCTCCTTGTGGCTGATCTGGGTACTGGAACATTTGACATGAAGCTGAAAGTGTTCAAGGGTACTAGCTTGTTTATGGAGAGCGCTATTATTGATCTGCCTACAGCTCTGGTATCATTCTACATGGACACAAATGATCCTCGCACCCCTGCTGTAGCAGTGGCATCTGGTCCGTTTATTTATGTGTACAAGAACTTGAGGCCCTATTTCAAGTTTACGCTACCACCTTTGGAGGTTAACGCTGTGGAGCAAGATCTCTGGAACCAGGCTAAAGAAGACAAGATTGATGTCCATGTTCTCAGGGAGATGTTGGAAAGTTTGAAAAATGAAGGCAGTGAAGGTCTGCTAACTGTGCGCTCATTGAAGTTTCTTTCCCTTGAGCCAGAAGAATTGGATGCTTTTGCCAGCGTACATAAACATGCCCCACTAAAGCGACAAACAGTGATTACGTGCATGGGGACAATGAAGAAAAGCATGGCTGACGATGATGCCGTCAGCTGTTTGGTTATTGGAACAGAGAGTAAGGATGTGCTTGTCCTTGATCCTGAAGCCTTCACTGTTCTTTCAAGAATGAGCCTTCCTAGTGTGCCAGTGTTCATCTCAGTCAATGGCTTGTTTGATGTTGAGTTTCGCATTGTTGTTGCTTGCCGTGATGGTAAGGTTTACACTCTAAAGAGAGGCAGCAAGATGGCCAAGGCTTGTATTGAGCTGGGAGCCCAAGCAGTTGGATTGGAGCGTACTGGAAAGAGCATTATTGTTGGCTGTATGGATAATACATTGGTTTGTTATTCCACTAAAGGAAAGAAGCTGTGGACTGTGTATCTCCCTTCCAACATCACCACCATGAGTCTAATGGACCACAAAGCAAGAGGCTTCAAGGCTGTCATGGTTGCCCTAAACAATGGTGAAGTCAGAATTTACAAGGAGAAGTATCTCATTAACACACTCAAAATGCCAGATGCAGTCACAGCTATGAAGTTTGGTCGCTTTGGTCGAGAGGACAGTGCTTTGATTCTAATCACAAAAGGTGGAGGTTTGTATGTGAAAATCTTAAAGAGAACTGCAACCTTTGAAGGGAAGGATTTGACTCCTGGTCCACCCCCTGCACAATCCATCAAGCTCAATGTTCCCAAAAAGACAAAGCTCTTTGTTGATCAGACATTGCGTGAGCGCGACAGTGCTGGAAGCATGCATAAAATGTTCCAGCATGATCTTTACCTGCTTCGTCTGATGTCTGCGAGAGCATACGTTAGTGCACTGCAAAAAAGTTTGAACCCAATTTCATCCTCGACCACAGAGCCTCTCAAGCTGTCGGCACATGTTCATGGTATCGGGCCAGCCTTCAAACTGACTGTGAACCTTCAGAACATTTCATCCAGTGTACCATCCACGCATCTACTGATCACCTTCCAGTTTGATGACTCACTGTACGCACTGTCTAAGCCTTGTATTACTGTTCCACTGCTTGTGCCAGGGCTAATGTACACTTATGAAACACTTGTAGAATGCATCAGTGATAAGGGGATCTCAGATTCTATCAAAGTGTTTGTGTTACATCAAGGTAATAGCATTCCTGTTATCACTGCTGTCATCAATATGCCAGTGAGTGAGGCGTTGGTTATAGTGTAGTGCAAACACAATTTGTTTTTTGAGAATGTAAGTTTCCTTGGCGTGTTGATTCAATAGAATAAGCCTGTAAGGACTTGCATGTACAGGTGAGAAAAAGTCACTTTTCCTATCCCCATTCCAGGTAGTGAGCCATGCTGTCAGGGTTAATGTGGCTAGTTCAGTGATATGAGGATCATTGTATAAAAATACTGCACATTTCATATATCCAGCCAATTGGCTTCTTTGCAAGTGCAGCTGTTAGCTTTGACGCAACTTATTAATATCTGCTCAACTACTTTCACTGATAATGTTGATAATTAACAATATTTCTTATGTAAATAAAACATAATCATTGATGTAAATATGGTACTTAAAAACAAACTAGTCAGTTTATAAGGGTTGAAAACTCTCAATGTTTCTTCTAATATGTGCATTAATGTGCAGTTCACTTGTGAGAATTTGTATTTATGTAAAGCCCTTTTTGTCTGAGAAGATTGCCAGTTTGATGAACATCAAGTAACTGATTACCATCTGATACTGCTGGGATTTCCAGTAGTTTATGTTTTTGTCATGATGGCACTACTAATGTTAATAGTAAAAGGTACAATTTGTTTCTGGTAATAGTGAGAAGGGGCATGCCCAGAAAGTCCAGAAGCAACTACAGCGCATTAATATTTGTAAATATCATTATTGAATAGAACGTGGTTTTATTTTACATTGTCTGCATGTTATGTAAATAACTTTGAAATAATGACCAATAAAGATATTTCAGTTCTCCAGTTTCACTTGCCACTCCTTGTGTTGTTCCAGGAAATATCCACAACTTCCCACAGGCAGTTTTCTCTTTCGGAAACCCCAATCATATCCCCACTTCTCCGGAAATACTTTTGCCAATTTTGAGACCCCCTACCCACTTGGAAATTATTTCCAAGGACCTTCCTGGGGGTTGGGAATAGATATGTTATGGATCTGACAGTTTGCATAAGAAGAACAAAACTCATTCTCACTACTGACGCATTCAGAAGCATATAAGAACAAAAATTGTTGCTTCTCATTTTTATTTTTTCTTCTTGTGCTTACACTTATGCCTACTGAGGACAGCAAAAGAGGAAGGAGTGTGTCATAATAATGTGCTTATACCTATGCTTGTGCTTGTGTCAAGTGAAAACCAGCCATTTATCAAGTGTGGCGAGATGGTACCATGAAGCCCTGTCCACCATCCTCTCGTCCACCTTTTGAGTTTAAAAACTTAAACTTGTTTAAAATTAATTTTATTTAGACCTGCATAATTATGTATATTTTGACAAGAGTTTTGCATAGTGGACTTGTACCCCACTAACAAGATAAATTCAAAATGCAAGATTGGCAGCGCTGAGAAGTATAAATACTTGCCTATAAACAAAGCTATTTCAACTTACGTGTATCTCAAACTAGCCAAATCTTGTTCCTGATGGTATTGTCATTTTAAAATTGATTTTAAGAGAAAAAATCCTGACAAACATCCCTTGAGGGAGTGGCTGTTGTATTCTGCTTACCATCCCCTCCCTCAATTCCCTCCCTCTCCCTCCCTACTATCCCCCGGTACTTAATACACGTCAGGGCCTGGAACCCAGAAGTTTCTATATCGAGTGGCTACTAAGCCCTTCCCTTTCAAACATGGCGACCGGAGGAGCATCTGCTCAATCAACAGCAACAGAAGAAGACGCCACAGAACTACAGTTTCCGAAAGGTTTGGGCTGATTTTTTCCCTTTTACGTAATCAGAGAAAAGCCACGTATATTCAAAGCAACATCTGAAGTGGCAGATATTTTTACGTCCACAAAAATGGGACCAACTACTAAACGTGCTCGTTGCTTCAGAACATTAGTCCATTACACTGTCAGTGCCTATAAAGACCAAGCGTGCTAGTGTAACTGAGCGTAACAAGATTAAGTGGAGACGCGATAAAAGTATTGAACGTTTCTCGCAAAATTGCCTGCTGCTAAGTTAGCTGGTGGGTGGATGAGCATGGTGAGCATAGAAATAGGGGAAAAGTAAAATGAAATTTGATTCCCTTTGCTGATTAAGTTGATCTTTCTTGTCAATCGCATACAAGGTATGTTTTTTAAAATGTTGTTTAAAGGAGCTCTGTCACGGGGATTTCGCAGATTTTTGGTCTAAGCTGTTCTCAGTGAAATTAGTTGAAGGCAACTTCACCCATGAAAGTCATTACCTTTGAACATCTAAAGGAAGATATAACCTTAATATGTGGATAGAAATCTAACTACAGCTATCAAAATAGAATTTTTGTAGACGTGCGGAAACAACTTGAAAAGTTTAGCTAAACTTTTCAAGTTGTAATCCATTTCCATCGGAGCCATCTGCAACTAAAGACACTTGTTAACAGTTTCGGTGCTCTAATATAGGAATTGTTAATAAAAATGGACTATTATTTTTTGGTTTCCTTCAACACAAATATAAATTTTGGCAGTTCAAAAATCTGTTAAAATCTGTGACAAAGCCCCTTTAAGTATGCACCCAGAATATTTACTTTTTCAGTATTTTATCTGTATCACCGTATAAAATAGAGGTAGGCTGCTTAATAGGGTTTCGTCAGAAATTAACATTAGACTTTTTTTAAAAGATCACATTATTTCAATGCAAAATAGCATGACAAGGAATAAGGGAATCACATGAAGACAACATTAAACCTGCATTTGAGTGATTTTATATAAGCTGCCACTTCCCGAGCTTGTTGAAAATAAATCCAAACATTGTATATTAGCGGAGCTCCGGCGCGCAAAGCGCGCCAGCGGAGCACCATGGGTAAGGAAATTTGGTAACCTATCGATGCGAGAAATTTTGGTTATGACGTCAGCGTACGCCCACCCGCACGTACAGACTCTGGGGGAGGGGGAGTGGAGTCCTAAGGCAGCCCGACCGGGGGTGGGGGAGGAGAATAGGCTGTGAGAGATCGGGAGCAGATGGCACATCTTATCCCTACTTACGTACGTAAACAGAGCTTACAACTTTGACATCCATGTTATGATCAATTGACAGCTGTCAAAACAAGGTATCCGTTGACCAGTATCACGTTGCTATATCTGGACATTTCATTTCAACTTAAACGAAGCAATTGTATGAAAACGCGGCAATCTCGTTTGCACGTTGTTCACTGCTGAATTGAAAGACGGGAAGAAAGCGTGCTGGAGGACATAGATCTTCGTGAATATTCTCGCTTTATTTACTTATCTACAGCATGGAAAGTTATGCCAAGTGATTTAGGATAACCTCTTAACGGGAAGATCCGAAATAATTGTTGACCTGAAGATGATATATCGGAGTACGAGTCAAAAACAGCGAGAGTTGAAGCACTGTCTTCGGTTCCTGCGTGCTCAGAGCCGGTCAAGTTGACTGAAGTGACGGATAAAAGACTGTTAAAAGCTACACCGAAAGGAAGAAAGATGTTGATCTTCGCTGATAATTCAAATTGCGTATATGTCCGTGGTGTGAGATTATTACGAACATTGGACGAAACTACCGTTTTCGATGCTTCGTCTCCGATGTTATTTGGCTGGTGAAAGCTTTATTTGCCCTGCAGAATTTACAAGCCTTCTCAAAATATGAGGTAACAAACGTAAATGCACATATTTTGTTATGAGAATCTGTTTATACTTCATTTATGAGCGAATTCGATGTTGTGTCGGTTTTCAGATCTTCCCGTCAACTATATAATATAAGCTTAAATTTCATTAAAACGGCTGCTTTCAAACCTCTTAGCTTTAATCACTTTTGTGAACTTTTGCCTATTAAATGTTTCGTTTCAAATAGTGTTTTTTTAGTTAGTGGAGTTAACTGTGAGGTTCATCGTTGGATTTTGAAAAGAATATTCAATTATTGAGCTACACGGATCAAAAACATGATTTCGCACGCTGCATTTGCAGAAAAATCCCGCAAACAAATCAAAGCAAAAAACGAGTAAACCTTCGGCAACGATACTTCACACCAACGAATTAAACGATTTATTATCCAACTGCTCTATTTCACTCGCTTGCACTGATTTTTGTCATTTTGGTGAGTGTGTTGAAATCTCGTACGCGTGATAAATTTTTAGATTCGTAAACGAGTATTTACGCCGGTTTTTATATTGCGAGTTGCCTGTGCTTGGGTGAGTGAGTTCAGACTTTTCCTGACGCATATTTGCCTGTTAGAAACGAAGGAAATTCATTCACTTCTCTGCATAAAATTCTCTAGGGTATTTAGCAATGTGTACGAAAAAACATGCAGCGTACACTGGCGTAGTAATCATGCAACCAAACCAAGATGGTTCAAAACTACATTGTAAGCGTATTAGACAGCGAGCACCACTTCCTAAATCACAAACTGTCACAATTCTTACACAAAAAACTGCTTAAGAATGACTTAAACCGGCTCCCAATGAATTTGCTGAGTTAGTTTTGGCGCTGTGATTTTCTTTGTTGTGGCGTGAGTTCATTTTGTTTTAATAGCCGCGAGTTCACTTTGTTCAGTGCATTGAGTTGATCTGTTTGCCTTGAGTTGATTTTTTTGCCTTGACTATTTTGAAGTATATCAAAACAAATTTATTCCCTTCACCAAGGCCCTTTTTACATTGAATAACCCTTGGAGTTATGAAAAGTCTTAACACTAAAATTTGATGTGTGCGTCTACGTGCGTACGTGCATGAGGAACCCAATAAAGTGCAGCGAGATGTACCTATATGGGCAACCGTATACGCTTAGAAATAGTGTGGCTACTTATTAATTGGGAAACAGTGCAAGCTCGAGCAAAAAAAAATAATAAATAGGAGCTCCGCTTTTAGGCCTGCCTAAATCTATATATTACATTGTTGCTGGCCGCTAAATAGGATGGCCAAAAAGTGACCGTGGCTGCTTAATGGGTGGCCGCTTAATAGGGGTTTGACTGTATGCTTTAGTGATTAGTCTTAAATTTACCACCACTTCACTAATTGTAAGAAGTAATAATAACCTATATTACAACTAATGCAGTCAATTCTCTTTCAGAGTTTGAAAGTGCAGAAACACTGTTAAATTCTGAGGTGTACATGTTGCTGGAACACAGAAAGACTCAAAATGAAGGAGCAGAAGAAGAACAAGAGCTGTCAGAAGTCTTCATGAAAACATTAAACTACACACAGAAGTTTAGTCGATACAAGAACAGAGAAACCATCGCACAAGTAAGAAGGTGAGAAATTTTGTAATAATTCTTTGATGATGGCATTAAAATGTCTGCAATTATGGGTATGTCATCTATGAACAAAGACCAAATTTTTTTCAAAAACACTTTCCTAGAAAATGTGACAGTGGAGTCAAAGTTTTTACCCAGGTGAAGGAGCAAAATAGTTTTTTTTTACTAGAAAGTTCTTGGTAGAAGTTGGGTTTTGTGTGGAAGCTGAATTTAGGTGGAAAGTGGGTTTTGTTTGGAAGCCAAGTTTTGTATATTTTGTAGAAGCTGCATTCTATCTGGACCATGAGTTTTGTATGTAACTTAAGTTTTGTCTAAAGGTTGAGCTTTGGTTGGAAGTTTTGAGTTTTGTGTGGAAGCTGAGTTCTCTTTGGAAACTGAGTTTTGTGTGAAGCAAAGTTTTGGTGACAAATCCTGATTATCATAATTTTTGAAGCCACTAAAACATATTGAGTGGAGGCAGCCTTGAAAACTAAAAAAACAAAAACGAAGTAGTGGTTGCAGTGGTTCCTGTCTCTTACAATGCATATTCTCTTTTTGTAGTTTGCTTGGTAAAAAGAAACTCCATAAGTTTGAACTGGCCTGTTTGGCCAACTTATGCCCTGAGACAGCTGAGGAAGCCAAGGCCTTAATTCCAAGGTGAGTTATGTTCCTTTTTACGCGTAAAATGTAAGATATTAATTATTATGTATCTTTCTCTTGGACTTCATTCTCTCTTGATTCTAAGTTGGGTCCCAAGTTTTTTAGTAAACCGAGCAGGCATTATTCAAATGATACTACAAATCACTTGTTTTATGTATTTACATGTATTTTACAGCTTGGAGGGTAGATTTGAAGACGACGACCTTCAACAATTGCTTGATGACATTCAGACGCATAGAAGTTTCCAGTACTAATCTTGACACGATCAGATATTGAAAAGGTGTATCAGCCAAGCCAAGCCTTAAACATCTACTAACAGCAGCTGCTAACACAGCTCACTCTACTTGGCCAATATTTATTCAAGAATAGCTAGGACTCTATCCGCTATAAACACTGCTAGTATTTTCGGGCTCTCTCTTGATGCAAGAGCGCAATGCTGACATGTCATGTTGTATTTATTGTAAATTTTGTTTGTAGATAAAAAAAAAAACAGGCGACGCATGAAATCTGGTAGTGGTTTTGTTTAGTCAGAAAGGGTATACCGGTCGAAATTTAAACATGTTCAGAGTTTGTTTAAAAGTCACATTGGAACAAGGTGCTTTTTTATAGAGACATCTTCCATCACTACTGGACAGTGTTAATTCCAATGTATACCTTTACTCCTTTCATTACTTAATTGTTTTGCTAAGTAACTGTTCGAAGATCGTGTAAGATTGTAGTGAAAGTGAAATACCTGTGAAGCAAATCAGTAAATGAATCATCATTCTGTTTGATTTCTCTTCCACATATTAAAGGGGCTACCTCACGGGGATTTCGCAGATTTTTGGTCTAAACTGTTCTGAAATGTTAGTGTTAGGCAGCTTAACCCATGAAAAACATTATCTTTGAACATCTAGCAGGATTGGTTTCTACAACAACTGTACATAGAAATCAAACTAAAGCTATAAATATTGATTTTTTGACGACGCTCGGAAACGTTTTCAAGTTGCAATCCATTTTCATCCAAGCCATCCGCAGTCAAAGATGCTTGTTTCCAGTTTCAGTGCTCTAATATAGCAGTTGTTAAATTTTAAGGTTTTCTGCACCAGAGATATAAATTTTGACTGTTCGAAAATCTGTTTAAATCCGTCAAAAAGGCCCTTTAACTGTGTTATAATGAGAACAAGATACTTTGAAAAAGAAGATAAACAGTCATGAACTGCTCGTTCGTTCCAACGAGAAGCGAAAATTAACGATTTTCTAAACCCTGTTTCCACGGTCAAGCGATTAAAAGTAAGCTAGCAGGAAAAAAAATAATGGTCGCGCGAGAATTGGAAAGTGAGACGGGAAGGAAAAGTAGTGAGCAGTCCTGACATCTATTACAGCCCGTGGTAAATGATTAACAATTACTCTGCGAAATCGCCTGATACTTAGCTGACGAGCCCGCAGGCTGAGTTGGCTAAAATCAGAGGGTATTCCGGGTGTTGCGTGCCTCTGTGACCCGGAGAGCTATGCCAGCGGGAGCTTAGGCTCCTGGTAGGGTTCCCCATGCTGGACAGGTCAATGGGTAGAGGCCTGACGAACAGGATCACCTCTCCCCAAGGCTAAAGGGGTTGGCATAGGGCTGACCCTATCTTTAAAAAATACGGAAACATTGACAACAACTTCAAGGCAGCAAGACGTGGGAGAGGAAGGGCCCTTGGACCAAGGGACTATGACGCAATGCAGTGAAAGCTGTCCGGAAGCTATATTGCCGACTCCCCTTCTTAAACACAAGAGAATCGCTAAAATAGCCACCTGGACCATACCCCCATGTTTGAAGAAGGGAAAGCAGCACAGGTGGCAAATGAGATGGAGAGTTACAAGGTATCGCTGCTAAGTCTCTGTGAGACACGGTGGAACCAATCAGGGCAGTTGCAATTAGAAAAGAAAAATTGACCACATGGTACTGAAGAGGAAATGCATTTTATTATTGAATCAGATTGTTGCTCATGAGCAAATCACGTGATTTCCTCTATCTTATATTCCTCCAGTCCAATTCAGCAAAACTCTTCGGTGCGTGCATGCGTTGCGACTGCGGAGGACTGGGTATGGGTACTTGCCAGCCGTTGTTCAAAGCGTTATTGGCCGACATAAGAGCACCCTCAGCGTACCCCCGGTAGGGATGATATGCGCTGCCAACAACATAGATCTGCTCTCCTGGGAATGGTCTCTTGGCCCACTCGGTGACTTGTTTCATAGAGACACGGCTTCCAGGTTTCTGTAAATACCTTGAATTGAAGCAAAAAGATTAGAAGGTACATCTGGATGGGATGCTGAGCTGAAATCTTAGTTATCAGTTAAATTTTCAGTGATTTCTCAGCTAACAATTCAAGTTTCAGCCCATTTTTCAACTTAAGTAAATTTTGCAGATCTCAGATTTTAGCTCAATTGCACAACATATTTTTCAGCTGACGGGCAAAATTTTGACCAATTTCAGTTATAGAAACTGAAAAACATCGGTAAATTTTGATTAGTTAATTTAGATCAGAGATAAAGTTACTTTGGATCAGAAATGGCATATAAGTGGAACTGGTGGGATTTGAACCATGCTTTAGCTTGGAGAGAAATGAAAAATGCTGGGTGCACGAAATTTGCAATACTTGGACCCTTGGCAAAGCATGTGGCTTCCAAGCATTTGATTTAGCTATATATATAAACTCATCATCTATCGGGGTATTTATAGTTTTTGTAATTTTACAATAAAATATAAAAACAGCAAAATGTTCATTTGGTCTATTATAGAAAAACATTCAAGACGCGGAAGATTTATCCGTATGTAATTTAATTTTGGAATATATAATGTTATAAGGGAGTTGAATTGATGTCAGGTATACGTAGTAATCATTGTTAAATCAGTTACTAAAACATTTCATTACCAAGCTCCTTCGTTCCAATACTGATACACGGTGCTCAGAGGTTGTGGAATTCTTCTGTTGAACTTGTACTCCAGGGCGCGATGAATTTCTTGATCCATAATTGCTTTGGGTAACTTGAGGATCTCGCCCCATTTTTCACCGCACGCACCATCTTTGTACGACACGTGAAGAACTGCTTCGCCATTTCGACCACGCCCACTAACAACATGAAAGAAAAATGGCTTCGTCAGATGCATGTGAAGATACCAATAATAAGCTGGCGGTTCTACCTTGGTGCACTGTTCAAAGCCAATTTGAAATGGCAATAAATGCCCTGGGATGCATTTAAATAGCTGTATAAAAGACAGACAAGTGCTTCCCTTTGTGCACTCTACTCTAGTCCGCGACATCGAGCGGTTGGCACCCGCCCACCCTCCCTGCGAGGAAGCCGGTTTGAAGTCACCGTCATCTATCTGGCTATCTACTAAGCCTGGTTTCGGCTTGTCCCAGGCCAGAACAAGGGCAGAATATTACACTATTGCAAAATAATCTGATAGCGCGCGGGAGTGGGGAAAGGGAGAAAAATGGGTTTATCTTTGCTGCTTTTGCGGCTCGTAATCGAGGCGTTTCTGCTATAATAGAACATGAATGGGCCGGAGAGCTGTTGGGGTTTAACGTTTAACTTAGACAAACTGCTAACTATTTGCTTTGTTTAATTAATGTTGTGAGAAACTTAGATAACGGCTGCTAGTGCGAGCTTTGCTTTCTGTTTTGTCTCATTTATGCAACGCTTTCTTTAGTACCAAACTTGAAGTCTAAATTCTCTTCAAGTATTGTCAGAGAGTTTGTTTTTACATCATCGAATTAATACCCCTAGTTGATGATCTTCTTAATTCTCATCAGCTGTATGTTGAAGAATGTACTGATACCGTTAGGAGAAATAAGTAGTTAATCACATTTGAGGGATGACGAGCTAAGGAACCTACCCATGCGGTAATGTCCATCCAAGACAGTCGCTGTTTGATAAGAACCTCTCCATGGGATACAGCTTGTCTTTCGGATTCACAATTTCATCCCACCACGCCCTGGGGTAAACAGCAGCTGCCTTGAAAGCCGGCCGGGGTAGTATGGACTGAAAAGCGTGCTCACGCTGAATCCGTTCAGCTACGCTACCACTGACGTTTCCGAACGCGCCAGGGGGCGAGGCGATCACCAGCTTGCCAACTTTAACTTGATGCTTCGGAGTCTTGAGTACGAACAGATTTGTCTGTTTGTCTATCGAAAGAATCTTGTAGTCGGCTCCCGCGTATATTTTCGCTCCGAGACTTTTCGCAGATTTAGCCACGGCCTCCACAAACGCGGACATTCCTTTGATAGGCCGGATTTCCTTGCCTGAGAGCAGGGCCAGCTGCTCATAGTATTCCACTACGCCTTCAGGGCTGCCCTTGAGGTCGCCGTCGTAGCCGAACACGTCAAAGTAAAACCTCGATCCCTCTGGCGTCAGAAAGTGTTGCTGAAATGTTTCAAACGTTGCGAAGTTGTGTATCTGGGCCACGTGTTCTTTCCTGAGGAGGAAGTCCAACATTTGTGAGCAGGTCATGTCCTTGAATTTACCCAAAGTCAACGCTGGGAAGTGTTTTCTTTTGATTTCATGCTGGTCACGTGAAAAGCCACCTCTGGTTTCTGTTCGGGGATTCGAGTAAAAGTTCCATTCTTTGTGGGGAATGTTTAACCTCGACATGATACTCCTAAAAAAACAAAAAAAAACAAATATATTGCACTCTATTAGAGTCTACGACGTTATATATATAACCACAATTAAAGTTGGAAGTCGAAACAACAGATGCCTTTTTTAGAGGAAATCACAAAATAACTGACGGAGTTACTTCACGTTTATTTATTTATTATGTTTATTTCCAACCCTTAATTCTTTTTCGGACTACATTGCACCTAGGAAAAGTTTTCTAAAATATATGCAACTACTACCTCATGTTGTAATGAACCATGTCAACTCTCCAGGCTCCGAGACCTAGAAATCAAACAAAGGAATTGGTATTAAATACTTTCAGTGTACTTTCTTACCTGCAATGTCGCCTGCAATCGACAAAGGTCGGAGTGCGGTCTCCAAAAAAATAATTGAGTTTTATAACGCAAAAATACTATGTCAAACTAGTCAGTCAAAAAATACTATGTCAAACATGTCAAACTAGAAATAGCTCTGGTATCTTTATATTACATATATAATAGTATGTTTATAGTATGTTTATGTTATGTCTTTATATTACATATATGCTAGTGTGCCTGGACGTTATTTTCACAAAGTGGACATTGTTTGCACAAAGTTGACGTTCTTTGCACAAACGTTGTTTGTACAAACTCAAAGATGTTCGTAAAATGTTGAGGTTCGTACAAAGTGCAAACGTGGTTTGCACAAAATTAACGTTGTTTGTACAAAAGAGTCGACGGTTTTTGCACAAAGTTGACTTGGTTCGTTCAAAGTTTTGAACAAAGAAAGACGAAAATTGGCAAGTTAATTTTGATATAAAAACCGCTTCATAGAGGCTGGCTGCTTAGTAGAGTTTCGACTGTACACTTCTCACCACAGAAAAAGATTCACAACCTCGAAATTATTTCTGATCACCAACCTACTGATTCATCTGGCACTTGAGGAAAGACGTGATCGTAGATTCTTCCACCAAGGCGAGTATCTCTTTCAAATACGCATACTTTAGTTTCCTTCTTGTGTCTCAGAAGTGATTCAGCCATGTAAAGTCCGGCAAGGCCTCCGCCAACTATACCCACGTCACAATCCATAGGGGTCTCACCACCACCCCCACCATTACCCCCACCGCCACCATCACCTGTTCAATCAGGCAAAGACATGCAAGATATGCGTTAATTTACTTTGGATCTTGGCAGAAAGCCTCTGGCACCAAGGTTACCGCTACCATAGTAACCGTTTTCTCTTTGAAGTGATGGGGTTAGTAAAGAATCAGGAAGCCATTTTTCTGGATTCCTTACTGATCACGCCATGACAATAAAGAAATAACCATGTAGAAACTTTCAAAAATGACAGCTTCGTGGAACAATTATTGAAACATTAAGCTATTAGAATGCTAACTGCAACACTTACAGAGTCCACATGTTTTCCTGCAAGCTCGTTTGATGTTTTCCATAGTACTACAGTACTGTTTGTAATGCCGGCAAAATGTTGCGCCATTCGTGTCCTTGCATCCTGAAGAGCAAGAAGCTAACATGACGAGTAATCATAAAGATGAATTGGGCAACTGCAATACTTAGCTCTTAAGTTGCCCCTGGCCGAGAGTGAGAACAGCACCTTCTTTGAGGTAAAAGTCGTCATTGACTATTAAGATGACCTTCCTCGTTTAAGCAATTCCAGATGTTTTTGCTCCAATTTTATTTGTACACTAAATGGTAAAATTGCTTTATAAAAATCCCAAATGATTTTTGTAACTAATTTTGATCTTTTGGGGCTAACTTCGCTAACAACATCCCATATAAAATTAGATGCCATGTGAAGCATGAGTACTCCAAAATTGAGACGATGGCAGGTAAGTTTCCAAAAAAGGTTCCCACCTTTTATGCAATTACATCAAAACATTTTTTCTTTTTGTAATCATCTCAATTGATGGAATGGAAAAGGGAAATATATGAGAGAAGTTTCATTTCCGACATGCAAAGAACAAACTTTTATACAGATCTTATCTGTTGAAAAGTTGCAAATCAATTTTGGGTTCGATCGTTCAAGTTGGCATTTGTAACACTTTTAAAGTGGAAACTAAAATAATCACAAAAGACAATCTCCTTTTTACCTTGTGAGAATGCAATTCCGACTAAGCCAAGGATGAAACATAGATACGCCTTCCCCATTGTCGAGTACTTGCAGAAAGTGACTTTCTGCTGCTAACACAGAGCAATGTCGCGGTTTGTCTTAGTACACATACAGCAGCTGAATATGGGACAGTGCCTATACTTGATAAATAACGCAGTCGTCTGTATTTGACTAAGACCGAACAGACGACATTCTATGAGAGTTACACGACAAGTCCTGTCGACCAGGGAACGGCAAAAATAAACCCAGTGTTGTGACGTAGGACATGTTTATGCAGATGTTCAAATTCTTCAAAGGAAACCGAAAAAAAACGAAAAAGTCATGCTTCTTCGAGTGCGTCGACAAACGAAAATAAAATATCAGAAAATTAGATTAGGAGAAGTACCACGCTCAAGGCGATTCATTGCAACTTGCGAAACTTTCTTAAAGTCCTAGGACACTACACTGTTTCGCTGGCAAATGGTCTTTGTCTTAAACTCTCCCTCCCTAATAATGTTTTTGGAGGGGAAGAGAAAAATTGAACCTTATGTCCTTTATCTCAACATAATTTGTTCCAAAGGCTTTTAACGATGATTGTAGACCAGGATATCCCAGTTGTGTTGAATATTGCCCAAAGTAAATAACAGTCGTATTGGTACCCGTTGCTGTGGTCGCGGGAGGGGTCAGGGTAGACTACGAACAGTCCTTTTTTTTTCTTAGTCCGTCGAGATGAAGCTAAAAAAACGCGAGCAGACCTTCCCCAGCTATTTTTCCACTCGCGTTCTTTTATCGCTCCACGTTCGACGGACTGAGAGAAAAATGGGGACTGCGTGTATTCTAGGGTCGAGGGAGGGCAGCACTCTGTGACTTTCTGGGTTGGGGTGTGCCGCTGGGACTCCGAAACCCTTACTCCACGCCAGATCGTGTTCAGTTGCATTTTGCATTCGAGACTGGACACCAAAAATCCGTAGCTTATCCTACACTCGCTATCATTTCCCCCCTAATTGACGTAAAACTTCTGGCCCGGGTTTGTGCTTTCTTTCAGGATTTCACGTATGTAATTCTACTTATTTGACTTGGGCTTTATTCACGAAATCACCGTGTGGTACTTCTCATTAAATATCTACTGAAGAGAACTAGTCTTTTGAGGAACCAAAGCTATTGCGGCAGCTACCTGGAAGCAAGAAAGAGGTGCGAAGCTTCACGAGTGATAAAATATTCTTCGCGTCTCTCTCCCGATCGCAATCGCGCATTGACTGGCTCTCCCCAGACCCTTCCTTGAAGTGAGCTCCCTCAAAAATCAAGCGCTGACTCCTGGTTTTATTTTGAAATTTATTCCACGAACAAATTTATTTACCACATCATCAGATCAAAAAGCCATTCCGTGTCGCGTACTGTTCCTATAAACTCACTTCGATATGAAAGGATTTTTTCCTCTCAGGGCGTGAACAAATAACTTACTTATTTTTCAGACTGGCCAACATCGCCTAAATTTCGAACATATACGGTGCTGAGCTGAGAAGAAATTTCCTACAATTTCTCTCTTAAATACACCCTAAAACGTTAGTATCCATTCGACACCCAAACGTAACGGGCTCTCTCTTCGCTACGTTAATTTTCATTAATGCAGAGCGAGAAATTCTGTTTCGTATCATCCGACATCGGCCAAACAATGACTTCACGAGGACAAACATTTACTAGTCCTCATCCACGAGTCCAGACGAAAAATTTCGAATTCAAATAATAAACAGATTTCTTGTATTTATTCGTTACATTTGAGGGAATTTGTTAATTACCAGTATTACAACGTTTCCAGGACCATTTAGGTTGAAAAGCACTGCTAATTTTGGCAGACAGGTAACAATTTGTTTAAATATTTAAAATTTTACCCCTTCTGACAGGAATGCGTTGGTGGTATAGTGGTTAGCATAGCTGCCTTCCAAGCAGTTGACCCGGGTTCGATTCCCGGCCAACGCAGTTTCGCTTTTCTTTCTTTTCTTCTTCTTTTTCCTTTTCTTTTTTTATGGATTCAGTTTGTGTTTTCTTTTTTTCTTTTTGCTATTTTTAGTGGAAAAAAGGATTAAGTATTCACGACAAAAAATATTTTAAAAGTAGTCACGACATACCATTCGTCGTATTTCATGCCATCACCTCTACTTCTTTTAAAATATTCGCGATCCAAGTAAGTTGGCATAAAATATTAGGCTATTTTCCTAAATTTAAATCAAGTTTTCAATTGAAATAAGTTTCTAATGACCCACGATGCGACGGCCCGATGACAGGATGCAACAGGTGGGCCGGATGGAGAGAGACTGGAGAGAAAGACGAGAAAGCCTAAGTTCCATTGTTGTGGTCTTCACGAATCCATCACAGACAAGCTAAGGTATGTTTCTGTGCATTTCGTATATTTACACTGTCTATGGGTTTAATTAAAGTGATTTTAAACCTAAGCTGTAATCGAGTATTAATTTGGTAAAATTCAGTCGTACTTCATACATTGATTACGTTTCAGCTGATAAAGTTACACGCGACATGCATGAGTAGTAGCTGGTAGTAGTAGTCCCTTGACTGTGATTAAAGTTAAAAGCCTGGAACATAAGGCACAAAGTAAGAAGTATTTTGTCGCAAGGAACGGTGTTTTTTATTTGCAAGCAAAGCTTAATGCTAACTACACAGAGCTGCAGTGATGCTAAACAGTAATCGACCATGCAGTCCGTGATTTAACCCCGCAGGGAATTGGGGGTGGAGCTGGGGCGTGAGATATTTATGGTATTATCTCCAACCCAATAATACATTTTATATTATTGCTGGTTTTCACTGTCACGTCACAAAAAAGTAAATCCAAAACTATTGAGTCAAAAAACTCAAGAATATTATAGGTTGTAGAAAATTACCTGATATTCTGTTTGTCCAAGTCTCGGGTTTGTACGGTATTCCGTACTCGAGTTATCCGTCAAAATGTTCCACACAAATTTACAGAGCTCTGTATGGAAACGCCATGTTGGTGCCCATGCAGTTGGGCACTAACATGGCGGCCGGAAATCAATGAAAACATCTGGAATTCACTTCTGCTATAAAAGGCAGTTATATCACTCTCAGACGCGCTGTCTAGCCATGTCTGTTCGATTATTTTTCTCTTTTCAGTATTTATCGTTTATAGTTATCCTTTGATTATGCTTCAACTCTGAAATAGAAGAAAATAAACAATTCCAGAGTGTTTGTTAATCGGTGGTGATCTCAAGACTTAATGTAGACGAAAAAGTCGTTTCGTGATAAAAGAATCGAAACCTTTGAGCTAATTACTGTTGCGGTTTGTTGCGGTTACGTCTCGAATCTGATTGGTCGTAGAACAATAAACATTCCAGAAATAATTTTTGGCGTTCACGCTTCTTCGGTTTCGACTGTAAAGACGGTGGCTGCTATCGAGCTAAAAACCTTCGACAAGATATATATCAAGGATGTCTAATAGCCAGTGAAGGATAAAAACTCAGGGGTCTTGCGATTCTGGATTTTAGAATTTTGATGACGTCACATGAAAACCAAGAATTGTGCTGTTCCAGAAAATATCCATACCCCTCCCACGGAAGGTTTTTTGGTTTGAATCCCCCCACCCCTTTGGAAATTCCAGTTTAGCCCCATACTTTCTTTTACAAAATTGGGCTTTTGAGACCCCCCATCCCCTCGGAATTTCCATTGACCTTCCATGGGGTGGGTATGGATATTTTCTGGAACTGCACATTAATATTTTATGGTTGCAAGTTGCAAGTTCATACCCTCTGGCTGCTTGGCCAACAATAGGGTTAGCAAAATGGAAAAATGAAGGTGTTTGCAATTAATTCTGAATCTTTTATAATCGCCTTTTTGTAACAATCCAGGTACCTGAATTCACTGAAAGCACTGAGTCACAGCAGAAATCATGGCACAGCAAGCTAGTGAAAGGGCAGAGTCAAGGCCACATAAACTCATTGATATCATCAGGCAGAAAATGGAAAAGAATGAACAATTCTTCTCCTTGGAGTTCTTTCCACCAAAGACGTTCAATGGAGCGACAAACCTAATGGCGATCATTGGTAGACTGAATGAACATTGCACACCTCTATTCTGTGACATTACATGGAAGCCATCTCAAGACCCCATGTCAGACACATGTCAGCCTGAGCCTAGCACATTGTTGGTTTCTGCAGCAGCAATAGATTTATATGGACAAAACATTATGATTCACATCCCTTCTGGAAAAACTACACGGAGCCAGGTTATGGCGCATCTCACTCGGGCAAAAAATCTTGGCATCGGAAGTGTTTTGGCGATAAGAGGAGGTAGTGTAGTATTTTGTAATTTTAACTTATGTGCATATATTTGTAATTTAAATATTTTCCAGATGAAAAGCCACCTAGTGAATATAGTCTGTCTGCAAATTTACCTTTATTCTTGTTGTTGTTGTTAATATTATTGTTATTATTGTGTATAAAGACACCTAATTATTTTGATGGTTTAACATCAAATACTAGCTTAGTTGCTTTGTTTTTCCCAAGGGACTAGGGAAAAAATGCAAGAAATGTACAAAAAGTCTGCGCATACACTGTACTGTATGTTAAACCACTGAATAACAGATGAATTATCCCACTGGCTTACTTTCCTTTGGTTATAATGTTAATATCCATTAGACAGCAGAATACAATTAAAAGATGCGTACATTGCTCGTGAATGCTAATTTTCCAAAGCCACATAATTACTGAATAAAAAAACACAGGTGATTCAACTTGGTTTATTCTCCCCAAAGGGAGTTGATCATTAGATCTAGGCAATAGCTGGCGGGAGGCGTGGTGGCCATATGGTTAGTGTGGATTGAGTGGTCTGAATTCAAGCCCAGGCCAGGGTCATTGTGTTGGGTTCTTGAGCAAGACTCTCACAGTGCCTTTCTCCACCCAGGTGTATAAATGGGTACCGGATAATTTACTGCTGGGGGTAACCCTACGATGGACTAGCATCCCATCCAGGGGGGAGTACAAATACTCATAGTTGCTTTATGCTACAGAAACTGCCATAATTAAGCTCCTGCCTGATGGGCCACTGGCTCGAACACAGCTGGTGGCATGAAGTGATTATTTCAGTTTGAGAGAGCTTTATTTAAACCTTTAATTTTTTAAAAAGTAACCTTTCATATTTTATCAAATAGATGGAAGCCGTGAGGAAGAATGCAGACCTAAAGAAGATGGCTTTGACTACACTGAAGACCTTGTCAAATTTATCAGAAATGAATTTGGAGATCACTTCACCCTTGGAGTTGTGGGTGGGTCATTCAAGAGTTCCCTTGTGGCCTCTTAAACTAGTCCTATACAGGAGCTTTGCATTTCACTTGCATACTAATTCAAAAATTACTTTTTTTCAATATTGATGCATAACATGTTTCACCTGAAGGCCTTATTTGAAACAGTGCAGAAATGTTGGCCCATTACAGTTAGCGCACTCGACTCAGATCAAGTAGTCGGTAGATTCAAACTCTGGCTGCGGTCATTGTGTCAACTGTGTTCTTGGCTGGGCAAGACACTTTACTCCCACATTGACTCCATCCAGGAGTGTAATATGGGTGCTAGCACATTTAGAGCTGGGGTAACCCTGTCTATTGTGGGGGAGGTGCTGTTGCATAACAGTAAGCATGCCGTACACCCTATATTAGCATTTAGATGGTTTTCACACACGTGACAAGACGGCCATATTGGTGGACAAAACAACACAAAAATATTTGTGCAGAATTTGCATAAAAAATAGAATTTAGTTCCCAATGGAGAGGAAGTCTATTGTTGTGGTCCACCAACATGGCCAGTGACCACAATGTGACGAGAAAAGCATCTGTTGAGTAGTCTGGGTTCAAGCCCTGGCTAGGGTCATTACATTGTGTTCTTGGGTAAGACACTACTCTCTAAGTATCGGCAAATTTGGTGCTGGGAGGTCCCCCCTGGGACAGACTAACACCCCACCCAGGGTGGAGTAGAAAAACTGTCCCATAGTGGCATCATGCTACAGGGTTGCACACGAAGAAATAACAATAAAGAAAGAATTTTGATTCATTATATTTACTCTTTTAGGGGTTTGCATAAGCTTCGGTCACGCCCAGATTGGTCTCTTTTAGGGGTTAAATTCAAAATTTCCGACGAGCATCCCCGTCCATTCCATATGGGAGTTCCCCCCCCCCCCCCCCCCCGGGGTTCCTTGACCTGATGCAGACCTTGTGCGGGATGATTGAATAAGGCCCACGCAGAGAGATTAATTATAATTTGTTTGCATGCACATAAGGATATTTGATGGCCTCCTCTGATGTTCAGAGTTATGAAGAAGATCTTAAGCATCTCAAAGCAGAAGTTGATGCAGGAGCGGACCTCATTATCACTCAGATGTTCTTTGAAGTGAAAACTTTTATCAAGTTTGTAGAGGATTGCCAAAGATATGGAATTAATGTGCCAATTATTCCAGCCATTTTCCCAATCCAGGTATTTAATGCTGCCAGTTTACTCATCGAAATCAGGCGCTGGTTTGCAGAGTGGATAACTTGATCCAATCAATTAGAAACCCTGTCTTCTGGATCAGAAAAATTATCAACTGGGTACACTGAAAGTTATCCACTCTTTGCACAGCCAAGGACTAACCAGTATATATACTAAAAGGTCTTGTAAAGGGGTTTCTTTTGAATGAACCTGCTTTGCCAGCGAGGAGACTGCTAAAAATGTACTTGGCATCTCTCATGTCACATACATGGTTATTCTGACTTACATATGTGGGAAATGAACTTTGACTTCACATGCAGAACGGCATAAATTTTCACCCAGTCATCTAGAACTTTCGCTCATTTCACATGAAAACTTTCAGCTCATTTGATAGCTTTTTGTGTAGGAAGCTAGTACTCATTTTAAACCATTTCTTTAACAACCCACGCAGCTCATAAACTTTTCTATTCATTTTTTTACCATTTCGTTATGTCACTAGATATTTAAACTTTCTTCCTTGTTGTTATTTGACAGAATTTCAATTATCTGCGTCAATTGAAGCGACTGTCTCGTGTGGAAATCCCACAATGGCTGTTAGACACTCTCACACCAATGAAAGATGATAGCACAGCCGTCATGAATTACGGCATCAAATACGCTGCAGAAATGTGCAAGCAGTTATTTGAAAGCGGCCACGTCCACGGTTTACACTTCTACACTTTAAATCGTGAAATGTCCATCACAGAAATCCTGCAAAAGGTGGGCATGTTCCACCAAGAGGACGAACAGGATTCAAGGATGCGTAGACTTCCTTGGATGCCCGGCCCCGCCCTAGCAAGGAGAGGCCGGATGGAGCTGGTCCGTCCGATCTTTTGGACGTCAAGACCCCGTAGTTACATGATCCGTACCTCAAACTGGGACGAGTTTCCAAACGGCAGATGGGGTGACTCCAGTGCGGCGTCTTTTGGAGAGTTGAAGGATTACCATTTGGTCTTGTTGGGTACACATCAGGGAAAAGAGGATCTGTTGAATATGTGGGGACAAGAGTTGAACAGCCCTGAAGACGTGTTTGAGGTGTTTGTGTGCTACTTGACCGGCAAGGAAAACAGATATGGTTACAAGGTTTGACTTCCGTGTGATAAAAAGACATACAGACTAAGAAATCGTCAGACCCACAAATAGGCACACAGACAAACAGACTGTCAGAAAGGCAGACAGACAGACCGACAAACAGACCGACAGACATTTAGACAGACAGACAGACAGGCAGACCGACAGACAGACAGGCAGACAGACAGGCAGGCAGGCAAACAGACGGACAGACAAACAGACAGACAGATCGACGGACAGACAGACAGGCAGGCAAACCAACAGGCAGACTGACAGACAGACACACAGAAAGACAGACAGATCAGACGGATAGACTTGCAGACATATAAGTACATGTTGCAGCGACATGTATTAGGGATAAAATCACATGTACTAACACAAGAAAATATTACAGGGACATTTTACAGCGACGCATCCCATCAAAGCAGTCCCTACTACATTTTCTTACTTGTGAACATGTTGTGATTTTGTCACTTCTACATGCCGCTGTGTCAAAATTGCAACACTTAACAGTATTTTGATTTGTCGATAGGTGAAAGAATTGCCTTGGAATCAGGACGAACTTGCATCAGAAACATTGCCGTTTGTTGATAAACTTGCTCATGTTAATAAGCACGGTATTCTTACAATAAACAGTCAACCAAATGTCAATGGAGTGCCATCAACAGATCCCGTGGCAGGATGGGGGCGGCCTGGAGGTTATATCTTTCAGAAGGTGACGACATTAAATTTTTTACACTTGTTTAGTGAAACCAAGACATTCGGTGATCATTGTCGATTTTCAAAGAGACGAGTAGAAATATTTGCTCTTACCTCGTCGGAAATCTTCGGGTCGTCCTCGGAAATCATTGGAAGCCTCATAGTCAACTGTTTATTCTTCGCAGCTCCTGGGTAAACTTCGGAGTAATTTTCCCTCGACGAACACGAAAGTAGTGTAGTAGCTTTGTTTTAACCAATCAGAATTCACAATTTTGCTCTCTGTGCTAAAGCGTGAAATACTTGTCTACTAGTGCAAATGTAGAGACGTATAACTTTTTTTCCAAAAATACTGTTCCTTACTCATTTGTAGCATGGACAACGCTGCGGTTTGGATCACGTCATATTGACAGTTATGTTTTGGTTTCTTGCAGGCATATTTGGAATTTTTCACGAGCGAGGAAATTGCAATGTGTCTTTATGAAGTTCTACAGGATTATCCAGTGATTAACTATCACATCGTGAACTTCTCGGTAAGGCGTGGAGAATATTCAGCTTCGCTAGTAATTATTACGGTGTCTGCAATTCTGTTTATTAATTTGTTGTAACTCTAAAATGACAGAGTGATGTGACTTCTTGATGCAGAAGGCCGTATGGTAGATGGAGGGAGGGGGATGGTGGAGGGGGGGGGGGGGGGGTCTGGTAGAGGTCGCTTTCATAGAAGACAAACGGCCTAAATACCAAATACTTCAAGAATCCCAAGGAAACGTACATGTGTAACGCCAAGTAACTAATTGTCACGCCATCTGTGCATCTTTGATCTCAGGGACAGGAAGACGTGACAAACACGGATGTATACTCGTCCAATGCGGTCACGTGGGGTGTGTTTCCGGGATCAGAGATTCTTCAACCGACTGTTGTGGATCCTATTGCTTTTCAGTCATGGAAGGTAATAATAAAGAAAACCAATAGAAAATGTTATTATTGATGAATTTCAAAGTTGTGTTCGTTAGTCTTGTACTTACAAATCAAGCATTTGCAGTGTCGTCTACCGTAAGTCAGCTTCAGGAGAACAAGTCCCGCAGTTAAAAGCCCTCGTAAAACTACTCCAATAGCTTTTGTTCCGTATTAATTAACCAATTGGTAAAAAGTGCAATCACTCGCAAGCACTGTGTGAGGTGCGGTGGCCGAATGGTTAGACTTAGTGTGCAAGACTCCGGATCTAACGGTCTGGGTTGGAGCCCTGGCCGGGTTCACTGAGTTGTGTTCTTGGCAAGGCACTTTACTCTCACAGAGCCTCTCTCCAACATTGCTAACGGCGATCTGTTAGGGCAAGGTAGGGGTAACCCTGCGATGGACTACCATGTCCAGGGGGAGTAGAAATACTCCCAGTCACTTTATGCTACGGAAACTGGGATAAGCTCCAGCAATGTTGGACACTCTGGCCCGAGTGCAAAGGTTTTTTTTCGTCACAAGAATGTCTCACTCATTTATTTTTGTTTATTGTGTTTTTAGGATGAAGCCTTTGCTCTGTGGGAGCATCAGTGGGGGCGTATTTACCCTGAGAAATCCAAATCGCGCGAAATTATCCACACTATTCACGACACTTACTATCTTGTTAACCTTGTGGACAATGATTACGTCGCTGGAAATAAATTGTTTGATATTCTAGACATCGTCTTGAAAAAGCTGGGAAAACTACAAGATCAATAAAATATGACAAAACAAAATTATATATAAGAAAAACTTTATAACTTGTAACTGACAGCCTTGTAAGGGGATAGATAAATCACTCCGACCAGTTTTCCCTCTTACGGTAAGAAGTAAGGGAGTGTTTGCAATTATAAGTGACTTATCTTATGATGTTGACATGACGTATTTACTTCTGGTCTGCCTTTTTCAAGGAAAATAAGTTGTTTCTTTCGCTTTGAAAGAATTAGTAGTTAAATGAATCCGACTTATGAACGTAAACAAGAAACAATGAAAGCAAATAAACAAACAATTTAACGAGAAACAAACAATAATTAAGTGACTTCCTGGGTTGACAATTGTTTTGCTATAGCCCGTTTTCACAACGACGAAAAATCCACAGTAATATTTTATACAGAATCTAGTTTTTATTTGTTTTATGAGACGAAACGTTTTTGAGAGGAATAACTCAGAATGGATATATTTGTCAACTGATTGTAAATAACACGTGTGAAATTAGCAAAGATACATCCATAGCATATAAAAGATTAATGAAACGTTTAGTTAATGTACATTAACAGATTTATAAAATAGATTACTATAATAAAAGGCGAAAAACTAATTCTCCATTGTTGGTCGTTCTATTTACCTGTTGTGATGCATGTTATGTAAGTGCTTTTAAACATTCTTTACCTCAACCTGAAGCTTTTAGATTGATATTTACCTCGACAGGCTTTGAAACTTATTAGAACCTACAGAGCAAAGCTTGACGACGGCAGATGAATAAAATATGTTTTGGCGTTTGAAGGACTAATGTTTTCAGTAGGCCTGATGGGACGAGATTTTAAACGTACTCTTCTCATGCCATGTGAAATTCAGTTAATCTGCCATGCCTGGTGTGAAACTCAGTTAATCCGCAAGCTCAGGTCCCTAGTTCAATTGATTGTAAACAAATGGTCGTCGTTAAAAAGTGCTTTTTCTGGGGATTCTAAAAGAATGAAACAAAAAACTGAGTGTTAGAATTGAAAGAACGTAATAACGAAATTGTTCAGGAAGTTGAAGGAAACGAGGTTTGTTTGAGAATAACCTGAACTTGCTGGTTTTAAGTCAAGTATACAATGAAATGCTACGTCTTTGTAAGAAATGTGTTTTAAAGTTGGTTTTACAGCAAGGAGCTCGAAAGTTTGACCACTTTGAATTAATTCACATTCTTTAGTGCAGTCATTGTCCAATCAGAAGCCGAGGACAGCTTCCATTTGACTTCTGATCGGATAAAATCTGCACAAAACAGTGGCGGACCCAGACCTTCAGCTAAGAGGGGCGCTGTTGAAGACTTAACTATGAATGATGTTGAATTCTGCGAAGATAGTTCAGGCAGTTCACAGAAAATGCGTCATTTCCGAAAAATTAAGGGAGGGGGGATCCGCCACTGCAATAGAATGTGATTAAATAAAAATGGTCACACTTTCAAGATCCTTGCTGTAATGGGGTTAGGCGTCACAATCAAATAGACTTAAAACTTCATTGTCCTGAACTTACTTTCTCTACATTCGGGCCCAGTCCATCCAGGTCTACACTTGCATTTTCCAGTCAGCGGATCACACTGACCTCCCTGACCACAAGAGCACTCGAGTTCACATCCAGGACCATACTTGTCACTACAGTCTGAATGCAAGTGAAGTTATTAGTGAGCATTTCACTGTCATTTTAAGAAGAATCTCGAGGCGAATCAAAGCAGGCGATTTGCAATCTTTTTATAACATCAATAGAGTTGCTAGGTTTATTTAAAACCGCTATATAAACCTTTAAATTTTAAAAGACAAAAGGGAAATGCGCACAGCATCTCAGATATTTAATATTATATTTTAGCGCTGACCTTGCCTACAATCGGATCCAGTCCTCCCAGGCTCGCACTCGCACCGTCCAGTCTTGGGGTTACACAATGAAGAGTTGGCGCATGAGCAGTGGATCAAACAATCGAAGCCATATCGTCCAAGAGGACATTCTGAAATGCACAAGAAAGAAATGTAGAAAGTGAAATCATGAATGGATCCAAGTAATCCAGATTTTGTCAAAAGAGTGCGTATTACTGGGTTTCCAGGAACAGGCATACAACCAAACCAACCACACAACATATCACTCCGCCTGCATATGAGGCACTAAAGCAGTTAGAAGTAAAACCATACGATGACGTGTCGTAAGAAATTAAGTTAACGGTGAATTCTCCAAGCTAATAAAATTTGGATTTGAACAACGTCTTTACAAATACCGCTTTTAGATAGTCTTACAACCAAAAAAAAATCAAATCGAATAAATTAAATTAATTAAACTGCCCAATGGAACGCAGGCCGATTCACTCGCTATTATTTCAACTAATCCAATAGAACATTGCATACCTTTACTACAGTCTCTCCCAGTCCACCCTTCAGTACAGTAACATTCCCCGGATGCTGGGTCACATGATCCTCCATTTAAACATCTGCATTGTCTAGTACAGTACATGCCATAGCGGCCCGGCGGACAACCTAGGGTCAGTAGACCGAATGAAATATTATTGAGAACAAAGCAGAAAGGAGAAGAGATGGACAAGCTGGTATTTTAAACGCACTCTACACGCCATGAAGAAGCAAGAGCCACAGTCAAAACTTAATGGGTCCTTTGCATCTAATGGTCACACAGTGCAATATCAGCCATGCTGGGACATCCGGAACAAAGTGACTTCAATCAGTCGACTTGACTTTTCTTTGTTTTGTATGCGGTCCCAGTGTATGTTCTCCCCCCCTGTGAGATTTTGTACAATGTGACCGATAGCTGCAACAAAAGAAAAGTGTCACTCACGGTATTGACATTTGTCCCCATACCACCCCGGAGGACAAAAACAACAGCCAGAAATCTTATCACACCTCCCTCCATTTTGACATTCACACTTCAGTTCGCAGTTAAGACCGTAGTACTTAGAAGAGCATTCTGAAACGAAACAAACGAAAACAAATAAGCACTGTATCAGTTAATAAATACTAAAACGCTTGTATAGTACTTTTATTTATTTATTACCCTTCGAGAGCACAATTTTTCACAAGCTCGAAAGAGATCTGAGATTCGACCATAAAAAGTCCATTCTGATGACGTAATTCTACAAATCTGAGTAGCGTCTATGATTGGCTGTTGCTCGGTTACGAGTTTTCGCGCGCAAGTAATAACCAATCAGAGCCACTATGGAGACATCTGTAGCACCACGTTATCAATATAAACCTTTTGGATCGGATCTCTTGAGCGGAGAAAAACCGGCAAACAAATTTTAATGAAATAGAGTAACTTAAAGCAAAGCTTTTCGAACCTTTTTCACAGTCGGTTCCAGTGTATCCCAATCCACAATGGCATTTTCCATTCACGTGGTCACATATGGCGTCATTTTTGCAGGTGCATTCAGACTGACAGTCTTGACCAAAGAAACCGCGCGGACATTCTGTCAAAAAACAGATAGAGTTAACATTCATTCTTCAGTTTATTTTTGAAACATGCAACAATAATGCTGTATTTAGAGGGAGGCGCTCATGGTAGACATCTTGTATTTGAATGTGTAAATATATTATATTAACTTCATTTGTTAAAATGCCTTCCCTCTTACCTCTCTCGCAGCGAACTCCTCGGTATCCCGGATGACAATGGCATTTTCCGTTCACGTGATCACAAAGGCCATTATAGCAAGAACATTTTTTCTGACAGCCGAGACCAAATGTTCCAGCTGGACAAACTGGTGGGGTAAAATAAAATAAATATCTATTCTGAAACACGCGGCATAAATTCTGAGATAAGTGTTAAGCAAGTGTAGCATCATTTTCCCAATTACAAGGTGGGAAGCCCTTGACTTCAAGTCGACACTGGTGCAGTGCCGATTTTTCTCAACCAAATTTGATCCTCTCTGTTACAGAGCATGAGGAATTTAAAGTGTTGGGGAAAATTTCAAAAGATGCAGTGTTCTTACTGTAAACATATCAATGTAATGGACAGTTACGAAAGGTTAGCAATCAGTCTGAAGCTCACCATGTTTACACTTGCTTCCTATCCAGCCCACGTGACATCGGCACTCGCCTGTCTTAGGGTCACATTCAGAGTTTTCTGAGCAAGTGCAGTTGAACATACAATTGCGGCCGTATGTATCCTTAAGGCAGCCTGTCGTTGCAATAACAACACTTAGTTATAGCCATACAATTCGACCTTGCGAAAAGTAAATATGTGAATTTGAAAGGAGAAATATTTTTCACTGGCCATGGCGTTATTTGTGCCTTTTTTTGTGAAGGTCCTTGTAGGTGTTTCCCATCTTTCTTTACTTAACGTACAGCGAGAGCTTTGAACGTTACATTTAATAAATAATAGTTCCGTCGTGTTGTTCAAGACAACGTTATTACCATTGATGAAGGGCGAAGCCCGATACGTTTGGTATTTAAACAACTATTTGCCACATTTATGCATTTTTACATTTTTTACAGCGAGAGCTGTAGCTTGAGTAGAGAGACCGTCATCTTTCTTCACATCCTCTGAATTCAACAGAGATCCATGCGCACTATCTTTGATTGACGGCTACTCGAGAATGTTTCCGTGCAAGAAACCGCCAATCAAATTAAAGGCACGTTGGAAAGCACTCCAGAATTTTTTCTGGCCAGTTGGTGAAGAGGCATCTCGAGTGCGAAAGAGGAACAATCTTCGAGAAGAAGACCCAGATTACTTACCCTGTCGGCATGTTGTCCCTTGACGTCCCGGTTTACAGAAACACTCAGCTGTGTACGGATCACATATCGCCGAACGAGGGCACTTACAGCTTAGCGAACAGTTAACGCCATATTTACCAACCGGACAAACTGAAAAGAAAGTCCAAAGATCTAGTTGATTTTCAGTTACAGCTAAAAACTGTTATTTTTTTATTTAATTGCAGCACACATACAAAAACGTACAATACATAGCTACTTACACTAATTACAATACCAGAACTACTATTTTACGCTTATTACAAAACTCGAGCTATTTACGTTAATTCCAACACTCGAACTACTTACATACGCTAATCCACCGTACGCAAAAAGATGGCGACTGGTACATTTACCTATAATGCTTAGCGCGCGAAAACCGTAAAAACGCTCATAAAAACTCACAGAAAAACTTTAAAAACTTGAAACCTAGCATGAACAATGTTGTTAGTACGGGGAAGAATTTCGCAAAAACATAGCTTTCTATGTGCCATATTGGCTGTGTTAGGTTCGCAGGGTATTGTGGTCAAATGTACCGCCGCCATCTTTTTTCTTACGGAGGATTACAATACTTGGAATACATATATCTTATTAGACATTTTAGTGTGTAGTATCGCTGTATATTTTTACGAGTCATGCAGTCATGCAAATGATAAGTAAAAGTTTACAGCAATACTACACACTTAAATGTCTAATAAGAGATTTATTATCCAACGTTTTCGTTTCCCCAAAATTCTGACTTGCAAGGTTTTTAATCTTAAGCGCGGTCGGGGGAATGAGACGAGTACAAATATCGTGTGATATTTGTACTCGTTTCGCGCGTTATTTGTACTCTACGAAGCAGTGTTGGATAATAATTACACTTATTACAATGCTTGGACTACTTACGCTAATTACAATACTTGGATTTATTACAGTACGTATTTAAATGTCATTACAGGTCCCCCCGATTCTGAACATTACAGTGAACTCACTTGAAACAACGTAAAATAGAACTCCTTCCCTACCTCTTTTGCAATTGCCAGTCACGGCATTGCACATGTCAAATCTTGTGCAGTTGCACTTTTTGGAGCAGTTCTCTCCAAAGAAACCTTTCTGACACTCTGCAGAAAAAACATCGGGAAGGAAAGTCATCGGACGTGTGAATAACACAACATGTGGCATGCAAACCGTGCTCCGCCTGGTATTTTCATTTCTTACCGTGGCATTAATTATCTAGTCTGAAATTTTAAGCAATACCTTTAATCCTGTGAAATGAAACGTATCACGGCTGAAAACAAGGTTACAAGCCATTACTCAGACAGGAGCTATCGAATTTGGAAAATAATTTAAAAATATGGATGCTAACAAGAACGAAATAATTGGGGATTTGCATTCAGCTTCTCAAATAAAATAACCTATCACCGTAATTATAATCAGAGTTTTCACCTTTTTGAAGGATAACTGATAACGTTTAGGCTTTCTAATAATACGAAAAATTTCTTTCCTTACTTTTCTTACACTCCTCTCCGTACAGACCAGCTGGACAGGTACAATTTCCAGTCACGTGATGACAAGAGGCTCCTTTGGGACAAGAACACGTTTTGTCGCAGTTCTCTCCATAGAATCCTTGAGGGCATTCTTGATGGAATAAGGATAAAAATACTCAATACCGTTGAAGAGTTTTTATCTTTTCAATTTGTTAATAGTAATAAAGTCCCTTCTCTACAACTTCTACGTTTTCTGTCTCCATGTTTCTGTTGTGACCTTTTGGTGAAGATAGTCATCCAACTTAATATGCCTCCATCTCTAATAAGTCCTTCTCTTTACTAATTAGAAACCTACCCAGAGGCCTTGTTGGCACATTGTCAACCTGACATGGCGGAGGCTACGCATACTCAGCAACAAAAGAAAGCACTTTTACATTTTTTGATAACTTCCGTGTGGCTGTCACCATAAACTAATCGATCGTGCGCGCAATGAAGCAATCTGAATATAGTGTTTACTTTTCTCACATGTCTTGCCGATCCAACCAGGAACACAGATACATAATCCATTCTCTGGGTTACAGGTCGAGTTATGCTCACATCCACAATCTATTAAACATACAACAAACAAATCAACAAATATGCAATAAGCGAACCAACAAACAAACAGTTAGGAAAACAGTCAGGGATATGAAATGATTAGATCTGTTGGTGATTCCTGCCCTATACTGTTTCATGGTTCTTTGTTGATTGTTCTTTGTTCTGTTTGTTTTACGTCACTTGTGAGTTTAGAGATCCTTAAACGGAGGATGAACCAAATTTCGTATCCTCATTGCGTCTTGCTGGTGTGACTAGGATTTTCGGAGTTGTCGCATCTGCTGGTGCTATCAGCTACATTTTTATTAGATAATACAAACAAAGACCCTTGAGTTATTCCAGCAAAGGTTTATCAAGATTCAAGAGCAGCAGTTGTTCTCCCGACTGAATTGAGATCGGAATAGAATGGGCATTTGGCAGTCTTATCTACTAGGAAGCACGCTGACTGGTTTCATGTGCGACAAAATTAAGAATTTTCACGGTCACTAAGTTTATTGAAGAAATTCGAAAACAACGGATTATCTTAATAACAAACGCTGACCTTTCTCGCACCTTTGGCCCCATGTCTGCGGTGGGCACAAACATTTGCCTGTCACAACATCACACGGCGCGTGCTGCTCACAGTTACACCGCTGGCTGCAACCTGAGCCGTAAGTCCCGTTGGGACAATCTGTTAACGAAGAAAAAAGAAAAAGAAAGGCATTTCTACTAGTAACTTCTTATACTCTTCGTGCCTGTTTTATTTGTATCTCACAACATCATCCATGTATAATAACAGTAGTGTCTAAAACTATAACGAAATTCTCATAATGAAACAACAAAAGCAATTTTTAAGGCAATTATTCCGTTTGGACAATCTGGAAAATTCAAATTTCACCTGACCTCGGTCACAATATTTCCCTGTTCTACCAGCACTGCAGTGACAACTTCCCATCACAGTGTCACAAGACGAGTTCCCATGACAACCACACGACTGGCTACAGTTCTGTCCAAAGTAACCACGAGGACAGCCTAGGGGAATAGTTAACATAAATTAGCGCGATTCTTACATAAATTTCAAATGTATGTAACACTGACCTTTTTCACATCTCGGTCCCATTCTCCCTGCTGGACACTGGCATTTCCCAGTATCAGGAGAACAAGTAGCGTTCACGCAGTCACACCGCTGACCGCATCTTATCCCGTACGTGTCACGTGGGCAAACTGTAAAAGATGACAAAAGTAAACAAAAGAAAACCGTGCAATGAATGCTCAATTTATCCGAGAATGAGTAGATAGCAATTGCGTGGAAACTAGCTTTAACAGTTTAACAATATAAATGGGTAAGTTTTCAGTGACCATGCTAATATTCAATCTTTAGGACTTTTCGTTCTCTAATCAAACGTTTACTGTACAGATTAGACTTTTTTTGGTAATAAATACAAACTTACCTTTCTGACAGTATTTCCCAGTCCTCCCCGCTGGACACTGGCAAGCACCTTCCACTGGATCACAGTGCGCATTTTCAAAACAGCGACACCGCTGAGCGCACCTGCTACCATATGAGCCTTCTGGACAAACTGTAAGATCAAAAACAAGGTGTTCGATAAATTTTTTTGACTTAGAACAATTGTTTGAATTGAATGATGGACGTAAAAAACGGCGTAGAGTATTGGTGAAGAGTACCTTCGTCACATTTGTCCCCAGTCCTCCCTTTCGGACAAATGCAGTTGCCGCTGACCGGATGGCAACGAAGACCAGGGTGACAGTCACAACGATGTCGACAACTCTTGCCGAATGTTCCTTGCTGGCAGACTGGAGGATAAAAAGAATGTTTCCACGAAAGTAAAGCTGACGCATCAAAACAGAAAATAAGCTTTCAAGATCTTCCAAAGTATTAATTTATGGATACAGTCAGTGCGTGACTACAAATAACAAATTCAAACAGCCAGGCGAGTCTCAAAGTAGGACTATGGATCAATCAGAAGCAAACTGGAGTCATGATCACTTTTCCGCATTTTTCACAACTCGGCTGTCGTAGTTATCCACGTTTCCATTAATTGTAAATAAAACTTTTTGCGAGCAAAAATGTTCACCGTCTTTGGTGGTGGTATTGAGAAATGAAGCCAAAGATTGGCTCAAGTGAAACTTACGAAACACTGACCTTTCTCGCAGCTCGTTCCAGTCCTCCCAGGAGGGCAGTTGCATTCACCGCTGACGGGGTGACAGCGGGCCCTACCGAGACACTGACATCTGTGCAAACACTTATGACCGTATGTCCCTGGTGGACAAACTGGAAAGCACAAATTAAAAAGAACGGATAGAATGTTGTATTAAATAAATAATAAAAAAACCCTTATACCCACTCTTAAGCCTTCTTTTCAAGTTTGTCCCAGTGCGACCTGTTTAAATACTTACATCGGTCACAACGTCTGCCGGTCCTCCCCTCCGCACATACGCATGCGCCTGACATGGCTTCACACTTGATTCCAGCTGCGCAGTCGCAAACCTGGTCGCAGTTGAAGCCATACTGGCCTTCGGGGCATACTGGGTAGAAAAAATAAATCGTTGCTAGCATTGCTTGATGTGAGAAACCCGTTTGCCCTGAGGACAGCTAGAAAAATACTTTCAATAGAATTCAGTAATAGTTTATACACTTCTCGCCATAGTTACGACGTTATTACAAGGCAGCTTTAGTAATGGAGTTCCAGTGTTCCAAATATTCAGCTTTTTCTCGGGTCATTGGAAGCCAGTCATGATAGCGCGAATGAATAAACTTGTGATTTGGCATGAATCCATCTAAAAGAATGTTTAAAGTTGACTTCCATCTTTGTTTACACTGTCTACTGACGGAATATAGTCCATCTTAATGCTGTAAAGGACATTTTCTCCATGATAATATATAATGATGCAAGTATATTTTTTCCTCAAGACTCTCAAACTTATGCAAACACCTTGGGCCATTTTAGAAGTATTGTTAACTCTCCTGAGACTCAGGAGACTAGAACAGAATGTAGTCTCATTTTACCTTCATCACACTTGGAGCCCATTTTCCCCATGGGACAGATACACGAGCCCGTAACGGGATCACAAGTCACGCCATCACTACAACGACACCGCTTACTGCATCCGAGGCCAAACGTACCTTCGGTGCATACTACAGAAAAATGAAGGAAAGAAAAAGAAAAAGAAAATTGTATTTAAAGCAAAAGCATATACTAGTAAGCCACTTGAAACAGTAGCTTCTGCTATAAGCAATGAAAATCGAGCCCAGTATCATGTAACGCCAACAAAGTCATGCTGTTTCAAGTTTTAACATACATTAAACTTATCCGCAAAGAGTGGTTTTGTGTTCAGTGAAGTTCAAAATGCGACTGAATTTTCTGCCATTTCTAGGCCGTTCAAAAGTGTGTTGTCAGGATGGCCGACCGGTCTAAGGCGACAGACTCAAGGTGAAAGTCCTTTACCATCATGTGATTGGTAAACAGTGTTCTGGTCTCCAAATGGAGGCGTGGGTTCGAATCCCACTCCTGACAAGCTGCCTTTTTCTTTTTGATAATCAATCATTTCTTTTAAATCTAGTTTTGGGAATTAAGGGGAACGTCTGGACTAAAGGTATGTCATATAGTGGATGATTTTCTTTTCTCAAGTGAACAACATATCATAAAGTTTAACTCTTTAAAACCGTGTTCAATTCCTTTTTTACGATTTCTACACCGTGAGAAAGCGGGTTGTCAGGATGGCCGAGCGGTCTAAGGCGCCAGACTCAAGGTGAAAGTCCTTTACCATCATCTGAGTGGTAGCGAGTGTTCTGGTCTCCAAATGGAGGCGTGGGTTCGAATCCCACTCCTGAAAAGCTGCCTTTTTCTTTTTGATAATCAATCATTTCTTTTAAATCTAGTTTTGGGAATTCAAGGGAACGTCTCGACTAAAGGTATGTCATATAGTGGATGATTTTCTTTTCTCAAGTGAACAACATATCATTGAGTTGAACTCTTTAAAACCGTGTTCAATTCCTTTTTTACGATTTCTACAAGCTGAGCTAGCGGGTTGTTAGGATGGCCGAGCGGTCTAAGGCGCCAGACGTAAGGTGAAAGTCCTTTACCATCATCTGAGTGGTAGCGAGTGTTCTGGTCTCCAAATGGAGGCGTGGGTTCGAATCCCACTTCTGACAAGCTGCCTTTTTCTTTTTGATAATCAATCATTTCTTTTAAATCTAGTTTTGGGAATTAAGGGGAACGTCTGGACTAAAGGTATGTCATATAGTGGATGATTTTCTTTTCTCAGGTGAACAAAATATCATAAAGTTTAACTCTTTAAAACCGTGTTCAATTCCTTTTTTACGATTTCTACACCGTGAGCAAGCGGGTTGTCAGGATGGCCGAGCGGTCTAAGGCGCCAGACTCAAGGTGAAAGTCCTTTACCATCATCTGAGTGGTAGCGAGTGTTCTGGTCTCCAAATGGAGGCGTGGGTTCGAATCCCACTCCTGACAAGCTGCCTTTTTCTTTTTGATAATCAATCATTTCTTTTAAATCTAGTTTTGGGAATTAAAGGGAACGTCTCGACTAAAGGTATGTCATATAGTGGATGATTTTCTTTTCTCAAGTGAACAAAATATCATTGAGTTTAACTCTTTAAAACCGTGTTCAATTCCTTTTTTACGATTTCTAAGAGCTGAGCTAGCGGGTTGTTAGGATGGCCGAGCGGTCTAAGGCGCCAGACTTAAGGTGAAAGTCCTTTACCATCATCTGAGTGGTAGCGAGTGTTCTGGTCTCCAAATGGAGGCGTGGGTTCGAATCCCACTCCTGACAAGCTGCCTTTTTCTTTTTGATAATCAATCATTTCTTTTAAATCTAGTTTTGGGAATTAAAGGGAACGTCTCGACTAAAGGTATGTCATATAGTGGATGATTTTCTTTTCTCAAGTGAACAAAATATCATTGAGTTTAACTCTTTAAAACCGTGTTCAATTCCTTTTTTACGATTTCTAAGAGCTGAGCTAGCGGGTTGTTAGGATGGCCGAGCGGTCTAAGGCGCCAGACTTAAGGTGAAAGTCCTTTACCATCAAGTGATTGGTAGCGAGTGTTCTGGTCTCCACATGGAGGCGTGGGTTCGAATCCCACTCCTGACAAGCTGCCTTTTTCTTTTTGATAATCAATCATTTCTTTTAAATCTAGTTTTGGGAATTAAAGGGAACGTCTCGACTAAAGGTATGTCATATAGTGGATGATTTTCTTTTCTCAAGTGAACAAAATATCATTGAGTTTAACTCTTTAAAACCGTGTTCAATTCCTTTTTTACGATTTCTAAGAGCTGAGCTAGCGGGTTGTTAGGATGGCCGAGCGGTCTAAGGCGCCAGACTTAAGGTGAAAGTCCTTTACCTTCATCTGAGTGGTAGCGAGTGTTCTGGTCTCCAAATGGAGCCGTGGGTTCGAATCCCACTCCTGACAAGCTGCCTTTTTCTTTTTGATAATCAATCATTTCTTTTAAATCTAGTTTTGGGAATTAAAGGGAACGTCTCGACTAAAGGTATGTCATATAGTGGATGATTTTCTTTTCTCAAGTGAACAAAATATCATTGAGTTTAACTCTTTAAAACCGTGTTCAATTCCTTTTTTACGATTTCTACAACCTGAGCAAGCGGGTTGTTAGGATGGCCGAGCGGTCTAAGGCGCCAGACTTAAGGTGAAAGTCCTTTACCATCATGTGATTGGTAGCGAGTGTTCTGGTCTCCAAATGGAGGCGTGGGTTCGAATCCCACTCCTGACAAGCTGCCTTTTTCTTTTTGATAATCAATCATTTCTTTTAAATCTAGTTTTGGGAATTAAGGGGAACGTCTGGACTAAAGGTATGTCATATAGTGGATGATTTTCTTTTCTCAAGTGAACAAAATATCATTGAGTTTAACTCTTTAAAACCGTGTTCAATTCCTTTTTTACGATTTCTACACCCTGAGCAAACGGGTTGTCGGGATGGCCGAGCGGTCTAAGGCGCCAGACTCAAGGTGAAAGTCCTTTACCATCATCTGAGTGGTAGGGAGTGTTCTGGTCTCCAAATGGAGGCGTGGGTTCGAATCCCACTCCTGACAAGCTGCCTTTTTCTTTTTGATAATCAATCATTTCTTTTAAATCTAGTTTTGGGAATTCAAGGGAACGTCTCGACTAAAGGTATGTCATATAGTGGATGATTTTCTTTTCTCAAGTGAACAACATATCATTGAGTTTAACTCTTTAAAACCGTGTTCAATTCCTTTTTTACGATTTCTAAGAGCTGAGCTAGCGGGTTGTTAGGATGGCCGAGCGGTCTAAGGCGCCAGACTCAAGGTGAAAGTCCTTTACCATCATCCGAGTGGTAGCGAGTGTTCTGGTCTCCAAATGGAGGCGTGGGTTCGAATCCCACTCCTGACAAGCTGCCTTTTTCTTTTTGATAATCAATCATTTCTTTTAAATCTAGTTTTGGGAATTAAGGGGAACGTCTGGACTAAAGGTATGTCATATAGTGGATGATTTTCTTTTCTCAGGTGAACAAAATATCATAAAGTTTAACTCTTTAAAACCGTGTTCAATTCCTTTTTTACGATTTCTACACCGTGAGCAAGCGGGTTGTCAGGATGGCCGAGCGGTCTAAGGCGCCAGACTCAAGGTGAAAGTCCTTTACCATCATCTGAGTGGTAGCGAGTGTTCTGGTCTCCAAATGGAGGCGTGGGTTCGAATCCCACTCCTGACAAGCTGCCTTTTTCTTTTTGATAATCAATCATTTCTTTTAAATCTAGTTTTGGGAATTAAAGGGAACGTCTCGACTAAAGGTATGTCATATAGTGGATGATTTTCTTTTCTCAAGTGAAGAAAATATCATTGAGTTTAACTCTTTAAAACCGTGTTCAATTCCTTTTTTACGATTTCTAAGAGCTGAGCTAGCGGGTTGTTAGGATGGCCGAGCGGTCTAAGGCGCCAGACTTAAGGTGAAAGTCCTTTACCATCATCTGAGTGGTAGCGAGTGTTCTGGTCTCCAAATGGAGGCGTGGGTTCGAATCCCACTCCTGACAAGCTGCCTTTTTCTTTTTGATAATCAATCATTTCTTTTAAATCTAGTTTTTGGAATTAAAGGGAACGTCTCGACTAAAGGTATGTCATATAGTGGATGATTTTCTTTTCTCAAGTGAACAACATATCATTGAGTTTAACTCTTTAAAACCGTGTTCAATTCCTTTTTTACGATTTCTAAGAGCTGAGCTAGCGGGTTGTTAGGATGGCCGAGCGGTCTAAGGCGCCAGACTCAAGGTGAAAGTCCTTTACCATCATCCGAGTGGTAGCGAGTGTTCTGGTCTCCAAATGGAGGCGTGGGTTCGAATCCCACTCCTGACAAGCTGCCTTTTTGTTTTTGATAATCAATCATTTCTTTTAAATCTAGTTTTGGGAATTAAGGGGAACGTCTGGACTAAAGGTATGTCATATAGTGGATGATTTTCTTTTCTCAGGTGAACAAAATATCATAAAGTTTAACTCTTTAAAACCGTGTTCAATTCCTTTTTTACGATTTCTACACCGTGAGCAAGCGGGTTGTCAGGATGGCCGAGCGGTCTAAGGCGCCAGACTCAAGGTGAAAGTCCTTTACCATCATCTGAGTGGTAGCGAGTGTTCTGGTCTCCAAATGGAGGCGTGGGTTCGAATCCCACTCCTGACAAGCTGCCTTTTTCTTTTTGATAATCAATCATTTCTTTTAAATCTAGTTTTGGGAATTAAAGGGAACGTCTCGACTAAAGGTATGTCATATAGTGGATGATTTTCTTTTCTCAGGTGAACAAAATATCATAAAGTTTAACTCTTTAAAACCGTGTTCAATTCCTTTTTTACGATTTCTAAGAGCTGAGCTAGCGGGTTGTTAGGATGGCCGAGCGGTCTAAGGCGCCAGACTTAAGGTGAAAGTCCTTTACCATCAAGTGATTGGTAGCGAGTGTTCTGGTCTCCAAATGGAGGCGTGGGTTCGAATCCCACTCCTGACAAGCTGCCTTTTTCTTTTTGATAATCAATCATTTCTTTTAAATCTAGTTTTGGGAATTAAAGGGAACGTCTCGACTAAAGGTATGTCATATAGTGGATGATTTTCTTTTCTCAAGTGAACAAAATATCATTGAGTTTAACTCTTTAAAACCGTGTTCAATTCCTTTTTTACGATTTCTAAGAGCTGAGCTAGCGGGTTGTTAGGATGGCCGAGCGGTCTAAGGCGCCAGACTTAAGGTGAAAGTCCTTTACCATCATCTGAGTGGTAGCGAGTGTTCTGGTCTCCAAATGGAGGCGTGGGTTCGAATCCCACTCCTGACAAGCTGCCTTTTTCTTTTTGATAATCAATCATTTCTTTTAAATCTAGTTTTTGGAATTAAAGGGAACGTCTCGACTAAAGGTATGTCATATAGTGGATGATTTTCTTTTCTCAAGTGAACAACATATCATTGAGTTTAACTCTTTAAAACCGTGTTCAATTCCTTTTTTACGATTTCTAAGAGCTGAGCTAGCGGGTTGTTAGGATGGCCGAGCGGTCTAAGGCGCCAGACTCAAGGTGAAAGTCCTTTACCATCATCCGAGTGGTAGCGAGTGTTCTGGTCTCCAAATGGAGGCGTGGGTTCGAATCCCACTCCTGACAAGCTGCCTTTTTGTTTTTGATAATCAATCATTTCTTTTAAATCTAGTTTTGGGAATTAAGGGGAACGTCTGGACTAAAGGTATGTCATATAGTGGATGATTTTCTTTTCTCAGGTGAACAAAATATCATAAAGTTTAACTCTTTAAAACCGTGTTCAATTCCTTTTTTACGATTTCTACACCGTGAGCAAGCGGGTTGTCAGGATGGCCGAGCGGTCTAAGGCGCCAGACTCAAGGTGAAAGTCCTTTACCATCATCTGAGTGGTAGCGAGTGTTCTGGTCTCCAAATGGAGGCGTGGGTTCGAATCCCACTCCTGACAAGCTGCCTTTTTCTTTTTGATAATCAATCATTTCTTTTAAATCTAGTTTTGGGAATTAAAGGGAACGTCTCGACTAAAGGTATGTCATATAGTGGATGATTTTCTTTTCTCAGGTGAACAAAATATCATAAAGTTTAACTCTTTAAAACCGTGTTCAATTCCTTTTTTACGATTTCTACACCGTGAGAAAGCGGGTTGTCAGGATGGCCGAGCGGTCTAAGGCGCCAGACTCAAGGTGAAAGTCCTCTACCATCATCTGAGTGGTAGCGAGTGTTCTGGTCTCCAAATGGAGGCGTGGGTTCGAATCCCACTCCTGACAAGCTGCCTTTTTCTTTTTGATAATCAATCATTTCTTTTAAATCTAGTTTTGGGAATTAAAGGGAACGTCTCGACTAAAGGTATGTCATATAGTGGATGATTTTCTTTTCTCAGGTGAACAAAATATCATAAAGTTTAACTCTTTAAAACCGTGTTCAATTCCTTTTTTACGATTTCTACACCGTGAGAAAGCGGGTTGTCAGGATGGCCGAGCGGTCTAAGGCGCCAGACTCAAGGTGAAAGTCCTCTACCATCATCTGAGTGGTAGCGAGTGTTCTGGTCTCCAAATGGAGGCGTGGGTTCGAATCCCACTCCTGACAAGCTGCCTTTTTCTTTTTGATAATCAATCATTTCTTTTAAATCTAGTTTTGGGAATTAAGGGGAACGTCTCGACTAAAGGTATGTCATATAGTGGATGATTTTCTTTTCTCAGGTGAACTTAATATCATAAAGCTTAACTCTTTAAAACCGTGTTCAATTCCTTTTTTACGATTTCTACACCGTGAGCAAGCGGGTTGTCAGGATGGCCGAGCGGTCTAAGGCGCCAGATTATAGGTGAAAGTCCTTTACCATCATCTGAGTGGTAGCGAGTGTTCTGGTCTCCAAATGGAGGCGTGGGTTCGAATCCCACTCCTGACAAGCTGCCTTTTTCTTTTTAATAATCAATCATTTCTTTTAAATCTAGTTTTGGGAATTAAGGGGAACGTCTGGACTAAAGGTATGTCATATAGTGGATGATTTTCTTTTCTCAAGTGAACAACATATCATTGAGTTTAACTCTTTAAAACCGTGTTCAATTCCTTTTTTACGATTTCTACACCCTGAGCAAACGGGTTCTCAGGATGGCCGAGCGGTCTAAGGCGCCAGACTCAAGGTGAAAGTCCTTTACCATCATCTGAGTGGTAGCGAGTGTTCCGGTCTCCAAATGGAGGCGTGGGTTCGAATCCCACTCCTGACAAGCTGCCTTTTTCTTTTTGATAATCAATCATTTCTTTTAAATCTAGTTTTGGGAATTAAGGGGAACGTCTGGACTAAAGGTATGTCATATAGTGGATGATTTTCTTTTCTCAAGTGAACAACATATCATTGAGTTTAACTCTTTAAAACCGTGTTCAATTCCTTTTTTACGATTTCTACACCCGGAGCAAACGGGTTCTCAGGATGGCCGAGCGGTCTAAGGCGCCAGATTCAAGGTGAAAGTCCTTTACCATCATCTGAGTGGTAGCGAGTATTCTGGTCTCCAAATGGAGGCGGGGGTTCGAATCCCACTTCTGACAAGCTGCCTTTTTCTTTCTGATAAGCAATGATTTCTTTTAAATCTAGTTTTGGGAATTAAGAGGAACGTCTGGACTAAAGGTATGTCATATAGTGGATGATTTTCTTTTCTCAAGTGAACAAAATATCATTGAGTTTAACTCTTTAAAACCGTGTTCAATTCCTTTTTTACGATTTCTACACCCTGAGCAAACGGGTTGTCAAGATGGCCGAGCGGTCTAAGGCGCCAGACTCAAGGTGAAAGTCCTTTACCATCATCTAAGTGGTAGCGAGTGTTCTGGTCTCCAAATGGAGCCGTGGGTTCGAATCCCACTCCTGACAAGCTGCCTTTTTCTTTTTGATAATCAATCATTTCTTTTAAATCTAGTTTTGGGAATTAAGGGGAACGTCTCGACTAAAGGTATGTCATATAGTGGATGATTTTCTTTTCTCAAGTGAACAAAATATCATTGAGTTTAACTCTTTAAAACCGTGTTCAATTCCTTTTTTACGATTTCTACAACCTGAGCAAGCGGGTTGTTAGGATGGCCGAGCGGTCTAAGGCGCCAGACTTAAGGTGAAAGTCCTTTACCATCAAGTGATTGGTAGCGAGTGTTCTGGTCTCCAAATGGAGGCGTGGGTTCGAATCCCACTCCTGACAAGCTGCCTTTTTCTTTTTGATAATCAATCATTTCTTTTAAATCTAGTTTTGGGAATTAAAGGGAACGTCTCGACTAAAGGTATGTCATATAGTGGATGATTTTCTTTTCTCAAGTGAACAAAATATCATTGAGTTTAACTCTTTAAAACCGTGTTCAATTCCTTTTTTACGATTTCTAAGAGCTGAGCTAGCGGGTTGTTAGGATGGCCGAGCGGTCTAAGGCGCCAGACTTAAGGTGAAAGTCCTTTACCATCATCTGAGTGGTAGCGAGTGTTCTGGTCTCCAAATGGAGGCGTGGGTTCGAATCCCACTCCTGACAAGCTGCCTTTTTCTTTTTGATAATCAATCATTTCTTTTAAATCTAGTTTTGGGAATTAAGGGGAACGTCTGGACTAAAGGTATGTCATATAGTGGATGATTTTCTTTTCTCAGGTGAACAAAATATCATAAAGTTTAACTCTTTAAAACCGTGTTCAATTCCTTTTTTACGATTTCTACACCGTGAGCAAGCGGGTTGTCAGGATGGCCGAGCGGTCTAAGGCGCCAGACTCAAGGTGAAAGTCCTTTACCATCATCTGAGTGGTAGCGAGTGTTCTGGTCTCCAAATGGAGGCGTGGGTTCGAATCCCACCCCTGACAAGCTGCCTTTTTCTTTTTGATAATCAATCATTTCTTTTAAATCTAGTTTTTGGAATTAAAGGGAACGTCTCGACTAAAGGTATGTCATATAGTGGATGATTTTCTTTTCTCAAGTGAACAAAATATCATTGAGTTTAACTCTTTAAAACCGTGTTCAATTCCTTTTTTACGATTTCTAAGAGCTGAGCTAGCGGGTTGTTAGGATGGCCGAGCGGTCTAAGGCGCCAGACTTAAGGTGAAAGTCCTTTACCATCATCTGAGTGGTAGCGAGTGTTCTGGTCTCCAAATGGAGTCGTGGGTTCGAGTCCCACTCCTGACAAGCTGCCTTTTTCTTTTTGATAATCAATCATTTCTTTTAAATCTAGTTTTGGGAATTAAAGGGAACGTCTCGACTAAAGGTATGTCATATAGTGGATGATTTTCTTTTCTCAGGTGAACAAAATATCATAAAGTTTAACTCTTTAAAACCGTGTTCAATTCCTTTTTTACGATTTCTACACCGTGAGAAAGCGGGTTGTCAGGATGGCCGAGCGGTCTAAGGCGCCAGACTCAAGGTGAAAGTCCTCTACCATCATCTGAGTGGTAGCGAGTGTTCTGGTCTCCAAATGGAGGCGTGGGTTCGAATCCCACTCCTGACAAGCTGCCTTTTTCTTTTTGATAATCAATCATTTCTTTTAAATCTAGTTTTGGGAATTCAAGGGAACGTCTCGACTAAAGGTATGTCATATAGTGGATGATTTTCTTTTCTCAAGTGAACAACATATCATTGAGTTGAACTCTTTAAAACCGTGTTCAATTCCTTTTTTACGATTTCTACAAGCTGAGCTAGCGGGTTGTTAGGATGGCCGAGCGGTCTAAGGCGCCAGACTTAAGGTGAAAGTCCTTTACCATCAAGTGATTGGTAGCGAGTGTTCTGGTCTCCAAATGGAGGCGTGGGTTCGAATCCCACTCCTGAGAAGCTGCCTTTTTCTTTTTGATAATCAATCATTTCTTTTAAATCTAGTTTTGGGAATTAAGGGGAACGTCTCGACTAAAGGTATGTCATATAGTGGATGATTTTCTTTTCTCAGGTGAACTTAATATCATAAAGCTTAACTCTTTAAAACCGTGTTCAATTCCTTTTTTACGATTTCTACACCGTGAGCAAGCGGGTTGTCAGGATGGCCGAGCGGTCTAAGGCGCCAGATTATAGGTGAAAGTCCTTTACCATCATCTGAGTGGTAGCGAGTGTTCTGGTCTCCAAATGGAGGCGTGGGTTCGAATCCCACTCCTGACAAGCTGCCTTTTTCTTTTTAATAATCAATCATTTCTTTTAAATCTAGTTTTGGGAATTAAGGGGAACGTCTGGACTAAAGGTATGTCATATAGTGGATGATTTTCTTTTCTCAAGTGAACAACATATCATTGAGTTTAACTCTTTAAAACCGTGTTCAATTCCTTTTTTACGATTTCTACACCCTGAGCAAACGGGTTCTCAGGATGGCCGAGCGGTCTAAGGCGCCAGACTCAAGGTGAAAGTCCTTTACCATCATCTGAGTGGTAGGGAGTGTTCTGGTCTCCAAATGGAGGCGTGGGTTCGAATCCCACTCCTTACAAGCTGCCTTTTTCTTTTTGATAATCAATCATTTCTTTTAAATCTAGTTTTGGGAATTAAGGGGAACGTCTGGACTAAAGGTATGTCATATAGTGGATGATTTTCTTTTCTCAAGTGAACAACATATCATTGAGTTTAACTCTTTAAAACCGTGTTCAATTCCTTTTTTACGATTTCTACAACCTGAGCAAGCGGGTTGTTAGGATGGCCGAGCGGTCTAAGGCGCCAGACTCAAGGTGAAAAACGTTTACCATCATGTGATTGGTAACGAGTGTTCTGGTCTCCAAATAATCAATCATTTCTTTTAAATCTAGTTTTGGGAATTAAGGGGAACGTCTGGACTAAAGGTATGTCATATAGTGGATGATTTTCTTTTCTTAGGTGAACATAATATCATAAAGCTTAACTCTTTAAAACCGTGTTCAATTCCTTTTTTACGATTTCTACACCGTGAGAGGGCGGTTTGTCAGGATGGCCGAGCGTGAAAGTCCTTTAACTCTTTAAAACCGTGTTCAATTCCTTTTTTACGATTTCTACACCGCGAGCAAGCGGGTTGTCAGGATGGCCGAGCGGTCTAAGGCGCCAGATTCAAGGTGAATGTCTTTTACCATCATCTGAGTGGTAGCGAGTGTTCTGGTCTCCAAATGGAGGCGTGGGTTCGAATCCCACTTCTGACAAGCTGCCTTTTTGTTTTTGATAATCAATGATTTCTTTTAAATCTAGTTTTGGGAATTAAGGGGAACGTCTGGACTAAAGGTATGTCATATAGTGGATGATTTTCTTTTCTCAAGTGAACAAAATATCATTGAGTTTAACTCTTTAAAACCGTGTTCAATTCCTTTTTTACGATTTCTACAACCTGAGCAAGCGGGTTGTTAGGATGGCCGAGCGGTCTAAGGCGCCAGACTCAAGGTGAAAAACGTTTACCATCATCTGAGTGGTAGCGAGTGTTCTGGTCTCCAAATGGAGGCGTGGGTTCGAATCCCACTCCTGACAAGCTGCCTTTTTCTTTTTGATAATCAATCATTTCTTTTAAATCTAGTTTTGGGAATTAAGGGGAACGTCTGGACTAAAGGTATGTCATATAGTGGATGATTTTCTTTTCTCAAGTGAACAACATATCATTGAGTTTAACTCTTTAAAACCGTGTTCGATTCCTTTTTTACGATTTCTACACCCTGAGCAAACGGGTTGTCAGGATGGCCGAGCGGTCTAAGGCGCCAGACTCAAGGTGAAAGTCCTTTACCATCATCCGAGTGGTAGCGAGTGTTCTGGTCTCCAAATGGAGGCGTGGGTTCGAATCCCACTCCTGACAAGCTGCCTTTTTCTTTTTGATAATCAATCATTTCTTTTAAATCTAGTTTTGGGAATTAAGGGGAACGTCTGGACTAAAGGTATGTCATATAGTGGATGATTTTCTTTTCTCAGGTGAACATAATATCATAAAGTTTAACTCTTTAAAACCGTGTTCAATTCCTTTTTTTACGATTTCTACACCCTGAGCAAACGGGTTGTCAGGATGGCCGAGCGGTCTAAGGCGCCAGACTCAAGGTGAAAGTCCTTTACCATCATCTGAGTGGTAGCGAGTGTTCTGGTCTCCGAATGGAGGCGCGGGTTCGAATCTCACTCCTGACTTTTAATTTTGACAAATTATTATATCCAGGAAATTAATGATAATTTCTTTTTGATATTCAAAATCTCAATTCGTAGGGAAAATACAAAAGAAATTAATGTTTAATGAGTGTCTTTATATCTGATAAAGACACGGCTAAACGTTACGTCCAATTTTCTAGGCCAAAATAACGCCAAATCTAAATATTAGTGCAAGAATGAGTTGATCTACATCAGATGATTTTGAAGCCGTTCAACTTGATAAAACACTTCTGCTCATTTATTAAACATTACATCAATCATTTCTTTTAAACCTAGTTTTGGGAATTAAACTAGGGAAACGCCTGGACTAAAAACCGTGTTCAATTCGTTTTACGATTTCTACACCCTTAAGAAGCGAGTTGTCAGGATGGCCGAGCGGTCTAAGGCGCCAGACTCAAGGTGAAAGTCCTTTACCATCTGAGTGGTAGCGAGTGTTCTGGTCTCCAAATGGAGGCGTGGGTTCGAATCCCACTCCTGACACATAGTTTTTTTAGCAAGTTTTTATGTGGACTTTGACACGAAGTGTGAAAATCCACATATTGCGATCGTGCAGTTTTCCCGATTGGGACGGCACTTTCCGTGATAACTCGTCTAAGCCCTTTCGGAAGCTTTCGAGGGTGTTCGGAGAATCCGAAGTTTTGGAGCCAAGAGTCAATGTAAAATTGGCGAGACGTCACAAAGAAAGCATCACACAATTTCATTAATCGAGACCTAAAATTTGTCAAGAGCAGTACATCCACGAGCAGCGTCAAAGATGCCAGTGGTGACGTGCACATCAAAAGAAAAAAGTGGTGGCGGCTTTCATATTTGCACGGCGTTCGACTGAACTGCGGGCAAAGGTCACGCTATTTTTCACACTTTTCGCGCTGTCTGTTGTGTTCGACTGGACGTCAGTTGCTGTGTTCGCTTGATTCGCATATAATTGAAAATCGTTGAAAAGCATTATTCAGCAGATATCTAGATATTTGTTGTTTTGTTTCAGCTTTGCCACACAGAATCTTTAGAATGGAAGAATGGATACACAACGAGTCAAAACAAAACAAGTTCACTAATCAAGTTGTTTTCCCGGGGCTTTCCCGCAATTATTATTTTCTAGGATTTCTCGCAAGTTAAATTTGAATAACGCAATCTGACTGATGTCGAATTCAAAACTGCTGGTAAAAAGTTAGTGTGAATAGCATACAACTTATTTTGAACCGAAAAATGTATGTATTGAAACCGTGCGAAAACTAAATTACTGATTGAAAATGTGTCGTTCGGGAATCGCCGACCACACTCGAAAATTTATTCAAGAACGATGATAATTTTAGGTTGAAAAAAGTATTCATCTGCCTTCTTGTATCAAGAGATTATTAGTGAAATCTTGCTAAAGGCGATAAAGCCATTCCGGAAAAGTTGTATATGAAAACAACGCAATGAAAGAAAATGAGTTAATTGATGAGTTTAGCTGTTGTTTACACAAGCGTTCAGATGAAATGTCAGGCAAACGAAGACAATCTACATACTTCGCAAAATACTTCTTTATGAATGGACTGAAATCAGTATCCCCGATTTCTAGTGGTAAGATTTTGTTTTTGTTCTTAATAAATAATTTTCTTGTCCTTATTTCCATTTAAAGACCTACTTTGTCCATTCCCCCCCCCCCCCGCCAAGAGACTGCAAATATGAATGGAACGGATATGCTCATCGTGTCCCTTAGGTGTAAATTACGGATTTCGATTTCCAACAGACATCTTCTTTTCGTTGTAAGGACAGATTGTCGATGTTTTAATTCATTTAAAGTGACTGTGTTTTTAAATGTCTGTGTTCTCTGTGTTTTTAAATGGTGGGGGTCTAAAAAAGGTTGAGCCACGCCCAGATTGCCATCCTTTACGGGAAAAGTAAAACTCAAAACAGCAAATAGCAAAATCTCAAACCTTATGATTATAGAGCTGTTTAATTCCATGATATATTTTTAATGTGAAAAGAAGTTCTCTTCAAACAAAGTTTCAGGCCTAACACTTCTCTGTTTTTAAGACACAGATAACTAAAAATGGCTTTGCGGTCCCGAAAAGTTTCTACTTTTTCACCTAGTATCAACCTTGCTGTATTGTGTGAAATGTTATCCTTCACGAGAGTAGAATAGTAGATCAAATTTTCCGACGAACATCCCCGTCCTTTTCATGTAACCATATAGAGATACTGTCGGGTCTTGTCCCAGGTTATCCGCTTCTCTGACACAGTTTAAATAAATTGGACTGCATTTCAATGTTTAAGGCGATCTTCAGGGTAAATTGCAAGGTGTGTTCCTCAAAACGAGAAGGAAGTTTTTCTTTCACGATCATAAGAATAAGTTTTTTTATTATCTCGAGTTTCAAGTGACTGCCAACTCATAATTGACTGATACTTAGTCTTGCCTACAGTCCAGCTCACAGAGCGCGAAGCGCGAGAGCGCCGCGGACTACTGCCAAACTGGAAACGAGAAGCAAACGACTTTAAGAAGGTCTAACCGATACTGTGCATTGGCTCATTCCATCATTCATTATCAAAAACAAATGAAAGTCCACATATGTACGCATTGCGGACCCACTTTTATTTAGCAATGTGGTACGAAATTATCCCCCCTCGCTTTCACGCAATGAATAACTTCAATTTTGGTCTTCTTTTAATACTATGTATAATTGCGTATTTAACAACAGTTAAATGTTGTGATTAAAATTCAGTTTCTTTACCTGTCTTACACTTTGGCCCAGTCAGACCTGCAGGACACATTACATCACACCTGCCGTCCACGTGATCACAACTCCCAGACTCGGGACAGTTGCATTTTCGTAGGCAGTGTTTACCATAGCTTCCAGTAGGACATTCTATAAAAGACATTTCAAGCACACTTGAGTAAAATCTACAAACGTGTGACCAGAAAAGAGTCCATTAAACACCCTTTATCGCTTTTACATTATGTTGTTCAATTGCTTAAAGACAAATTTATAAATAGAAAAAAATAATGGAGTAGCCTCAAAAGTTCGTTAAATATTCTTGCAGGGTCTTGTTGTTTGACACATTTGACACCTTTCGACGGATTTTTCCTTAGCTTGCTAGTACTATACTGGTCTAAATGAACTGCGGTTTTATTAGTGCATTCCGCTTATAGGGAAACAAAAAAGCAAAAAGAAAAAGACAAAAAAACAAAAAAAAAATCAACGAACAGATAAACAGTAGAGAGTACAACAGTAGTTTCTTCACAGGTAGACCAAGCATGATATTTGCATATTTTAAAATGGCGGTCTTTATATAAGAATTTGTATGGGTTTTTAAACGGGGAACTTTTGAACAATAAATAAAAGCGAAATTACTAAATAAAGTCGATGAAACATAACATGGTGTTGTTTGCTAACTTTACAGCGTGTTTGCAAGCATTTTGGAGCTATTTTACGTCTATTTACTATTAGCTACTATTACCGTGTATAATAATATGACAAGGTAGGACACTTCAGTCGCTTCTAGCGTTCGACATGTGTTGAAATAAGCTCGAATTTCACCCACAAAAATAGTTTCGGCTGTCATAAGGATCCACATGTGAATGAAATAATGACACACGAATGTTTTCCTGAAAACTACTTGCTCATACCTCGTCAACCGCCGCAACTAGCCGCTTCTGAAAATCCAAAATCCGTTCAAAATAGCCGCCATATAGGCCGTGTCGCTCACGACAGTAACAAAATAGCCCGAAATAGACTGGACACTAGTCAAATTAAACCCAACGGAGAGGGACACGCTATTTTTGCTTACGCTTCAATTTGTTTCCACTTGGAGCAAAACTAGCGTGCCCTCTCCGCTGGGGTTCACTTTGACTGGTGTCCAGTCTATTTCGGGCTATTTTGTTACTGTCGTGAGCGACACGGCCTATATGGCGGCTATTTTGAACAGATTTTGGATTTTCAGAAGCGGCCAGTTGCTGCGGTAGACGAGGTATGGGTGTCCATATACTAATTTTTAACTTCAAATTCTAATTTTAAAATCACATTAAATCTCTAATATTTCTTATTTCTCCAAATTTTACTAATCCTTTGAGAAAAACTATCTCTTTCCAAACATCCCCAAAAATCACCAAAAAATTTACAAAACACCGCTTATCATAGCTTTGTGAAATGAGCATAGAGTTTCTGGATTGCTTGAAACGCAGACGAGATATTCGCATTAAACCAAGTTTAGCGGTGGAAAAACGGGCTTCAGGTGTACCCCCGCCTTAACAAACCAAGGTCATAAATCACAGTTCTGTAACTTACTGTTTGTGCAGTATTTTCCTTGGTAACCAGGCTTGCAGTCACATGCTCCATTTTCAGGGTGACAACTTTCCGTGTGATCAGCTTGGCATTTACACATCTCCTTGCACCCTGCTCCGAAGGACCCTGATGGGCACCCTGTGAGGGCGAGAAACAACTTAAGGACGTTCGCGCGAAAATCTTCCAACATTGACATTTTTCTAAAACTTTCACCACTGTGAGTTTATGGGTTACTCATGTCAGAAATGTAAAAAAATTGGGGGGTCACCGAATTCGTTTCGGAGATAAGATGTCCGAAAGATCACCTTAAAATCTTATAAATCGGCCTTCGTTTCTGACAATGGCGACAGTGTCTGTTTGCTCAAAAATAATGCGAATAAATTCATGAAATGCAATTTTCTTGTCTAAATATTGTTTAAGGGGATCTATTAAGCAAATTGATTCAACTGGTGATGTTCCTTTAGAAAATCTAATCGTTTAGTGATCACATTTGCACTCGCCAGGCAGTTGAAAGATGGGCAAGATTTGATGCCGCGTAGGCAAAAAAATTAGAAACTTGTAGACTTCCAACATTGACTTTTTGTTCCTTTTTTTACAATCTGTTGAGAATCGCACAACAAAGCTGTCTATCAAAAAAAAATTGGGGGTCACCGATCATTTGAGAGAGTAAACTGCGAGCGAAGTTATCTGAACAGCTACCAGCCCTATATTTGTTTGGAAAGTTTTCTCAGCGCGCGCGCTCGATGCATGACGTGGCGCGACGTTGCGACATGAATTACGTGCGCAGTAAGGATGCGCAAAAACAATTAGCGCGAACGTCCTTAAGTTAATTTTTATTGCAGGTAAGCAGTGATTGCAAACTGTGGTTTAGGTTTCTGTTGAAATTCGGATCATACCTCCTTAAAACATGGATACCCAATTTTAATAGTATATATTCGTACAAGCCAAAAACGACGCTTGGCTTGACTCAACCTAAGGCCACCTTAGCTGGTGAATAGATATTACCTTTGGCACAGCGGGCCCCAAAGAATCCTGGGTCACACTGACACGTGCCAGTCACCGGGTGACAAGGTTCCATGTGAACGCATGCGCACTTCTCCTTACACTCGGCTCCATAGAACCCAGCAGGGCAGTCTAGCGTGAGATGCGGAATGAAAGGTCTGATAATGTTTAATTATATAATTTATTGTAAAAAATACGTTGCAAAATAATAACACGCGATCTGTAAAATGTTCAGTCGAGCGATCACGTGGCAAGTACCTTCATCACATAGCTCTCCTATGAATCCTGGCTGACAGAAGCACGCACCAGTCACGTGATCACACCGTGCGTCATTCTTGCACAAGCACTTGTTCTCACAATCCTTTCCAAATGCTCCGTTCGGACAGGCTGGTCAGTGGAGAGAGGAAGTGGAGAAAAGATGCGAAAGCCGTTAACCATGTTTGGCTTTATGAAGACCGTAAGCATGTACAAACGATTATGGCTCTTATATCTCAGCATTTGGTCTCACTTACAGTATGGACACACTTTTGCTTTCTTACTACATTTTTATGACTATTCGACGGTTAGGAGTACGGATGCACAGCGATTCACATCTGGAAAACTTCACTAATCTTGTGACACTTACGATCATCACATAAGACTCCTGACCAACCAGGAGGGCAGAGGCATTGTCCATTCCTGATATCACACCGGGCGCCATTTTTACAATCGTCACATGTCAAACGACATCCAGGACCTATATACCCCGGGGGACAGGCTGAAAGGCAAGTGAGAAAGTAGAAGTATTTTAGAAGTATTGTAGACACTGCGGTTGGTACAAGGTGGACGACATAATTCTGGGGTAAATTCAGAAGCACCTAACGCAAAAAATATTACTAAATTCAACTTTTACCTTGGATTCCTTGTAATTCAAATTCTTTCCGCTGTGCAATGCTTGTATCTTCAAAGAAATTGGAATTCGTTGTTGGACGTTCCGTGAAAACGAGCAAAACTGTGAAGAAAAAATAATATTCACAACATAAAACAATCCGTGTTCATTAACTGTTCGCCGCGCCATGCAGTCAGTCAGTCAGTCAGTCAGTCAGTCAGTCAGTCAGTCAGTCAGTCAGCCAGTTAGTCAGTCAGTCAGTCAGTCAGTCAGTCAGTCAGTCAGTCAGTCAGTCAGTCAGTCAGTCAGTCAGTCATTCTGTCCATCGGTCTCTCTGTCTGTAAATCAACCCGCGTAATACGAACCCCTTGTATGTATCAATGGCGTTTGGCTGTACCATATAGAAACAAAGCGAGCCTAAAACATTACATTATTATAGAACATTATCGCTTGAGTGCGTCTACAAGAGTTCTTGTTATCTCACCTTTGCACGATCGCTGATCTGAATCCAAAACAAAACCTGGTCTGCGGCAAAAACAACGAAAAGAACCCAGGGTATTTTGACAGCCCTGACTGCAACCAGAAGTGCCCTATAAATATGATAATATAAAAAATAACTTTTATACAGCAAAAGCAACAAAAAACCTGAACATGATGATTCTTACAGCGTAACCGATTCAATATTTTTGCAAGAGTTTGAAAAGTAAACTTTGAAACGTTACTCCGAATTAACTTCAAATTTAATTGAGGGACGACTTAAAGTGTTCACTAGTTAACGCGTTCTGGCCGCCACAGTAGCTACCCATATCAGTTTTAGTGCTTCTTTGTTTTAGTGTGCCAATCAGCCTACCTCTCAAATTTTTCTCCACAGAAAACGTATAACCTAAAGCTCTGGCCAAACGGACGCAACACTCAACACAACAACACAACATGACCCAACATTGTTGCGATATGTTGCATTGAAATGTTGCCTAACTTGAGTCCGTTTGGCAAGGGCCAAGAGAGTATGATCATACTCTATTGCCGGGGCTGAACACTATAAAAAAGGGCGAGATCTAATTCATAAGTTGTTCCACGTGTCTTTTCACCCAGGTGTATTAACGAACACTAGCGAATTGTTCAAGAATCATACGAGAAGTTCTCCGGCCCATCCAGAAAGAGAGGTGATACCATCGTCACTACATGCAGTGGAAATTGGACGGAGAAAATCAGGTATCGTGGCTCACCAGCTTACACTCGTCTAAGTCCAAGCATCGCCTTGGGTTTCCAGGTGCGACCACATAACCATTTGCACATTCACACCTGTAAATATGCAATTCTATTAACCATCTCTACGACCAAATAAGTTGCCTTCAAGTCGAAACCGAGAAGTAAACAGAATAGTGTCGAAATAGTGAAAGGCGAGCAAGTCGTGATAACCTCATTGCTTCAGTACAGTCATTGCAGAAATGCTGTCGCCCAGTGAAAATTATAACGGAGTGTTAATAAGAGGCCTGGGGATAAAAGAAGTGCACTCATAGACCCGTATGATCTAGAAATACAATTTTACTGTACCTGCATGCACGGCCGAGTATAACATGAATGATTTAATATGACACATTTTATATACCTGTAGGATCCGTGTATGTTAATACAGTTTTGTTGACACATTCCGTTTCTCACAGAGCATTCGTCGAAATCTATAAAGTTAAATTAGGAAACTTAACATAACAGAACGAGCAACTTTGGCCGGCTTGCCATTAACTAAATACTTCCAACTTGAACGTGCGACTATTTTGCCAAAACATACACAACCACCGAAATATCTGCTTAGTGACATTCATAAGTGCCTTTCCGGAGTGCCCGCAAGCCGGAAAGTCTTACAAAGAGACAACAAGCTAAGAGGATATATAGAAACAGCCACAACGAAGACGCGAAATCAACTACAACAGCAAACAATTAAGATTAAGTCTGGCGTAATCTACCAGATGGCTTGGTCTAAATAGCAGCCAACACTTTAATGCGAAACTTTAAATACATGTTATAATTTCATCTTTTTGTTATGTCCCCGTATTAGTAGAGGAGTTTTTCCCCAGCTAGGTGGTTGATGACATTCTTAATAAAAGTTTCTACCTAAAATTAGCTTTGCATAGCAATGTAGCGATAAACGTTTGAACTGAAATGTAACGTAAATTTGAGAAAACGTACAACAATCGTATGACAAAGCGCTAAGCGCAAAGCCGTGCCTCTTACGATGACAAAAAGTATGGCATTTTGTACTTTTCGTAACGTTTCTTGTAATAGGCCGTTTTCGTATTCTCGGTATCGAACTGGAACTAGCTTGCAATTGAGGCTAATGCGGGTAAATCTTTTCTAATGCAAATGAGATGAAGCTGTTTTTTATGATATTCCCCCGCATTAGCCTCCATTGCATGCTAGTTCCAGCTCAAAACCGAGAGTACGAAACTGGCCTATTGCATATGCATATCGGACAGGATATAATTAAGAGTGAATAGTCACTGTTGGAGTTAGGCGGTCTTGTAGACACCACGAACCATGAAAATGAAAAATATGCCCATGAATCGCGCAAAAGGTCGATTCCTTTAGGGCCTTTTCGGGAGACGGCAAATGTGGCCAAAAGGAAAAAGTAAAGGCGGTTTTTTTGTGGTTGTGGGAGGGGGTTCCTTATATTATTTGGAGGGAGGAAGGAGGGAATTTGAGAAATGCCAAGTGTAAAACCCCTATTGTGATTCAAATCTTAATGTCTGACGCAAACATTAAACGGAAAGCTAGCAAACGGCTTTCAACTACATCGCCAGGAAAAGCATTTAACGTATTCACGCCTGACGGTTTGTGATGATGATAATGGTGATAAACTCTATTAATGTGTCAGGGCCATGTAGCCTGGGAAAATCCCATACTAATTTGGGGACACAATTAACAGATATTGAAAATATGTAAACAAGATGATAAAACTACTTACAATCAATAACGAGAAGACTAATAAATTTATATTAACGAAGTACTGACAACAATGACAAAGGTAGCTTTGTAACAGTCAGGTATTCTGTAAGATATGTAGGCTGTTGGCGACTACACAAGAGTTGAGTAAACGAGCCTTCTAAATGTGAGCTAATCCGGTTTGACCCGGAGTCTTTGAGTAGTAAAGATCAAGTTGTTAGGAGTTGTGGGTTAGAATTAATCTTAGAGCTTTTCTGATATCTGAAAAGCTCTAAGAGGGCGGATGTATTAATTCCCTCTTGTAAGAGTCACGAGTCCCATAAAGAAAAGGCAAGGGGAATCGAGCAAAGGAAAACTGTCTTGGGGTCCCACCAGGAGTACCCAACAGAGCCGCTCTTCAAAATACCCGCTCGTCAGTCTTAAATTCAGCTGGCTGGGAACATTAAACGGAAAGAAAACCCTTGCTGGGAAATTTTCCTCGACGCAAAACTGGCTGGTTCTGCTGGGAAATGAAGAATTAAATTTTCTGGCTGGTGGGTGTTGCAATGCTCTCTGGGAATTATTCGCGTTGCGTGGCATAAAAGGTTTCCTGTAATCGAGTTAAGTATTTATCGTTAATGTCTTTTTCTTTTGTTCTGCTGTCATTTTTGGAGTGAAAACAGATCAGCAAATTGGTTTATGTTTGTAAAGAGGTTACGTTACACAGTGATCAATTCAAACCGCTCAAATCAGTTTCTACCGTGCGCGCCTCGAGTCAGTTGAGCGCGTGGCCGGTTACCTTTTTCTCTGGTTCTACGTTCTTTCCCAAGTCTTTTATTGGTAAGTACTCTTTCAAATTCACTGTGGAATTTTCGGAATGGATGTAAAAATTTAATTCGGTCCTCTTGTTCCAGTTTTAGCCCCTTCCGACAAAACAAGTCTTCTTACCCGAGCAACTTTGGTCACCAGATTACTCCAGTGTTATAAATGGAAGGTACAGCAGATAACAGCACAGTGAATCATGTTTTAGCTAGACTTAAAACATAGTACCTTTTTGTTTCAAGGCACTGCATGTTTTATTTATTGAATTTGTCAATGAATTTGCTATTACGGCGACCGCTTTTGAACTGTTTTGAAGGGAGCCCAAAACAGTGAAAATAACCAAAAAACACAACGGACACAGGAGGTGAGTTTGTTGTATTCATCTTACGTAAAAATGTCATTATTTCGAAGAATTTAGTGTTCTAAATCAACGATATTATGTTCCCCATACAATGTCTTATATAAAAGCGCCCAAATTCTCAACGGTTGTTTCTCGTGTTTCCTAAATAAATAGCGCGTAAACTGAAAGGTCACGTTCCGACTCACACAAGCGTGACGCTTATGAGAATGAATAGATAATTTTTAAATTCTTCGCTTTCTCTAAACGTGAGCTTGCGGCTTCTATCGTGAGTCTTTTGCGGTGATCGCCTCAATGTAATGAACAACTAACGATTGCTTTTGCTGCGAATCCTTGCGGCTTCTGTCGTGAGTCTTTTGCGGTGATCGCCTCACTGTAACGAAAAACTAACGATTGCTTTTGCTGCGAATCCTTGCGGCTTCTGTCGTGAGTCTTTTCCGGCGATCGCGCCTCACTGTAACGAACAACTAACGATTGCTTTTGCTGCGAATCCTTGCAGCTTCTGTCGTGAGTCTTTTGTGGTGATCGTCTCATTGTAACGAACAACTGACGATTGCTTTTGCTGCGAATCCTTGCGGCTTCTGTCGTGAGTCTTTTGCGGTGATCGCCTCACTGTAACGAACAACTGACGATTGCTTTTGCTGCGAATCCTTGCGGCTTCTGTCGTGAGTCTTTTGCGGTGATCGCCTCACTGTAACGAACAACTGACGATTGCTTTTGCTGCGAATCCTTGCGGCTTCTGTCGTGAGTCTTTTGCGGTGATCGCCTCACTGTAACGAACAACTGACGATTGCTTTTGCTGCGAATCCTTGCGGCTTCTGTCGTGAGTCTTTTGCGGTGATCGCCTCACTGTAACGAACAACTGACGATTGCTTTTGCTGCGAATCCTTGCGGCTTCTGTCGTGAGTCTTTTGCGGTGATCGCGCCTCACTGTAACGAACAACTAACGATTGCTTTTGCTGCGAATCCTTGCGTCTTCTGTCGTGAGTGTTTTGCGGTGATCACCTGACGAGCAACTATCGATTGCTTTTGCTGCAAATGGCTCACATTTTGTGACATTTTTAACGCTTCAAAAGTCACAAGAAACTTGTGCTTTGTACCTATAAGAAATAGCACTTTCTCCTCAAAATCACCTAAAATACAATTTGCCACATTTTGGTCTTTTCAAACAATTAAATTGTAATAATTGTAATTTCTATCGAAACCATTGATTGGTCTTCATTGCCTGTTCTTATCAGCGAACATGTTTGTTTAGCTCGTTGGCACTTACAGATAGGTACAACTAGTCATTTAATATCTCGATTACGTCTGTTTACTTTGTGAACATTGTTTATACTTCACTCTTCTTTTGGAGGGATTTCACGATTTATTTTCAGAGTGCAGCTTGGATCCCTGATGGATAATCAGAACACTGTAAGCACATTTTACCTTTTCCTTTTATTTACTGTTGTGTGGTAAGTGTAATCTTTCAAGTGTTACAAAAACTTTTCAGTCAAATGTAAAAATAAAACCATTTTTAAACGTACTTTTTGTGTCCATGATACTAAATCCGTTGTTATAAAAATAGTTTTTAAGGAAATGCACCTTGCTATGGTATATTCGGAAATTTCTCGCTGACTGGCAAAAAATCGTATACTCGAACATGCTGGCAAACTTTTGGCAAACTGTTTTTATGCTGGCTAGCTAGTTGACAAATTTAAAGCCTGCTGGCTCGTTGACGACCTCAAATTCGAGCGCTGGCTGGGAATCCGATAACTTCAAAATCCTGCTTGCTGGCAGTGAAGAGCGGGTATTTTTTTCCCAGGAAAGTTAAATATTAAACAAGATTGACGTAGCGACACTCAGATAATGTTAAGTACACTGTACGGTGGATTTTCTTCGAAACCGTCGTTGGGTACTCCTGTCCCACTGTTGCAGCTATAAAGTCAGCGAGAAGATCATTTTTTGGACAGGTGATTTTTTTACGGTTTTGAAACACGTAGCGTAACTTGCCTGTAACGTAGCGTAGCGTGAGTTGCCTGTCTGGTGAGTGAGTGAGTGCGCAGCCGTGGGTATTAGACTAGCTGGGCTGACATTACGGTTTTCTCTCGTTTCGCGAGTAGCGCGACTTCTTCTCTCGGCACAGTGCCCTACGGCCGCGGTTTGCGTTCTAGCACTGCGGACTCCGCTAGCTAAATAAGTGACTGATAAGTTTTCGTATCTAGCAAATCTTTTGTTTCATCGCTGTCACCAAGAAAGTATTTGATGGATGTGACTTTGCAGTATGGTGAAATAATTACGGACGGCTTCAAAGGTACCGTAGTTTCTTATGTCCACGAGGCGCACGCATATGTCCAGCAGCCTTCCCCATTAATGCCACAAGGCCACACATGAACACCGTCACATGGCGGTCACAATTATTAATTTAATGGCGGCTGGTTTATACAAACACGTTTTCATGTGCCCTGAAAAAATGGCATGCTTTGGCTGATCATCGGCGTGGACATCATGAAGGCCTAAATACAGATTAGTAACAAATGCCAAGCAGATCTCTCACGAAAAGCCTGAGGTCTCACTTTGTTTCTTTAAATAATTATAACCGAGATTATTATTGGAGATAAGGCAACTTGCAGAAAGATCAATTGTCAATGAACGAGATGTGTCGGGTTAGTAGAGACGAAGTTTAGTGTTACCAGCTCACGACGCCTACACAGGCTAAAAATATTGCAATATATTGAGCAGCTGTTAAAGACAGAAAATTATTTCCCAGCCCTGTTTAAAACGAGACGCGAAGCGCAGAAGATTCCTTCAACTGAAACACCCTCCCAAGGCAAAATTCCAAGTTATCAACCAAGGAATTCGTGGTACAGTGATATTCATTTGCCAGTTCCATAGCTTATTTACTGCTCGTTAAATCTTGTTATCGGCGCTGATTGAACGTTTATTATAGATGAATCGCTTATTGCCAAAATAAACTTAATTCGTATTTTAATACAGAACGTGTCCGATGAATATGCCTGCGGTTTACTGAGATGTCAGTGCTACAGTATCATATAATTAATTTAAATTAAGAAAGGACATCTTTCCTATAACAACCACCGCAAAAAACCTAGTTATGAATTCCTCTTTGATTAACAGCTGACCTTATAATTAAGCCGAAAAGATACCCGCGAAAATATTTTGTTCATCGAGAAGAAAAAAACAATGTGTTCCGGTGTAGGACTGTAGGGCACATGTCGACAAATTCATGAACCATTCATTGAAATATTTCGCGGATTGGATTTATTTCAACCATAGTTCCACTAACTATGTTTCAACGACAACGAATTGCTGAATTTGTCTTTCGCAAACCGCTGCAGCAGTTTATGGAGTCTAGGAAGGTTTTTACTCCGACAGACTCGATGTGTTTTCACTCAAAAACGTCTAAATACAGGTTTGAGGTTTGTAGTCATCATAGCTTACCTCTACATTGACAGCGGTTAACGAGTCTAAAACCTCTTCTACATACGCACCGGATTCCTGCTACAGTGTTAATACAACCTTGCTGGCAACAAGACCCATCAAATGCCGTACACTCCAACGAGATGCAAAGAACTGCGACAAGCCACGAAATCCCCTTGCAAAGAGAAATCATCGTCTCGTTGAATTTGCGCCAGGGTTTTCGATTGAGCGACTTCCGACCTAATATGACCCTGTGAATGTATACTAGCTGTCTTCTCCAGACACGCAAGCCGGAAATCGCAAATAGAAACACAGAATGACCGCGTACTTGTGAAACTGAAACCCTCTTCCTTTAGCTAAATAGCGCTGATAATTGTCAGCTGCTTATATGAAAACATAAACACCGCAACGCCCTTTTTAAGTGTGCCGATTTTGTCACTCACATTTGAGCTCGTGTAAAGCTTATGTAGAACAACCTGACGCTGAAAACGTAAGGACCGTAAGCAAGTTTTCATAATCGACCCACAATCGAGTTCAATCGAGAGCGCGGCAAATGTGTGAAACACGTGGATCGTTAATTGCCTTCGCGCAAATTAATTAATTAATGACTGATGCAATCTTTGAAGTCATGGAACACCGCACATTTGTATTTTGCAATAAACTGGAAACTCCTCTGGTCTGTATTTTGCGCAATGTTTTAGTGAGCATTTCAGAGATGGAAGACGATTTCATCACAAACACACTGCAAACAAGACTAAACAACGAGAAAGGATCAAGTCAAAACATCAGTCGTGCGGAGGTATTGTTGCTGAGAGAAAACCTGGCAAAATAATAATGAGGCTGACGTTCAACGCATTCTCCTGGGGAGTCCCATATGAAATTGGACGGGATGCTCGTCGAAAAAAAAGAATTGACCTCTAAAGCACAAAATACCAATCTAGACGTGGCTAAAAGCAGTAGCTTTCTCTGACCCCTAAAAGATACCTTACTTCCTGCCTGACAAGTTTAGATTGCCAGCACTTACAATTGTCTTTGTTCGCAGCAATAACGAGACATTGACGGCTAAAAATATTAGCATTCTGTCCGAAACACCCTAAGTGGGACCAAAATCCGTAATTTACACTTCTAAACGCGACGACGAGTATCCCTGTTCCCTTTCATGCGGGAGCCCCCCCGTCGCACCCCCCCCCCCCCCCCACCCGGGAAAAAACTTTCGTTCAAGTACTCCGGCTCACTGATTATCTGTCCCCACCCCCTGGTACACCGCTGTCCGCTGACAAGTCAGCTTTGATTAGCGCCAAACACTAAATAAAGTTGTCTCTCCCATGCACTTTGCGGTGCAGAAACCAATCGCATCCCCGTGACCCTAGTAAAGAGGCTGAGCAGATAGCAAATAAGGCGCCTCTGTCTCGTATGTTTATTTCAATCACTGAGATGTTGAAAGAAATTAACTTTCTAGATTTCACTGAAGCATGCACAATCTGGCTTACGCCGGAAGGCGTGTTCGAGAGTTCTCTAACATTCAGTAGTTTTTCTATCGAATTTACAGAAAAGTATTTATTGCAACTGACCCGGTATATAGAAGTATCTTTGGCAGACTTCGGAACACTTCGCCAAATCTCCGAAAACGTTCGTAAAAGTTCACAAACATCGTTCTTTTTTTAATCACAGGATGGTATTCAATAGCTTTTCTATGACCAAGCAGGCAAGATTTTTATTCCTTAGACCCGGTGTAGTATTTTGGCAATCTTCAGAAGACTTTTGAAGTCTTCAAAAATGTTCGTTAATGTTCACAAACATCGCTTGATTGTCGAAAACTTTGTAGAATTACCGGGAAGGTCGGAATCGCTCGGCATTCTTTTGCAATTTGATGGAAATACGAAATGGCCTAGTCATCTTTGGAAATTTTATTCGAAAAAACCAAAGTCGTGAATTAAATATACCTACGGCATGCCACGAAAAAGCAGTGCATAACTATTTTCCCCCAAGCCTCTTTCAGTGTAACTTTTGATGGCTTAAAATTCTGTCTGACAGTTATTTGATTAGGAGACCACCGAATACTGTTACCATAGTTACGTTTTTGCAGGTGGCAAGGGTTTCAATTTCCAAGTGGGCATGTGTTGTTTCTTTCTCGGCTTTATTATTTAACTTTATTTTTCATCATGTTACAAAGCGTAATGCTCCTTTGGACAACAATACTGTCTTATTCTATCTATAAAAAAAACATTGAATAAAGTGTATCCATTGGCAGAACTAGGCCAAAAAGTACACTCGTCGTAATGTTGCAACTATAACATGAAACCGGGATTACGAACTATGAGCAGATGCTTACAATAACAACAACAACCAAAAAAAATTGAATCGCAAACAGGCAAAGGCATCTAGAAATAACTTAGAATGAAACATTAATTTTAATGTACGAAAAATGCCGTGAGAACTCTAGCGATTAAACCATCAGTCCAGTAACTGCACAGTTGAACCGTACTGAGGTGTTCCCAGTGTCTGAAGCTGAATCTGTACATTATCTCCCGCGGAATTTTGCCTGTTGCTTGTGGTGGGGTTATCTCGCGTAGATTCTCTCTGCGATGTAACGAAGAACGGACATCCCAACTTGGATAAAATATCGCCAAACCCCTGGCGGTAGTTCTCGCTAAACATTGCATACAGCCATGGCGTGAGTGCTGCATTAAAATGAACCAGCAACAGCCTCAAGTACAAAACGTCACAAGAAACGCGCACGCCATTTTGATTTAACACCTTCAGGATAAAATAAAGCGACCAGCACAGAAGGAACGCTAATACAACAACAAGAACCATTCTTATTACTCGTCTATTTGTTTCTTCTCTGCGTCGATTGCAAGCCTCTGATAATGTGTTTCCCGGGATTCTCCTCTTGCGCATGGTGACAACAATCGCGGAGTTCAAGAGGACGGTGATTGAGAAGGGCATTGCGTACAAAGCTATGAATACAGCCTTAAAATAGATCTGTCCTGTTCCTTTGCCGTACGTTAAATCGAAGTCGACAATGCAGTAAGTTTTCCCTTGGAATTCTTCCAAGTCTGACGCAAAGATAGACGGAATCTTCACGCTTATCGCGATGAGCCACATCGCGAAGATAACGAACAAACAGTGTTTTGTCCTAACGAATGTTCGTAACGGAAACGTCACTGCCAGAAAACGATCCACGCTTATCGCGACGATCGTAAGGACGGAAACGATGATTGCTATTTCCATGATAAACGGTACCATAGTGCAAAATATCATCCCCGCTGAGCCTCGCACGAGCCACTTGTATCCAAATAATAAGATGGTGATGACGCGCGGAATGTACACCACTGTGAAGATTAAATCGCTAAACGCCATGTTTGCGATGAAGAAGTTGATGGTTTTTCTCATTGTTTTCTTTCCAAAGACAACAGCCAGCACCAGCGGGTTACCAGTAATCGCGAAAAACGCGATCGGTGCAAACGGAGCGACACGAAACGCGCGAATTAGATCACTGTCGTGAAGGAAACACGGGGCTTCGTACACCACAGAATCGTTGGAGGTTGCGTTTGAAGACGCCATTTTTAAAAAGTTGGCAAAAAATGACTTTTAAATTTCCGATGCAGCTGTAGTTAGCTGATCGATTTTCCATAGCTCCGATTGTCTTTTAAATGTCATTATATTTACGAATCTTGTCTGCTTTATGCCAAAAGCAAATTTTCGATGTTTGCATTGGCAATAACTCGGCATACTTATATTATATAAAATGCAAACTTCACCTGCCAGACAAACGTAATGTATTCTTTTTCACAAATTCAGGGAAAAAAATAAAATAATTTTGCCTCTTCTGAAGAATCCGATTATTATTTTCAAAGAAGATGACAGGTCTAGCGGAATTATTCTCTGGTTATAAATGCTTGACTGATTGCCGTTATAAAAACTGAATTATGTCTCCTTGGTTTTTATTCTAATTTTAGCCGTGACAAACCAATCTTGGGATATCCATGGCAGCTATTAAGTCCTCATATAAAACAATATCCTGAAACGGACAATACAGCTGCTCAAGTATCGCGGTTCGTTTTGTAGCCTGTGTGCAGACGATTTAGAATAAAAAACACACCTCGCCTTGAGCCGATTATTAAGCAGAAGCGGAATGCACTTGGTCGAATAATCTCTGAAACGAGTTGTCACCAATGTTCCTCAGAGGAAGATACGATTTGCTCCAGGTTTACATTGAAATAATCTTAACAACAACAACAGTTGGTCAAAATAATATTTGTAAAATTATAATATTTTTGTAAAATTGGCACACACTGTATTTGCGTGGAAGCAATTCATCAAATCAAGCGCTAGAGTTTTGTTTCTGCAAACATAATCGATACAGCGCTATTTGCAGTATTTGCGCTTCTTCTGAATTGTAACAAGTCATTCATAAAGTGTTGCTTTAATTTTGCGGAGCTACGTTTTCTGGGAAATAAGACAGCCCATCTGGGAACATTTTGACCATGTGCACATTAACAGTTATCGAAAGCTCAAGTTATAAATTATAACATACAAATTATTATCCCAGCAGAAGTGAGGAAGAACCCGCCAACCTACTGTAACAATAACAGAAAACTGGAGGGTGCGGAGGGAGGGGGGAATTGTCTCCGCTTGTTGAGAACGTTATCCGGAACCCGGATGACAGAAATTTCAGTAACAGCAGCTCGGAAATGATTATGTCACAAGCATAAAATCATTTACTTTCTGAATAAATATCCTTTCTGACAAAAAATGGAGATGTTGGCCAACCTAGTTCCCAGGGCTTTTCCCTTCTTCTTGGGGGCGAGTGCCAGACTGTCCTTTCTTTGGTCAGACAATCACGTGATATACGAGCTAAGCCAATGACGTCATATTATCGTATCGTTTTGAAAAACTGGGAAAAATTGAGAATCACAATTTTAAATTGTTATAAATTGCAATGGAAAAAGTTACACCTGTCGCAAACTGTGCAAGCTGGAAAATTAAAACTGAAAAGAAGTTTTATTAATTAAACGAAGAAAAGCAAGGCTGATTGAACAGTTGGGAACTATATATACTTCCAATATTTCGGAAGGCACGGCCTTCCTTCTTCAGGGTGTTACATAGGGTGTTTTCTTTGTAACACCCTGAAGAAGGAAGGCCGTGCCTTCCGAAATATTGGAAATATATAGATCCCAACTGTTCAATCAGCCTTGCTTTTCTTCGTTTACTATTTTGTTATAGCTGATTAGATCTTCTACATTTAGAGGATCCGGTACTTCTATGTCGTCACGGTGGTCCTTGCAAATTTAAATTCGTTGTTTATTAACTAGTGGTACCTATCGGCAGAAGTGCCAACGAGTACAACAAGAGAGAAGGGTTGTGAGGATAATAAATTTATTGTAAATGTTTGACTAAAAGTACACTTTATGATGTGGGTGTGATCAATGTACATTGCATGTATTCGTTGCGGAATGTTTATGGAATAAACTGATGCGATTTGGTGAAGGCCTAACGAAGGAGTTCTAAAATGATACTAAAGTAGTGAGAAACCTTGTGAAATCCATGTAATTTGAGGGTTGCAAGCCGTTGCAGTTCTATGCCGCTATTTTGGAAAGGTGTCAGCTGTTTTTTTAAGTCCAATAGACCTTAAATCAAAGTGGCTGTGAGCCACTGAAACTCGGAAAATATATAGCCTTTGTTTACTCCATATATAGTAACACAAATAAAGGCTGCATTTTACCCAACCCCCTACCCGCTTCACAAGACTAATTGATTACTAAATTTAATATTAAAGACTCTCTGTCGACTGCGAGTGTTTGTTATTGTTTTGATTCTGGCGCTGAAGAAAATCGTTCGAAAATCAAAAAGATTTAGGGCATTCGCGGCCTAAAATAAAATATACCGGCAGAAACAGGTATAAAATGTTTACTTTCGAGGTCATCCAGCTAAGAAATACTTTATTTTGAAATTATGACCTCGCGTCGTGGGGGCGCAAGCTACAATTACAATTACAAGCTCCTGTCGCCATACGCGTCATTGGTCGTCATTTGAAACAACTCCATAAAATAAATTTCCTTTTTATTTGCTTTTAGAAGCACATATACAGAGTATATATATACAGTACTTAGTGCTCTTAAAATACAAGATGTAGAACTAGAGCAATGAACATTTCGTGGCGATTTCCATACCGGGGTTTGGAATTCCTGCGGAGATTGTTTCGATAAGCGGTCACGTACAGATTCTAAATGCTTTCAGTTCGATCTTTTTTCACTCCGAAAGATTGCAATTACTAGCGAGTAGGGGAAAAATGAAGCAAAGAACGCACTTTTCATCGAAATAAAAATGTCAAATAATCTCAATAAAGCTTACTTGGTACTGGAAGAATCTACTGGCAATGCGAAGGGAAATAATTCTGCAGCGATTCAGTGTCACTCAGCTCAATACTGCAACAAACGTGAGCAGTTTTCACTTTGCCTGTATCCGAGGTCATCTTCTTTGTTTCTCCATTGATTCTGGGCAGATTTTCTTGAATAAATCTTTTCGGAAGAGCCTCTCGTTACAGTCTAGGCCTTACGCAGGCGATTCTTGGCACCCGCCATGCATGGCTAAAAGCAGATCGCGTACCGGCCGTTGTTTAGCTTCTCACACATGTGAGTTTGCGGATCACGTATCGACGCCATGAATCATGCATCGTGCACGTGCTGAACAAATAAGTAGCGCGCTGATTGGCCAAAACTATGACAAATTGTGCACGTGCTGAACAGTTTCTGCTCAACAGATTGGCTAAAAACATCAGACATTGTGTCGTCACGATCTACCTTACATTACATTACATTACATTACATTACATTACATTTCTACATTTTGGAGCGTTTGTGAGATTTTTTCGGCACATACAAATCTTCTCACGGCTCTATAATCTGCCGCCTCGTCAGGCCTTCTGGTCTTCCAGAAGGCCTGACTCGTTGGCAATTAAGAGCGAATGCCAGTTAAAATCGCGCAAAATTGAATAATTAACGCAAGCGCTCTTTCACTACCAAATGGATCCATGGCATTTCCTGGGCACTTCCCGAGCAGAAATCTGATTTAAGTGTAAACATCGAATTTAAAATCCTTTTCCTTAAACATGTGGCACGAATTCTGCCTGTTGTTGACTTCTTTGAAGCTAAAATGTACTGATTTAGAAGTCCGCTGTTTTAATTTGACCTTTATACTGAATGAAGGTCATGGCCGAACATTTACGTGCAGTTTAACAAACCTCTGATATCACATTTATTTATTTAACATTACTGGAGGAAGGGCTTTTTTCTCAGTTCAGTCCGCTTAATTGGTTAGAACAAAGTCGTGAATTGAGAAAGGGTGCAGTGATCAGCGTAGCCTTATTGTTGCTCCGTAGATAGACGGTGTTGCGTGACGAGGACAAGTCATTCGCAAAAAAACACAAAGAAAAGGTTTTATAATAATATATTCTGTTTGCTTGTAGTACTTAATTTAATTAACCATCCAGTTTTTTTACACCTCAACTGTGGGAGGCCAATGTGGCCTTGACAAAAGGGACAGGAACAAAATAGAGGAATGTATTCCTTTCCATAGTGGCACTTTGTTGAATTAATTCTGGCAAAAGCACGCATCTTTTCCAGCTCCACGAATATCGATTGTCCGAATCCCATTTGGCCGAAAAGCGAAGCTTTGAGGGCAACTGTGAAAAAGGAACAGTCTTTCAGCCAGGGGCATTTTCCTCTAATATACTAGCAAGGCAGAAAGGGGTTTCTTTATTTTATAATCCACCGATTAATTTCTACAACGTACTGTTATAATTTGGGTATTGGTTGGAGATGTCGAGTTTCCGGACATATGTAAAGTGCTTCCAATATAAGCATATAGAGGTTTCAGCAAAGCGGGCTCACAGATCGTGTTACGAGAGTCTCGAATTTATCATGTTTGTACTTCTTTATATATGTCAATAAAAATAAACATCAAAAATATTTTTCTTCTTAACCACTGGTGAACTAAGTTTATGCCTTTTCTGGCAAAACCAGTGGTGGATCTAGGGTAGAGGCGTAGAGGCGGGGGGTCTTTATTTTTTGGTAAACGACATTTTTTGTTTATGACTCACCCCGCTAAAACTGTTTTTTTTTTTTTTTTTTTGCTTTTGAGATATCTTGAGTCGATTATTTCATTTGCTGTCCCCAATCGAAAAACACGAATTATTGATTATAATTATGGGGTCGGAAGGCGGCGTCTATTGAATGGCACACGAGAGAGGTCACGAGAGTCCATATAAAACAAGGGTCTAACATCTAGTAAGCTTCTGAGGAAATGGTAGATTCTGTCCAGTCATCGGGGGTATTCCGTGTGTCGATGTTACATTGGGGCTGCGACTGTGGCTGCGACTGGTACCTCAACCGTTTTTCCTCTTGTCAACGGAAAAGATGCTTAGAAACGTATCAGAGATTTTCCTCCTTGCAGCACCATCTGGACCTTGGAAAACATGAACGTACTTCAGAACATAAACTACTTCTTGACAGTGCAGTGCTCGACTATGCAACAGGAACTGTCTGCAGGTGGTGTGTCACCTGATACAGGAACTTAGAAAGCGACTAATCCTTTCGAATCTACCGTGTGTACCAATCGGATGGGCCCCGGAAGTCCAGTCACGTTTGAAGAACACGATTTACAGAAAAGCAGAAAGATTATTTTTCCAGCAAATTCCTTATTGGGAAAGCAAACGGCCAGAAAGTGGATACAGCGTCAGTAGTCAAGGCCACCATGACTGCCCGGCCGGGAGAGCAGTGGGAATTTAACCGCCTTTTTACCAATTCTGAAGTTCTGACACGCCAGCAGATTTCAGTTTTCTTCCCAAGACTGGTCTAACTGAAAGTGATTTTGACAAAAAGCAGAACGCAAAGAATGACGAAGTCTTCGGTACGTTAAGATAGCGAAATTCTTCAAGAAGTTGCTCTTAATCCACCCAATCTGAAAATCCGAATCTGAAATTAAAATTCAGGCTATCAAAGTATATCCCAATTGGCGGCAACAAGGGGAAGACGAAAGCTCCTTACTCCCACTTACTCAACATGAGAAAGTAGTGTTCTATAGGGCATTCAATAAGGCCAGAAGTATAAACTTCTGTTAACATGTTATATATCGGCAATATATTCCTGAAAACATTTACAGAGTGCATCGGTTTAGATCACGAGTTAAGCTCCAAAATAAGTAGATAATTGCTGACCAGAGTCCATCAGGCGCGTAATTTTTCTTAGAATTGAGTACAGTTCTCGCTAGAGATGATGAGTCGTCACAGCATCATCCAGGTAGGACCCAGGCAGAGTCACCCACTGACAGGCCACGTTTTAGTCTAATACCTTAATTGTGAAATATTGTCGAAATATCAGCGTCGTAGTTAGGACTTTCCAAGAGTGGGTTGGGGGATCACACTGTGTCACACCCAGGGTATTGACATGGTCCACTGCAGATGCTAGGTCCTGAAAATGAAGTATGTAACTATCTAGCACTGGAAAAGATAAATGACATGTCGATTCTTTGGATTCGCGCTTTTTCGCCACCTGAATTAAAAGGTTTGTATGTTGTTTACTTAAAGGGGGCGGGAGAGGGTCACGAGCACCCCAGGACACCCCCCTCCCCCTTGGCTATGCCCCTGAATATGATCGAAAAGAGTAAATATACAGCCAGCAAAATTTGGTGTTACTGAAGCCTTTAGTATTTTGGATTCCTAGCATTCAGTTCAGAAGTTCAGACAAATTGTTAACTAAAAATAAAGCGGAATTACACGATATTAGAGTTGTAATAATAATTCTATGGCAGTTGCCTAAACAATTAGACCTGCCACTTGTGATAACGCTATTTGTAAGTTTTTGAAAAAGAAGCCAATGTTTTTTTTTCTTTTATAGGCTCTTTTTACCTCCTTACAGGTTAAATTGTACTATGATATTAGACTGCACCAGACAATGGACTATAAATAAAAGCAATAATTTGTGACTTGATTAATACTAAGAAAATTGAATTTTTTTTTTTGGTTCCTATCCGTGATCGTTGTTTCCCTACACCCTCCCGGTGCGAAGGGCATTGTTCTGTCACGCAACTCCCGTAATCACCGTCAAACAGAAAGAACTGAGAATAACCTCGCAAGTTAGAAGGATAAGAATAAACCCTGCCTTAGCCTTACAGGCACTCTGGAAGCTTAATTGGAAGTTTTGCTGTGAAACTTTGCGCCATTATGAAAGGTGTAAATCTTTTGAAATGCACATAATATCAAAATTGACAGCAAAGGATTCAATGAGGTATAATTGTAATGAATTCTGCTGTTCACGCCACTCTCGCCAGTTCTTGGATAATAACCTCGGGAAACATGTACGGATCAGCTGGAGGCATTAAGTCAATTACAAAAGAAGAAGACCGAAGAAGGCATTGAGGTAAGTGATTTCACATCAGACATCATTTAAACAAGTTCAGCCATCACAACAACAACATTGCAACGTTTTATAATTATGCAAATATCTCATATTTCAGCCGAAATTCGTTCAACTTCGAAGACTTCGTGTGATCTTCAAACTAAATTACCCAAGCCAGTTTTTACATATGTTGTAGTACAATGTTTAAATACCTTATAGCTTAAGTTTGAGGAAAAACCAAGGTGTAGCACATGCTTAAAATTGTAATCGCGTCTTTCAAGTCGAATTAAAACCTCTGTCGCTTGAAAAATAAGCAGTTTTAAAATATTATTGTTTACCTTCCAGATTATCGCTAAGATGAAAATTTACCACTAAACTAGGAGTAAAAGTCTTCATAAATTAATACACTGGAAAAGATTTTCCCCAAATTCCACGCCTTTTGCATGCAAGCAAAGTTTTGCAAGCAGCCGATTTTGTCTCAAATTTTGGGTGTTTTGAAGTCGCCGAGAGCAGAAATAGTTTTTCTTGATTTTCGCCAAATTGAAGCGGTCTTTGGAAAAACAAACTACACCACGTTTGTTCATTTGGTAATGCCTATCTATAGACAAAATATGAACGAAATCAAAATTTTGACCCTGGCCGTGGATTGACTGAATTTTGTGGGCATTTGCTCTTAAGCCTGGAAGAAAATGGAAGATATTCAATTTTTAGTCGGTTTTTGTCGAGCAGGAGAGCTCTCGGAGTAACAGATATAAATTCTTGTGTTAAAGTGATTTTCTTTTTTACAGATGGCGTTAAACATGCAAATTCATTCACATTCAAGTTTCGCTTTACTGACCAAAAACTGAGACCTACACGAAAGAATCATGATTAGGTATTTATGCATAACGAATAAAACTAGCTCCTCAGCCGTAGTGTGTTGGTTGAAACCGCCCGTGTAAGGTTGATTCAATTCTCCTTTATTCAGAAGTCGTTTTTTGAAAACAAAATCATATTTACAAAGTAGTTGCGCTCGTTTATAAAACAGCTAACAGCTTGAACAAAAAAATCACAAATTGTTCTCGCGATTTGCAACATGCACACGACCGCAAATTACTCTTTTAACGGCGCCGCTCTCTGTGATGTGATATTGCCGAATATTATCTTTCTTCACAGTCCGTTTAATTAATTTGCATGCGATAAGAATTTCAGCAACGGAACATACACGAGCTTTCTATCAGAACTGGTAGACCCACTTACAGAGAACCAGTTAGAAGAAAATTAAAAGGAGTACAGTTTTGCTTATTTGAGCGGGGGTCGAGAGTCACCTGGTGCTCTTCTCCTTCTATGCTCGTCTGAGCGGTGGCGCACAACTCGGGGACAGCACCCTCTGTTTTTACTGTCCGAGTTGTACGCTACAATCTATGACATTTATGGCTTACATTCACTTTATACTACAATGTCCGGTGGGAAAAAGCGCGAGAAAATGGAGAAACGAATTAACTGTGTGCGAGACTACATTTCTAACGATCAGCTAGCTGGTAAGGGCGATGTTCCCAGGGTTTTTGTTTACTAAGTCAGGAAAGGAATCAATTTGAGAGTTAGTAATGCTCAAGCGAGCACTTTGGCGGTAACAGTTTCTATTGTGTTTCGGAGACATCCGTTACGCTTAACAATTTTTGCAATTATCACGTAAAGCCAGTTAAATTGGTGAAATTACTCGACATTGGAAAATCCGCCTTTAAGGTCTCTCTGCACGCCTCTTCAACGGTAGAATATTTCAATTTAAGTGGAACGTGGACCGAGGAAGTGACACTAAGAATTAAAATAAAACCTAAAGTGATGCCAGCATCGTACTCGAGAACTTCGTAAGTTGGGATAACGCATCATTGAGTTTCTTTTTAAACTTATCCCACCATTGAAGTCTAAAGAATTCAAGTCTTAAGATTAGTAACAATGCGCGACAAGCAAATGCAAATTAAAGCACATAGCCTGAAGAAAGCGTTAAATCTTATAAGAGAGTCCTAAGCACTTCATTTGCAGGCAGTACTCTCATTTGACGGTTACATTCCCTCAGCGCTGACGACCTCGGGTAAGCTGAACATTTTCAACTGGTCTCGTATATTGAACTGATTATTTGGAGTGAAGGGTGTTAGAGGTGTTCACTTCATCAGAAATTAAAGGTGCTGGCCACAGAAAACATGTCGCAACACACAATGGGTGCACACAAAAGGAGTGTGGCACACGTTCTCTACAAAGTATCAGCACACACACGAGGGGACGTGTATCCTCGTCGCTGCAAGATGGTCCCTGCTTCATGTCGCCGCGACATATCACTGCAACTGGCATGCTTGGTGTATCAGCACATTAAACGCAGAATTTGTCAAAATATAATTGGTGTTTTCATTTTGCAGGGCCAGTGGACAAAATGGCGGGCATGCAGAAGTGGATAATCTTACTGTTGGTCATAGCAACAGCTGTAATTTCGGGAGCATCAAAGATTCCGGTGAGTGGTCACGAGTTAAACGTATTATGCATTCTAAGCTAAATAAGTGGTGGCGAATGGTTCCATGAAAATAGTGGGTTTCCGAAACTTTTAATCTACATAATCTCGAAATCTGGGAAATCTCGTTTTCGTGCATGTGTACTTGTTTCTGTCCCTATAAGTTTCGAACTTTTCCCCTCAAGGTATTGGAGTCTTACGGAGAGAGTCTTACGTAGATAACTGCGATGGTCTTTCATGTGTTAAATTTCTTCTATTCACGAAGTAAAAAGTTACGCCCGTTCCCAAAAGCCAGTTTGCCTGAATCACGCAACTTCACGGCGAACATTTCGAGTTAGGGTTATTCGAAGTCTCTCGGATTTGCGTGCCGTAAGTGCGGTGATCTTTGATGTGTTAATTGTTTTCTACTTAATTCAGCGTTCCCTTCAAGCGAGTCTGGATCACGATAGTGAATAAATGCTGCATGAAATTACAAAAGTTGAAAAAACCCAAATTTGCTACCTTGAAATTACATAATTCCATTTGCGTGTTTCCGAACGGATGGCAAAATCATTCGTCCCTCTGAGTAACCAGTCAAACAAAAAAGATGAATCGCCCGAGGACTTCTTCAACCCAGTTATTAGTTTTAATTAAACGTTCGCCTAATGAATAGCAATTCTTTTTGTTATTCAAAAAATTATTCGTTGGCCAAAGATGTTATATATTTAGTGGCAATTACCCTGCGAAATCGCGCGGAATATCGCCTGATACTTAGCCGACGAGACTGTAGGCCGAGTTGGCTAAAATCAGACAATATTCCGCAAGATTGAGCGGGATAATTGTTTCTTATTCAACAAATTATCAACGAAAAATATTTACAGTGAATGACAAAGTGGTCATGCAGCGCTTTGCGATACTTTGGTCTACATGTGTAAATTTCGAAATAAGTGGGTCGGTCGGGCGATGGGAAACGAAACATTTCATTGGGATGGCCTAATTCGGGGGCGACCTACGTATATCGCAGAATATCTGTTATGTACGGATGACGGATAACAGGGACGCTTGACCATATCGGACATCGTGACGATTTCTTGAATAATAAATTCCTTTAGTCGTCTTGGCTTTAGAATATTGAGCACGGAATGGTGGCGCCACATCTTTTCAAAGGGCGCGGCAGACTAGCTGTTAATTAAAATGCTTTAGGCATTTTGTTATCAACTGAACAATAGGTTTTGGGGTTCAACGTCCCTAGCCGAAGTTCAATCACGCGAGATCACGCGTTTACATAATTTAGGACTTGTTATATTCAGCGTTATGCTTTACGCGAGACTCAGGCTTTAAGGTCGAAATGACTCAGTTTAATATTTTCACAAAACGTTTTGTTTTAGCGTTTTTTTCAAGCCAGTGTCAACATTTTACACATTCTAATCCAGAATCCTGGCTGTAGTTTTAGACTATTTTTAATAGCATATTTTTCTTACAACTAGTTCAATTGGCGTTGTCGAAAGAGAAAGTGTCTACAAGCCTCCGCGACAAGATCGAATGGCGGTCTGGTATTTACTAGAATTATGTATATCAGTGTAGAGGAAATCGTATGTAGTATGTAGTTTTTGCACGTAAAGCATTTGTTTCTCTTTTAATGAGATCTTCTGTATCTGGTTTGGAACATTCTTCTGAATGTCTACCTTTTCTTGACATGCCTGAAGAGAACGAAAACGTAAAAAGCCTTGTTATATCGTTATGTATCTCATAAGTGGAATTGTGACTTGGATAAAGTGAAAATACGTGGAGAAGTGGTCTCAAGTCTAATGCTCGGAAAAAGGATTTTCCGAGTTCCCCCAACGGGAATCGAACCCATGACCTTACAGAATACCGGTTGGAACGCTCTAACCAATGAGCTATAGGGGACTCATGGTGAGCGAGGTCACATTCTGGGTTCTTATGTGACAAATGCCCTGCTAACTGCAAGGCTCAAATATGTCCAAATGATAAGTGAATAAATGATAAGTGGAATTGTGACTTGGATAAAGTGAAAATACGTGGAGAAGTGGTCTCAAGTCTAATGCTCGGAAAAAGGATTTTCCGAGTTCCCCCAACGGGAGTCGAACCCATGACCTTCCAGAATACCGGTTGGATGTATCTCATTAGTATTCAGCACACGCAGCACTCTCTTCTTCTACGCATACTACCTCTCAGTCTTGTCGCGTAAGCCTGAATTCGATCCTGAAGCTTCGATTAATTGAAATATCTGTATGTAATTTTAAACCAAACTTTATTTTTTTTTTTCAGTTTCTATTTCAGCTGGAAACCAGAGGTGCATGCGCTGGTAAGAAATGACCTCAGTTAGTTATTTGTTTGTTTTTTTGGTAACAAAGGTTGACTTAAAAGTTACGAATATTGTTTTGTAAAACTGCAAATTTTGTTACCGCCCCCTATCCCCCTCCACTTGATGGGAGCCTAAAAACCGGTTTTTCAAGTTAGGAAGTTCCTATACTACCTTTGAAACGTCTCGAGCGAGGTAAAAAGTAAGAATTTAATTGTTAACATTTGTAGAGAGTTCAAATACGTTCTCTTGCCTTACAAATCTAACTCTATCGATTTAAACTAAAGGCAAAGGAGTTCATACTATGATCTTCTCTATCAGATGAAAATTCGGCCGCCGAATTCAATAAAGCTGACACCGATGGCGATGGAAGAGTCACTGCACAAGAGATGAAAGAATACCTGGCGACAGCAGCAAAAAAGAAGAAAACCCATACTCTGGAATGGCTGACCGGGTGGATCAATCGAATGGACCAAGACGGAGACGGGAAATATGATTGCACTGGTAAGGCAAACGTTAAATATATATGTTGTGGCTTAAATTTATCTTTGGTTTAAAAATTTTCAAACTAGTTTGATTTTGATTACCCTTTGTTTCAAGTTTGGGATAATGAATATGAGACAATGAAAAATCGAAATCAAACTGGTTTGAAAATTATTAAACCAAAGATAAATTTATACCACAACATATATATATATATATATCTTAGGGCCAATTCGCACTAGCGGACAAATTTTGTAACATTTGGTAGATTTCATCACTTGTGTGTCACTTGTTTCAGAAAACAAGTGCGAATACGTTTTTTGAGACCTATTACTTGTCCAACAATTCAGGAAAACAAAGAAGCAGTTGTCTTATGATTGGTCCGCGTTGCACGCGCGATACATTTTGTCAAACAATCGCAAAAACAAGTGCAAACGACTTGTTATAAGAAATTTTAGTGTGCAGTATCGCTGTATATTTTTACGAGTCTTGCAGTATTTGACGAGCCCAATTTTTAATGGAGTACAAATATCGTTAAACCGGTTTTGTGGAGAACAAACAACGCTGCACATTATTTGTACTCCACGAAGCGGAATTGGATAAATGATAAAATCGAACATTATTTTAAGATGCTGAAAATGGTATGCATTCATTTCATAATTAATACGGTTTGAATGCTTTGTCCCCTCTGACTGGCTAACAAAACATAGCAGAAATTAATCGGTGTGCTTTAAAGGGGCAGTATCAAGAGAGGTCTTCTAAGTTTTTGTGCAAACTATGCTTGCACTCGCTGATCAACAAAAAACCTTGAAACAGCAAAAAAGGCATTTAACCACAGTCTATAACTGATGTCAAAAACCACAATCAATGGTTTTTAAGTGATTTTCCTCCAAGTAGCACTGTCAAAATTGGAAACGTCGGCCCGACGTTTTCAAATCTTAGACCACTTATTTGCTACCTGTCCGTAGCCATGCCAGTTTTTTAACAACTTTCGTGACTAGTACAGTGCGTTTTAGCAACTATTAGGGGAGTTCCAATTAATACCAACATCTTCACTGGATTTTCAAGCAGCATTAAATCTTGGTGACACTGCCCCTTTAATCGTCGATATTTCGCCGATAGCAGGTGCCATAAAAGATAGAAAGAAGTGACATACCATTTATTATATGTATTATGTAATATATAGATTTAGGCAGGCCTAAAAGCGGAGCTCCCATTTATTAATTGCAATACTAAATAAGTAGCCAAACTATATTTCTAAGCTTATACAGTGGCCCATATAGGTACAAAATAAATTTCAATCGCTCATGGTTTTGTTGACGAAAGCGACGTCAATATATTTCGTGGTCCCGTCTGAATTTTCTTTCCTGTGACAGCCTATTTACTGAAATTGAAGTTGAACTATTAAAATTGACGAGTGCATTTTATTGGGTTCCTCACGTACGGGACGTCGCGCAAAACAAATCTTAGTTAAACTTTTTATAAAGTTCTCTGTACGCTAATTAATACACCTCCAGGACCTCTATGAGTTTTTCAACGTAAAAAGAATCTTGACCTTGTTTTGATTTACAACAAAACTGTCAGGGCAAGAAAATCTACTCAAGGCAAAACCAAAATACAGAAAAACAAAGTGAACTCGCTGCTAAACACAGTCAGGGCGCACAGTAAACAAAATGAATTCACGCCACGGCAAACTGAGAAAATCGCAGCGGCAAAACAAACTTTGAAAATTGATGGTGCCGGTTATGTAAGTCATTTTAAAGCAGTTATTGTGTAAGAATTGTGGCAGTTTGTGATTTGGGAAGTAGTGCACGCTAACTTAGAATGAGCTTAGAATGTTTTTTGACTGTTTGCAGCTGTTTGAACCATTCTCTTTTCGTTGCGGTTTTGTGGAATGATTTAACTAATTCTGTTTTATCGTACGCGTTGGTAAGTACCTAAGAGAATTTTATGTAGAGAACTGAATGAATTTTCTTCATTTCTGGTAAGTATAAATGTGCGGTAGGTAAAGTCTGAACTCACTGTGCCAAGCAAAGGTAACTTGCAACGAAACCGGCGAAATATTCGTTTACGCATCGAAGATATTTCAACACACTCACTGATAAGCAGGGACAAGAGAAACAAAACAAATGCAAGCGAGCCGAAATTGTGATTTTGATCCGTGAAGCGAAATTATTTGTTTTCAAAATCCAATAGTGAACATCACTAGTCTAAACGAAATATTCAATAAACAATGTCTGTATAAAATGTACAAACACGAACAGGTTTGATAAATATTTACGGGAAGATCTGAAAAGCGACACAACTTCAAATTTGTTCATATATGAAGTAAATTCTCTCAATATAAAATTAGGCTTATGCTTAGTGCATACATTTACGTTTGTTACCTCATTATTGAAGAAGGCTTGTATATTCTGCAGGGCAAAGCTTTCAAACCAGCCCGATAAATATCGGAGACGAACACGGCAATTTCGTTGTAAGCTTTCTCCAACACCACCGCCATAATATACATTATATGAATTATCAACGAAAATCAATTCCTCTCTTTCCATCGGTGTAGCCTTTAACAGTCTTTTATCCTTCACTTCAGTGAACTTGATCGACTTTGAGTTCACTTTTATTTGAGCTCAATTCAGTGATTTTCAGCCTTGCTCAGCCGCAGAATGGCGCAGATCGACCCTGGACATCGCTCTTTTGACTTGTAGTCCGATATATCATCTTCAAGCCCGCAATTACTCGGATCTTCCCGTTGCAAGGTTGTCCTAAATGATTTGGAATAAGTTTCCATGATGTAGATGGGTAAATAGAGCGAGAAATATACATGAAGATCTCTGTTCTTCAGCAGCTTTCTTCGCGTGTTTCATTTAGCTTTTAACGTGAACAGCGTGCCAAAGATTTTGGCGCCTTTTCATGCAATGGCTTCGTTTAAGTTGATGTGAAATGTCCAGATCTTTTTTTTGATGTGAGAAAAAATCTCTGAAAAATCGAAGTGATGGGGTGAAAAATAATAACGAAAAAAATATTTTCTGCTGCTCGCTTTCTTCACAAGCTTTCATTCCCGCTGTTAAGTAACCGCCAAAGATTTTGTCGCCATTTCACGCAATCGATTCGTGTAGGCGAAATGAAATATCCCTAGACGATTTTCAACATGATTTTAAAAAAATTGCAGTGTTCTACAAACTTCTACGATATGTAAGTTTTAACAAAAGGTGGATGGTCAATATCAAACACGTAAGATGCCCAGGTCAAGCTTTTTCTGGAGTATGGCCGCCATTTTGAGCGACGTCGTCGTCGTCGCTAGGCGCACGCGCCCGCGAGCCATGCCGCTAGCCACGATGACCATGAAAACTCAAACGCATGGTTTTCTTAATTTCTATCCTTGCACGATAGTTATGGGGCTCCGCTCTGCGGCCCTTCGGGCCACTGGAGAGCTCCGCTATCATGCCCAAAAATTGGGCAGAAAGTGATAAAAAGCAGAAAGTAATTAGTATACCTTTCACGTACTTTCTCCATTTCAATGAACAAGTATTACTGATTATATAAAGGTTTAGTTTCTCAATTTATTAGGATAAAACTTAGCAGTGAAATACTTAAAAATACTTTTTAAATGTAACAGTTACTTCATATTTCTTTTCCAGAGTTCAAAAAGTTTGTTTTGGGTTAGAAGAGGCGGGCACTGCCATGACATGACGTCAAGCATTAGTTCAAGCTTCATTTATACAATACAGTGCTTGTCTGTTTTACTGTTATTCACTTTGTGGTTATAGGAATAAGATTTTTGCATTTTCTAACTCTTTAATAAAAGAAGTAAAAACGACTATAACTTTTGGAGTGTTACATGGGCTAGCTAGTTGAACAAAAGTTGCTTTATTGTGACAATTCAAGTGGGACTATCAACTGATTATCGGTAAATCTATGTTTTTCATTTATTTTACATACAGCACCATCTTCCATTATCTTTGAGGCTTTTGTTTTTAACGGCCACACAGTGCAGCACTACAAGCGATGACGGCTGTGACGCCCGAATGTTGCTCGGGTGGTTTGAACTTCTGGCGCCAGTTGTTCAAAGGGTGGATAACGCTATCCACCGGATAAATCACTATCCAATGGATAGTGTAGTTTGTTTTGCCAACACTTACCCGCTGGATGGCAATTTATCCGTTGGATAGCGTTATTCACACTTTGAACAACTGGGTCCTGCAATATAGATTGTACGCAACAACGTCAATTCAACTTGTGTCCACTATCTGCCACTTCGATCGCAATAGTATTTAACAAGTGTAGTTTCATTTTATTCCCGCATATTACATTCAAGCATGCTGCTGAAGATCAGGGACTCGAAGTTGCACAAACTATGCGAATTATCATGAAAATCAGATGGTGTTGTAGAACCGAAAATTTTGGATGGCACATTTCAACATTTCAGAGTGGAGCTCAACCCAGCACAGAGCAATGACTACCTGTTTGTGGTACAATCTGGTCACATACATTGAATTGAAGCTAAAAACAGTTCTCAGATAATCGCTTTTCAGTGTAGAATTCTCGATAGCATTCCTAATTCGTGAATCCAGACCTTTTCAAAAAGTTTGTAATGTATGAAATACATTATCTCCTTAAATTGGACATGTTTACAGTTGGTCTCTGCCGTACTCAAGTGATTTAACCAATCTGGTGTCCAGAGCCCGCTTTTCGTTTGGTCAGTACACGCCACTCCGTTTTTTTGACCTGCGCAGAATGCTCCTTCGCGATTTTGCAACACAAAGTTATTCCCCTCAGGCTGGCTATTCAGAGATCTGTTTTTGTCATCAAAAGTAGCTACAATCTTAATGCAATTGTGGTTTGAACAAAAACTGATCTGTACATGTACTTGTGCTCGTGATTTGGGACAGACGACGAAATCGTAGCACTAGCTAATTTGCTCTTTTAACATGGTCACTCACTGTGATGTGACAGTGAAATATTTGACGTCATTATCTATCTTCACAGTCCGTTAATTATTGTGCACGCTGTGACAAGAATCTCAGCAAGAGAACGTACACGAACGAGTTTATAGCAGAACCGGCAGGCCACTTGAATTGAAGAAGGCCAGTTAGAAAAAGGTTTTCTCATTTGAGCTGGGCCCGGGTTGGCAGTCAAGTGGCACTACTCTATGTGTACTATGATCGTGTGATTAGAGCGATGGGGACAGCTCGCGGAACCGCACTTCAGTTTTTAGCTGTTACTGTCAGTTTTGCACGATGAATTTTTCAGCATGTGTTCACGGCATATTAGAATCTCTGCAGCGAAAAGCGCGACAAAATGGACAAACTGTCGGTGAGACTATTTCTCACGATCAGCTGGCTGGTGCGAAGTTCCCACGGTTCTTGTTTACTACAACTGTGAAGGAATTTTTTGACTTGTTGTAATGCTCAAGTGATCACTTTGGCGGCAACAGTTTCTTTTATGTGTCGGAGACATCCATCAGACCCCCGTTATATATAATTATGTTTGAAAGTTTAAATAGAATTGTCCTTAGGGCCTTCACGAAATCCAGAGTTACTCACCGTGGCAAACAACTGTTCATGAAACGTTTGTGAAACAGACAAAATTGTTCTCTAACGGTGCAATATTTCATTAGAATGAGGGGACACGCTACGAAGAAAAGAAAACCAGCGCGTGAAACCATCGCCCTCGAGAACCCAGCTTGTTTCTGATTAAATTCTAATCACGGGTAACTGAATAATGTCCACTCAAAAAGAAAGAGAACGAACTGGTTCAGTGATTTTTCAGTGCCGTCACAGATAATTAAATACAGTGCTTTATGCTCATGCCTCCTACACAAGCCACCAAAGAATTAATGAATTCTGCAAATTATTTTGTTAATGTTCAATTGACAAAATTTATTTTGACTTGCTTAGATTTACTTGCTTTTTCATTGTTACATGATTACGATTATTATAAGCCTCGTTTATATATATGTAGTTACGTTTTTCTTTTTATGCTTTTGCAATACCAAACGTATTCATGACCATACAAATAAAGCTTATTGTTGTCGTATGCAATTATTAATCATGAACAAATCAGGCAAATAAAGGTGTGATGAAGTTAACACACTCCGGGTATAATATTTGGATAATAATTTTCCCGAAGGTAAACAGTTTCCCTTCTTGCTCGCTTTCCAGATAAACTTGCCACACAGGCTAGGAAAACACTTTGGGTTGATGGAGATGGCAGAACACGACAGTTTCTTTTGAAGCTAATCCCACCATTCAAGTGTAAAGAATTAGTAACAATGAAAACAAAAATAGCCTGAAGAAAGCACTATATTATGTTGAGAGAATCCCAAGAACTACATTTGCGGGGACCAACAGAGTGGCTTCAGTACTCTTATTTGAGTTACATTCCCTCAGCACTGACGACTCCGGTAAGCTGAACGTTTTTAACTGACTTCGTGTCGGAAATAAATGAAGTGAAGGATGTCTTCTTAATCCAGTTCATTTTTTAACGTTTCCATCGTAAATTAAAGGCGCTGACACAAGGAGGGACGCTGGATGTCGCAGGAACATGTTACAGCGACAAGGGCAAAATCACAACATGTGCTCACAACAAAATGTAGCAGTTTTAGCTCGGGGGGGGGGGGGGGGGGGGTACTCCCATAAATTTCGGATAGGGGTGTACCGCGAAGGTTCTTAACTGTCTTAAACCCTGATCCTATTTAAGGATAAAGAAAACGAAAATTGATGCCCTTTTTAAGGCCCAACCCCGAAAAATGACACCCTATTCAAGGATAGGAGAAGCGTTGGGTGACGATCCAAATAACGGCTAACCGCACACGCCAAAACACAAATCTTTACAAAATCGCTTTGCTACTAGTTGAACGGATAGTTTATAGTTTAAACAGACGATTGTTACGTTTAGTTGGGCATATATTTTAGCTGATAGAATTTAGGTACCCTATCTAAGGATAACACCGGGAACACAATGCCAAAAGGAGCAAAAATGATACCCTATTTAAGGAACGAGAACCTCAAAAACCATATCCTATCCCGCGGCACATACCTATATAGCCCATATATGGGAGTGCCCCCCCCCCCCCCCCCGGGAGTTTTAGCAACACGTCCCTGGAAAGTATCAGCACACAAGAACCTCTACATTTTCTTGTGTGTGTAGATGTGATATTTTCACGACAACATGTCGATACCGGCATTCGTGTGTCAGCAAGCCGAACAAAGTAGAATTTGCCGAAACTTATTGGTGTTTTCTTTTTGCAGGACCAGTGGACGGAATGGCGGGCATGCAGAAGTGGATTATCTCACTGTTGGTTGTAGCAACAGCTGCAATTTTGGGAGCATCAAAGATTCCGGTAAGTGTTGGTTAAATGTGTCGTGTATTTTGAGCTAAATATTGCTTAAATACTTTCATTGTGCCTTAGAATTAACTACCAGTTTATTTACACTCTTTTTTTCTTATAAGAACCTTTTTTATAAGAACGTTGAGGCTGAGATTTGCCCAAATTTTAAGAACATGCTAAGAACATACCCCAGGCTGAGAGTCGGAGAACGACTTTATTTTGCCCATTTGTTTTAATTTTTTGTAAAATGAGCAGTATAAATAAATGCAAACCTACTGTGGTCCAACCGCACTGCTTTTAAAAGAAATTTGTCCGCGGCACCAAATCACAGGGAGCAGGCCGCGCAAGCATGTCAAGAGCAACTTCATACACCACATTCGGTGAACAATGCTGTTTGATAAGTTTTCTGGTTTCGTCCGTATTGATTTAATGAAATACTATGGTATGGAACCTAAGAACGTCTTAAGAACATTTTCAGCCTCAAATCGTGAAAAAAATAAGAACGCTCAGCCTCGGCCCCAAAATTAGACGTTCTTATATAAAAAAAAAGAGTGTAATAAAATTCGAGGAAACGACACCTTGGCAATTTGTGCATGTCTTGCAGCATTTTAACGAGAACAAAAATGGAAAAACAACAAATCCTGATAAAAAATCTTAGAACCCACAGCCGCTACAGTAGGACTTTTTTTTGCATAGTTGGTCACGTGACATATTTTCACTTTACACTATTAAAAGCAACCCACCTAGGAGAACTGATTCATTCAGGAATAGATAGAGCGTCTCGAAAATTAAAGGTCACGCGAATAGCAACTTTGGAATTGTTCTTCGTGCAATTTTCTATGCTGATTATTATTATAATTTCAACCCGCAAGGCCGATGTTTGAGCCTTTGACGTCACTTTCTCCCATTCGCAACCAAGCCTTGAAACAAGGTTGATTAAAGTAGCCGTAAATTCTCGGAAATAAATGTTAGAGTAAAATGACTTCCTAAATGTTCCTAATGGATTGAGATTTGGCAAGATGAGTAAGAAAGTCTAACAGAGTACGAAAATGTAAAAAAGTCGACATCAAAAATTTGATCTGATCATAGGGGCACTCTAAAATCTGTCTCGTTATGGTTTACTGAGCTGATTTATTCGCACAATCTCCTTATTTCTTACAGTTTTTATAGTATCGGTGTGGATGTATATCAAAAGGGAAGGGATCTTGCACAAGTTGAATGGAAAAGGGTTGGAAAAAATTTAAAGTATATAAAAAATATATAGCTCAGACGCACCTAATGATTAATTCGCCTGAGTATTTTAAAGGGTTTCGTAATTGAGAAGTTTAGAAAAGTGATGCAATTTTTTTTACCGAAGGTATTGGAAAGGGGTGATTTTCCATGAAAGGTGGATGAAAAAGTAATCTTTTCCGTTAAAAATATTCCTCTCTTGAAAAGAATATGAAAGGTTTGTACCTCGTACCAAACGTCCTTGGAAAATATGACTTCCAGGAAAAGCACATTGAAAGAAGACATCATTGCTTTCAATTTTAATGCAATAAAACTCCTTATTGACAAGAATCTGAAAGGGCTAGTATGATTGCCAAGCAGACAAGTTTTAGCTAAACTTATTTTCCTTATTTCAGATGCAGACCAGAGGAAATGGTAAGAAATTGTAATTATAATTTTTGGTAACAAAGGATAAACTAAAAAGTTACGAATACTGTTAGAAAAAACTGTTATTTATATCCTTGTTATCTTAATGGGCACTCTGCACCCAGCTGGTATTTGGCTTGTCACGCGTGACGACCCGAAATGAGACTAGCGTTACGACTTCTGTAAATGACGACAACTGCCACGACTTCGGTAATCAGAGCTCAGTTGAACCTGATGCGGTACAGATTTTCTCCCCAAGTTGTTTTATTCTGGCGAAGTAGAGCGGTGGATAAAACGCAACAATACTTTAATTCAGAGCAGAGCGGGAAGTCGTGGGTTACAATCTTATACCAATGGGCGTTTTTCCATTTATTTTATTTAACATATATGTATGATATATCATCACTATGTTCATTTTTCAGATCCATTTCCAATATTGGACAAAGACAAGGACGGTTTTGTCAGCAAAAGTGAAATAGAAGCAGCTGGATTCATATGGTATGGACGGACAGGAGTGTTGCTGTACGACATAAACGGTACGTATATGATGCTAGCAATCTTTGCTTTGTGTGATTTGATCTCCTCAATGCAAAATCATAAATCTATCAATAAAATGAGATTTAGTCTGGCAGTTTTGTGAATACGGTAAATTGAGTGTCTGTGCCTAAGCTGTAGCAAATGGATCATGATAATTTTTATTAATTTTAATAATTTTAAGGACAATCTTTCTCCCAGGGGCGTTACTCTACCGTATACCAGCAACCCCCAAAAGGGGTTGATTTATGTATTATTCCACTATTGCGCCATGTTACCATATAAGGTCTCCAGAATGCTCAAAATATGACACATAATTTCACTGTAGAAAAAGGCCAAAGTACGGACGGAAAGCACAGCAACGAAATGGCCGGAGTAACCAAACCAAACTTAGCGCAAAAAATAGTGGAGTAATTCGAAGCGCGCGGATATTTTGCTCATTGCTCACTTTTATTCTAAAGGGGCTCGGAAAATACTATGCAACTCGCAAATTATCCGCGCGTATTATATGTTAAACCATCGAGAAAGGTGTATTTATTCTTTTTTTAAAACTAGCAATGGTATATTGCAATTCCTGAGTTTTGATTGGTTAACAGGCAATGGTATATGAGCTCATATACCATTGACCACAAATATCGTAGCCGATACGCGTCAACGAAAACAGCTGGGGAGCTCAAATATTGCAATTCTTTTGGGCGTTTTTAATAAAACAATTATTCCACTTGCGCTTGTTGGATGCGAGAATGTTATAGCCAACTCGGCGCTACGAGCCCGTTGGGTATCTACCATCTCATATCCAACTCGCGCTCGTGGAATAATTGTTAAATATACAACTCGCTTTTTCGCGCAAAAAAGGAAGAAGTTACAGTGAAAATTACAGCGAGTATAATAAAAGCAAGTTAGTAAGATTACATAACTTTTTTAACACTGTGATTAAAAAGATAGACCCGAAAGGTGACTTTGTTCGTTTGTTTAATAATTTGACGACGGATATCAAATTAGAGGGTGTGTATTGTTTGATGACCGTCGTCCGACTGAATTTATACCACGTGTACCGCATGATGTGTTTTGTCCAATGAGAGCACGCAGAAACTAATCAGTGGGTTATAAAACGCGACGTTTATTGTCGAAAAACATCAAATCTGCAAAAGATTTAATAGTTGGACGCAACCATACAAATGTCTGCAAATTTGAAATTTTACTCAATTATTAGATGAGGTTTCGAAGCGCCCGAGACTGATTACACTTCATTATTCTGGATATCACAAAAGCCGAATCTAATAGTTGTCTTATTATACATTATTTTAAAGAAAATAACAACAAACGCACTGTTGAAGAAGCGAATCGACGAGCCTTGTTTTTACTCCACTGTGTGCAAGATGCTACTTGCCACCAGTGAACTTGGCATTGCTTTTGGAAATCATACATTGCGCGGACAACCTACAGATTAATTACTAATCTGTATGTTGGGCTGATTCCCAGAATGAAGCCTCTTAGCCAATGAGAAGACAGATAGTGACTACAATGTTAAATAATTATACTTAATGTATTTGATGTTGCCTTTCAACGACTAATTGTATACTAGCGGTCCGGGTTCGAGCCCAAAACATTTTAATCTATTCAAGATTTGAAATATATACAAGTAAAAACTAACGATAGATAAATCCGACGTTTCGGCGACATCTTGGCGCCATTGTCAAGGGAAACTAATTAAATATGCGATTTCAAGAGTAACTAAGAGTTCAGAGTTTCTAATTTGCATAAGTTAGACAAAGACTTTAGCGCGAACTGAGTCTGATTGTACATTTAAACACGGTCGTAATTGTTTAATGAGTAACATCTCATTAATGAGACAATCAAACTTGTTGTGGCATTTTTTCAACACGCTAAAACAATTGCGAAGGTCATCCGGAATCCAGCCTGCGTGTCTACTATCATAGTGTTTACGTACTGACGAGGTCTTGCTTCTATGTCCATCAACGCGTACGAACAGATGGCCACGGGTGTAACCGACATAACCAGCATCGCACTGGTCACACTTGTCGCAACATATGCTTGATAATGCAAAGAATTTAATTCCAAAGTTTTATTAACGTTGATTTACTGGAACACGTCCAAATTTATCCTTAAGAAGGCGTTCGAACCGACGAAAATGTTGCGTTACAAATTCAGCGTTCGCAATTTATGCTAAAATATTCAAATCAATGTTTTTTACATTCCATCTTGATAAATACAGTTCGTTGCTATTGTTTTAAATATTGTGTTTTTTCCCTCGCTCTTTTGCTTACTCGATGGAATGTAAAAAAAACATTGATTTGAATATTTTAGCATAAATTGCGAACGCTGAATTTGTAACGCAACATTTTCGTCGGTTCGAACGCCTTCTTAAGGATAAATTTGGACGTGTTCCAGTAAATCAACGTTAATAAAACTTTGGAATTAAATTCTTTGCATTATCAAGCATATGTTGCGAAAGTTTTAAAAAAAATCGTTGGAGCCGTTTTGGAGATTTTCGAAAAAGCGCTAAAAGTAGAAAATTTACCAAAAATTACATTGGTGGTGACCGTATGAAAAAATCCAATTCTCGGGATCGCGATAACGAAAATCAACAAAACTTTCACGACGACGAAAGATAAGTTAAATACACATTTTGGTGTTATTTCGAGGTAATTTCATCAAAGCAGTGTCTGCGTCTCGGTCCGTTTATCATTATAATACAAAAAGCATGGTTTGAAATATATTTTCGATTTCATCGAAATCAAACATACAGAATTTTTTTATTCTTGCATATTTGATGTGCAGTACACCATAGTTTCAGATACTGGTGTTAGTTTTTTTACGTCAAATCTTATTAGCGCAGAATTCAAGTTTAACTGATATCTTGTTTTTCTGTTTGTCGTTGCCATGGAAATATCGATTTTCCTAAAAAATATATTATATCAAACTTTAATCCAATTCCAATATCTGGGGTAAATTTCACATCGATCCGAGTCCGGGAAGTTTGCTAAACGGCCAAATGAAAATGTTTGGTATGGTCCAGAAAAAACTGTAGAGAGACACCTTAAGGTGGGATGATTATCAACTGACTATCGGTAAATCTGTTTTTCATTAATTTTACATACAGCACCATCTTCCATTATCTTTGGGGTATTTGTTTTCAACGGCAAGACAGTGCAACATTGCAAGCGATGATGGCTGAATTGCGTGCGATAGTGCACGGGCGGCTTGAATTTTTGCAATATATGCTGTGCATGTGCAACAAGTTCAATTTGTGTCAAATATCTGCCTGCTCGACCGCAATGGTATTCCACAAGTGTAATATTATTTTATTCCGCAATATTACACCAAGATTACTCTCAAACATGCTACCGAAGATCAGGCACTTGAAGTTGCATAATCTATGCGAACTTTCATACAAACCTGAAACTTTCAGATAGTATTGGAAAGCCGAAGAACTGAGCCGGATGGCCCATTTCAAATCTGGTCGACATTCGTTGAATTGAAGCTGAAAACAATTCTCAGATTATCACTTTCAGTATAAGATTCTTGATAGCATTTCTTATTCGTGAATCCCAACCTTTAAAGTTCTTAAAAATGAAATTAGCTCTCTTCCTTAGTTGGACATGTGTACAGTTGGTCCCTGCCAGCCATACTTCAGTCATTTTACCAATCTCGTGTCCGGAGCCCGCATTTCGCTTGGTCAGCAAAAACGCGGACTCCAATTTTTTTGTGCTTGTGCAGAGTGCTCGTTTTTGATTGACAATCACAATGTTTTTACCCAGACCCCAGAGGTTTTCTCTTTTCTATTTCTCAGTCATATTGGAGAAAACCTCGGTTATTGACCTCGTGGTAAATAACGGGACGTACGTTTGACCTGTTTTTAGAACATGTACTCCAAATTGATCTGCTGTGCAATTAGTACAGCACAGTTTCTTTACAACAAAACGTACAGCAAAATTTTTACACGTGACAATAATCTTTGTGAAATGACACTTTGCTGAAATGTCGACGTTATTTTAGCAAATCATAAAACGCTTGGCGGACATCGCATCAGTGAACTTCTCTCTTAATAAAGGTGTTAAAGCACCTAACAGCAAATGTTTGCATGTCTGCCAGGTAAGATCTTACATCATTGGCTGAGAACAATGAACAACACAAGTAAAGGCCTAAGTCCTGTAAACAATGCAGCTGCTACACAGAAGGGACTAAACATACAATATAACGGAAGTAATCTGGCCAGTTAATACTATTCACTGCACGCGGATACGAATTCAGATATTGGAGACCCGACGAACGCAACTTATAACGTAAAATAACTTTACTTAGAATAAGCGTTGAGTCATGATCATGGGTGCAAAGGCGCCTTTTCCGAAAAGCTCTAAACTTGTAATACTTTGTTCTTACAAAGCGTTGAAAGAGCACTGATTTCTCAATTATTAATAAGATCCTTTGGAGAATTTATAGTCAAGAAGTAATTTAAATGGAACATTTACTGCTCGTCCTCTCGTGTAATTCCTTACTCGATTGCATATTGTCCTCTTTTAATCCGTTTCATTTTTCGTTTCATAGTTCAAGAGAAGGCGTGCGCCGGTCTGTTAATCGACTGAAAAGCTTGTGTTCTTTACAATGACAAATTATGACTGGCATAAAAAACACATTAGTACTCTTTTTTCTCATATTCGAGCTACCTTTCTAAAATTGTTATTCCTTTATCTCTTTTGCATTTCTTTTCTTGGCAATTATTATGCTTTGAAGAACAAAATTTTTAAATAAAAAGAAAACCAAAACCAAAACAAAAAACCGACTAACACGAAGTAACTCAGTACCTGTTGCAAGAAAAAAGAGGACAAGTGCCAGTATACTGAAGACAGGATTTTAGCATTTTTCGATAAATTCTGAGTCATTGAAATTGCCGGCTTAGTTTGTCAATTTTTGTGAAGTTATTTAGTAACTTTTGCGATTAATGATAAATCCAACTGTCAGGACTGTTAAACGGCATACCTGTCGCAGTGAGCTAACCAGGACATATACCTGCTTTTGAGCAAATATAAGATACATTGTTAATAACAATCAATTGCTAAACACCTTGAAATGTAATGGACAAATTAACATTAAAACAGATTGCGATATGGGCTTTTAGCTATAGGCTGAACAATTTTCAAAGTTAATCTCATTTGTTTGTAACTTTTTATTATAACGCACAGGAGACACATTTGGTTGTAATGAAGCTATGGTTGTGTCATTTACATCCACAGAATTAATTTCTTCGCTAACATTAAAATTAACTCAGTAAGTGTTGGCCGTGAAACAGTCCCTGTACATGTCTGTTTAAAACTCTTAAAGGTATCATATATTTGATTGGCTAGAGTTATTATTGTTATTATTATTATTATTATTATTATTATTATTATTATTAGATGTTTCTATTTGTAAACAGGCTTATTCAAGCTAGAACCTTGGTCAGTACAGTTTAGTAAAAACGGACGCAAAACCCCTTAAAATCATGATCACAATTATTTCTAAATGCGTGTCCATTTTACCCATTTCGGTCACTGTTGGAAAATGGTTAATTGTTTCCATGGGTGGGAAGAGAAATATTTGCCTGTAAAACACGAATTGTTTAAACAGTAATGAGAATTATAATTTTAATTGTCCTGAAGCTCCTCCAAATACGTTCATCAACGGCCACTGTACATGCCTTCATCGTCTACCACACGGCTACCACACCACCCCGAAGGACAGTGTTCCGGCCAAGTGCCACAGCTTATCGGAAATATTCTCCTCTTCTTGTCTCGAAACCCCGCCATCGTTTTGTTGGAAGTATTCTTCGCTCTTTTCTGCTTTAGTAGGTGTTAAAAATACAATAAACATATTAATCCATTGTGGTATTTCCTGAGTTGCAACTTGTGTTTTACTTTGATTTGTTTCTTACAGGAAAATGAGGGGCCTCAAGTTCTCCATCATTTTCCTGCTATCTCTTGTTCCGCTGTGTAAGTTCATGTTTATTGTTGCGTCGATAAATATCGTTTTGTTGCTTCCAATTCATCTTTTAATTCACAAGAACAGGAAGCAAGGACGTTTTTTAGCCACTCTACTGTATCACATTAATTCAAGGGAAAAAAAGCTTTTTTATTTGTGAAATTAAAGGAGCAGGCCAAACGAAAAAAGCGGGAATTAAATCAAATAGAAAAAACTAATCTTCATTTAGAAGGGGCGTTTTACTGAGGCAATCCGGTAGGGTATACGTATCGTATATTGTACCAACCAGTTAAAAGTTTAAAGCTTATAAATGTCTGCTTTTCAGGTTTCTCGTTGTAGGATAATCTTCATCTTTTGAGTGTACCGTATCTGGGCAGAAAGATGTGTAGTCGAAAACGTAAGTAATGATGATATACCTGAATTGACTGCGTTTACGTACAGGAATCTCTATTGCCGTGACTATTTCTACTCAGTTCAATAACGGTGATGCCAACAGTGAAATGCCACTAACGTCAGCTGTTATGCATGAAATTAGTAATCCCAGCACTAATGCATGCAGAAGTTACCGTATTTTCTCAATTAAACGCCCCCGGCGTTTATTTCAAAATTGGCTTTGTAGACCCGGCGTTTATTTGAAGCCGGCGTTTAATCGGGGCCCGGCGTTTATTAATGAGGTGCAATTTTCTGTCATTTTTTCAGATTTATTTATTACCACAATCCTCCGAGACCTAGGGCAATTTGCCAACGACTAAGGAGTTTTCCCTTTGTATCGCCCTGGCAAACTGTCCCTGAGTCTGTGCGTCATCAGTAATGAGACCTAATGCCAAGACGAACACGAACATGTTATGTTTTATTTTGTTGTACAGCTTCCATTCTTGTTCTGTTAAGCCGGACGTTTCTTTTGGAACGTTTATTAAGATTATCGAGATACCATAGCCTACTAGTGCTATTTAATATGGCAAAAATCAACTTGTTTTTCCTCGAACGAAATAAACGCTGGGGCCTCGATTAAACGCCCCTGGCGTTTATTTAAAAGACAACCGTCTTGACCCGGCGTTTACACGAGGCCGGCGTTTAATCGGAGTCCGGCGTTTAATTGAGAAAATACGGTATTCATATCTTGGCAGCAATGAGGAACGTATCGTATACTAAATCAGTAATGTCGGCAGTTATACATGCAATACCAGCGATTCTGTCAGCAGTACATTTATGTAATGCCAATAATTTTTACCATTATGTGCCAGATAATGTCAGAAAATTATAGTACATACTAAAGCATGAGCCAATTATTTTAAGAATACTTAAAAGTATTAAACGCCATTTATGCTGTAAGAAATGCATGTGATGCCATTACTATGCATGTAACATGCAAGTAATGCAAGAAACTATGATCGTTTTATATGTAGTCATACCATTGAGTAGCAATGCGTATGATGCCAGTAATGCAGGTACGGCTTGAAATGCCACCTGTCTACAGAAGTTTTGCCGATGTTGACACAACCTCCCTTTTTCTTGATGTCAGAGAAACAATTTCTTTTTGACTCCGCAGCGATGAAAACGTTTGATGTTGTGATAAAGCCATCATTGCAAATGAACGCCATCAAGGTAGAGGACGTCCCATCATTGTCGGAAATGACAATGTGTACGTGGTTGAGGAATGGAGCTGAATGAGACGACAGTGCAAATAAATTAATGTACCTAGTTGCTTATGACGTGGACGTTTCCGATCAATTGACCGCAAACAGCTTCTTTGCTGGACTCAATGACGACAAAGAGCTTGTCTTTGGAATTGGAAATAGTGCTCCAACATGGTCAGTGAGTCTATGTTTTATATTATGGATAGTCTGTAAGTTAGATATTCAGCAATACATAGATATACATAGAATATAGATATTCAGCAATACTGCCAGACTTTACTGGAAATATTTTCCTCCAGTTAGCTACCCAAGCTTACCCACACTGCCAAGTACATCCTCTTTATTCGGTCATTATGCATTCTTCTCAGTTCCAAAAGATGCTGTTTGGCTTTCGTTCTTTGAACATTCACATTGACAGAAATGTGTTCTAGTGACAAATGCCTATCCTCATGTGTTTAATATTGATATACTGTAGCAAATTTGATGCTTCTAATCTATTTGATGGCATTTGGCACCATATCTGCCTGACTTGGGAGTTACTACAAGGATGGAACAGAAGTTGGATATCAACAGTGCCCCAATGCCGAAACAAGAACCACAGGCAGAGAATTGCAACTTGGAGGAGGCGGAAGAACCGAAAATGTAGAAATGGCAGGCTTTTATTTATGGAACAGAATGCTGACAGACCGCGAGATTGCTGAAGAGGCCAAGAAGTGTGACGTAGGAATGGGTGGCCCTGTGGTGCGATGGCATGACTTCTACGACTCCGTTAAAAAAGATCGTTCATTGAGAACCTTTGTGAGGACTACTTCTCGGTGTTATTTAGGTATGGTGTCTGAAATTGATTTCTAGGTATTCACAATCATGCACTTGATATACTCCAGAGTTCTGAAAATAACGGGCCTCGTTACTTATCGCGACGACGTTTGGAGAAGGCAAGGTGACTTAATGGTTAGTCCTGGCCGGGTCACTTGAGCAAGGCACTTTACTCTCACAGTGCCTCTCTCCTCCCAGATGTATAAATGGGTACCAGCGAATTTACTGCAGAGGCAGCCCTGCGATCGACTAGCATCCCATCCATGCTTTATTCTTTCTTTCTATGCCATCGCTAATTTGGGGTGTTGTTAGCTCGGGTTGCTAGGTGGTTTCTTTTAAGAAAAATCATATTCCAGGAAACCAAAAGGATTGAAGTATTTGTTAAAAATTAACATCAGAACAAAATAATCGATCTAGTAATTTTTTTGTATTGCCTACTACTGTCTAATATAATAGTAGAATTTGAGGTCGCTACTTTTGAGAGAGTCGTTTCGTCCCGTTGGTCACTGCGAGATTTATTTAAGTGTATATGACAGATTTTTTAATTTGCTTGATCGAATCTGCGTGGAATCTAACAATAAATCCCCAAATCAGACAGACAGACATTATCAGCCCTATATTACCGATTTAGCTGGTCTGGTCAGCTACCCAGCAACAAAAACGTTTTGCTCAAACTTGCCAATGAGGCCTTCATAGATGAATAAATATCGCTTACAAGATAACTTAGGATACTATTACTACGAAAGCCGTGGAGGTTCTTCCGCCCCTTTTCTGACAAATTAAGCTGACTGACCTCGTATGCTTTTCTCACTAAACAGGAGAACATCCGGAGTGTCAAAGTGATCATTACCAGGCTCTTGATCAAGCCTACCGTGCAATGGGTAACGCTGACCCAGGCACACGAGGCTGTGATCAAAGCGTCATTTCAGCAGGTTGGTACCGCATGATGGGAAATGCTGGTGACCAGATCCCTGAAGAGTGTGTCCCCACAGGCCGTTGTGGTACATGGGCTCCTGGCTGGTTAAACGGTAGACATCCAACTGTTGAGGAAGGTATAGTGACCCGGGAAGTTTGTTATCACTGGAACAACAAAGGCTGTTATTGGAAAAACGACATCAGGGTTCGAAACTGTGGCAATTACTATGTCTATGAACTACAACCGCCCCCTGTATGTAATCTGCGTTACTGTGGCAACCAAAACGGTAAGTACGTCAAAACTGAATAGTAAATAATAGTCACATTGAGATGAAACAGCATGCATTTTCCAAAAACCTTGTAGGGCCCCTATCTGCTTGTCTGCCCGTCTGTTTGCCTGTCTGCCTGTTTGTCTGTCTGTCTGTCTGTCTGTCTGTCTGTCTGTCTGTCTGCCTGTCTGCCTATATATTAGCGTAATATTTGTGGAGGGTCGGTTAACACAATTGAGACCCTCTGCATTCTGTGACTGAGCGAAGCAAACCCAAGAAAAACGATTTGGTTCGAGTAATCTGGATTCTACAGTACTGAGGGCCTCAAGGGAACATTCGGGTGCATTCAGGGTGTGGTAAAAAAAACTCAAAGTCATTGTTTGGGCTGGAATAGACGTCCATTTCACGATCGTCCGGTCAGTAACCTGGCCTTTGAATGGTAGTGAGGCTGGAGGTGACCTTGTTTCGACACAGACCTCGCTGATTTTCTTTTGTAAATCACGTTGTTCTGATTCTCACTAGTTTGCATTTTCATAGCTCAAAAGCAGAGGTTTGTATCAATACAAGGTCAGCTCCAGCCTCGTTGCCATTCAAAGGCCAGGTCACTGAGCAGACAACTGTAAAATGGCTTATTGTTTAAAAATGGGATTCAAACTGTTTCCGAAAGCTGGAGCTTTGTTACATTTTTTCGGAGTTGGCATTGATAGTTTTTTCCATGGATTTTGCCGTTTTACAGCTCTGGGCCCTGAATGCTACACCTACAAAAAACTCAGCCAAGCAGACCGTGCGATGAGCAACACCGATCAAAGCAACATTAAAAGTGACGATAAAGCTCCCAATGCCCTCAGTTTTGGCTGGTATCGCATAATGGGAAAGGCTGGAACCCAGATCCCGGAGGAGTGCGTTCCCAAGAACCGCTGCGGCACTCATGCTACTGGCTGGCTAGAGAGTAAACATCCAACTATTGATCAAGACATAGTGAGCGGTGATGTCTGTTTCAGCTGGGACAACAACTGCTGTAGATGGAGATCTTCCATCAGGATCCGTAACTGTGGAGATTACTACGTGTATGAGCTACCAAAGCCGCCTACACATAGCTTACGTTACTGTGGCAACAATTAAGATGCGATATCATTTTGTCTCCTGTATAGTACATGACACAGTAGTATTATGCGCACCTCCCTAAAAAATAGGTTCACCGTCGTTAATCTATTTATTTCTTGTCAAAATGCACAAATTGTTCACATCTACATTTAGAAAACATCCTGTACGAATGCGCGCGTTAAAGTCCGCACTTTTCTATCGGCGAATAACCAAAGAGGCGCAGCCAAGTTGACTGTTCACTCATATAGAAAACGAAGGCGAGTTTGTTTCTTAGTTAATATAATTGCAGTCCAAAAGTTACAATTGTATGTCCCCTTTTAGGAGTCTGAGAGTAGCGCCCATATGTCTTGTCATACTGGAAGGGGCCATGGCTACTGTAATAAAATTGCTAAGCGTATTACCAGTGTACACTTGTGTCGTTGGGCGTTGCCGTGATTTCTTTCAGAAGAAAAAGAAGAGAGAACCGACAAGATCTCCGTATAACCGAGCTCCCTATTTTCCCATACATGGCGATGGAGTCCGGCTTTTGAAACTTCAGCGCTGAAAATATCTTTTTTAGTTATTTAATCTCTCTGGGTGTCCTTTACTGCCTTTAGAAAAAAATATACTCGGAGTGTTTTTTTCTGGAAAGCACCACACACTCTACATCATAGACACAATTCTATGGCGCTGGACTCTGAATTTAGCGGACCATTGACAGGTTGGATTCCTGGGAAGCCTTTGACTCCGTCACCCTCTCACAGTGCCTTGCTCCTCCCATCACCGCGGCTATGTTGGAACAGTACCTCAAAGAGTCAGCAAAGAAGAAGTTCACGTTTTATTGTTTTTTTATTTACCCAATAAATTAATTACAAAACACACTTAGGAGCTAAAATTATGCCAGTTGGTTCTTTCCAACTCTTCTTGACTACAATATGTGCAAACAGATTGCGGTGCCATACTTGGATTGAAAGCGATGTCTCTAGGTGTTTACATTTCAGAAAGAAAAAATATTTTTGTATTTTTACAGGCAAAACAAAGTAAATAAATAAAAAGGGGGAAAACGAAAACAAAGAAGAAAAATCACCGGGGAATCTTAAATTGAAATAAATAACCCGAGAAAGGTTTCATTTCCCAGAAAAACTTCAGTTCCCGTCAGTGGCAACTATATTACTTTTAATAACTTGTTAACCCAATGTAACTCTAGAACATCACATTTCGTTCCTACTAATTGGATCTTTAGAGTTGTAAATCGACTTTGCAAACCAAAAAGCTATAGCAACATTCACTACAAAGACTACAATAGTTGGAAACAATGTTTCTAAGCTCGATATCCCAGCTAGTGACTTTGCCAGCATTTCATTTCTCGGATCCTGACGGCTTTCCAACGCAACTTCAAGAATTTTGAATGCGTACTCTGTAGAAAGGGCGCCAAAAATGTGAAGGAAATGATGACTGCTTCCTATTATGTCGAATGTTCCTGACAAGAGCCGCTCAGGCAATTTGCTTCCATAGATGATCCCGCCCACGATTGAGCAGAAACAGTGACGCCAGTAATACGTAATGAGCAGCTCGTTACAAGCAATGAACGACTGGCATGCCGTGACATCGTGACAGCTACACAGTGTCACGCCAACGGTCAGAGAGAGCACAGTGTTGAGCCAGCCAGCAAACACTGTGATTATTCGGATGACTGCGCCGTATTTTCGAAGATCAACTTTGCTCTTACAGCTATAGAATGTTGCCAGAAAAGATAAAGCAGCACCTATGACCGTGTACAGCAAAGCGGATTCAAAAATTCTCCATTTGGTATTTATTGGCCGATTGTAGTAATACATTACTTGGCCAGACGTGTATGTATAAATGCTGATACCTGCATAATCGAAGAAGTAGAAAATTCTGTGCATCTGTTCTGACTTGGAGTTAAATAAATGAGCAGTAACGCTCAACGTGTAAACGGTAATTGTTCCAATAAATGATGAGAACATTGGCCAGTAGAAGTTTCGTTGAGGCGAATTCGGTTGTCGCAACTCAAGCAGAACCACTGAATATCGCACGATAAAGTAAAGCACAGCCACAATGTGACTCCACATGTTAAACGACTCGTTGTTGATGTAGAAGAGACTCTGTAAACATTCCCAGGTGGTACTATACGGCTTTCTGTACCCTGTTTTGATGAATGATTCTTGAAGGCCGGGCGGAACGTCACTGACGTTGTACAACAAAGTTTCCGCGCTTTTTCTTTCGTTGAACCTCGCTCTAACACTCCTTTGGTTGTTGTTTAGATGGTTGTTAAGCTTTTCTTGATCAGGGATGACGATCTTCGATCGGCGTTTCATTTTCAGGTGGTTTTGGCAGTATTTTTGTGTTGAAAATTAGACGTTACTCACGTTACTGCCAAGTAACTTCAATGAATTGCAAGAATGTGGAATGGTTATCACTCAAGTGTGAAATGACGATAATACGTGGAAACGTCACAAGGTCTGCAGTGAAGCAGAAGTAGATCTTGTGGTTTTTTCGCGCACTTCCGATGACGTACTTTGATCCGTCACGCGATAGCGTTATTTGAGTTCCTAGCCGCGTCGACTTTAGGAAAACATTTCGAGATGAATATAAAATTGCTTTTAAACAATAGTTTCGAAATAGTGCCAAGTCATTTGAATAACTTTTTCCGCTTTCAAATTCAAAATCCTAATTAGCAATTCAAAAAGAAAAAAAACGACGTAAAAAATTAGCCTTTTAACTAAATGTAACCCAAACAAGTTTTCTAAATTTCACCTTGATAGGTTTTGTCGAGCTTATAAGACATATAAATGATCAATGACTGACTTTACATATTTCAGGGTGGGTTCATGTTCTCGTTAGGCCAGATTGTGTTTTCTTCATTGTCCGAAGCCAGTGTTTCGTAAACAAAGCAACGGTGATCAATATAAACACCAGCGTCGTTGAATAAATTACGTATTTAACAAAGACCTTGCAGTAGATATCAGTCCTTAAAAAAATGTCTGAAAGGGATGATTGTTATTGCAAAATTTCGTTCATCATCGAGGAACCACTACCTGGGAAATTTGTTTTCGTTGTTACAGGTTTTCTTTTCGTGACCAATCGGCAATGAACTTTGAATAAATATTTATATCATATTTATGGTAAGCAGAATATGCAGTTACTCCAAATCCTGATGAAAGCTGATATCACCTAATACAGTATTTCAGTATTTTAACCGTCGGGCTCTGGTCGCTTGTAAAATCCGACAGAGTCTCTTTCGGGAGTAGAGAGAGTCCAAAGTGTTGTCAGGAGTGACGACAGCTTCGATTGACACAGCTGCATCACGGTCAGGTGTTCAAGGAGAATTAACACTTCCAGCTGTCAGCCAAAGTAAGTGATACCATTTTAAATACGTTCTTGTGATCATGAATGCTCTGTTACTTTGATCCGCGTGAAAAATAACCTTGAAGTGCAAATGCAAAATGGTGAGTATGTGGCATTACCCTTAACGACCCTTACCCCTCAGAAATAACGATCACTCCTTTGACATCAGAAAACGATGATTACCTAACAGGAGTGTGAAAACGGATTAATGTTCACCAAATTACTTCTTTTTGCGTTATAAATGAATGAACGCAATTTTAATATCGTAGTGGTATAATATAGGATAAGCTTATTGCGGACCTACATATTCTTATATTACTTAAACAACGCAAAGGTCATACCTAATCATGTACTAAGTGTCGCAACGCTACGCCACGTCATGCATCGAGCGCGCGCGTTGAGGAAACTTTCCACTAACCACATCAAGGGTGAGTAGCCGTTGCGTTAACTTCGCTTGCAGTTTGCTAGCTTAAATGTTCGGTGACCCCAACTTTTTTCTTAACAGATCATTTTTGTTAACGATTATCTACGTCTTGTGAGTAAATGAAAAAATCTATCGATTAAAAGTTTGATTTTTTTTGTCCCACGTACGTTCGAATTCCGCTTTTTGATATTTTCGTTTTGCTGTGCGACGGGTTCAAATGCCTCTTCCAGGGCTAAGTTTTGCAGAAAGGATGACAACACTAGGAATTATTACGCAGTAGACGTACTTCTTCAAAATGTGACCAAGATCGTTTGCTTCCGTTTACTCATCATCGATATTTATTAAACTAAATTGCGTGCGCTAATTTTTCAAAATCAGGGTAGTTCTCTACAGGCTTTATCTTTGAAGCAAAGTCGATAACCCCCGCTTTTTGTATTTCTGACACAAGTAACTCATTCTCCGACCTTAGTAAAAAATTTTCCCGCGAACGTCCTTAAGGCAGCTATAGAACTTCAAAGAACTTCCTTTAAAAGAGTAAAAACATGTCATCTGAATTCGTCCAGTCTTTGAGGAATGAGTGAAATGGAGCGATGCTATTAGCAGCCTTGTGGTCGCAGGGAATAACCATTTGCAAATAATAGACAAACAACAAAGCGATTATAACAACGGTTTTTATTTACTTATGGCTGGGGTAAAAGTGAATTTGAGTGAAATTTTAAGAGGTTTCAAGAAGGAAGAGAAGAAAGAAAATTATTTTTGAAACATCACCAGGCAGTTGGCCCCCACGCAAGAGCATCCCAGGTTGTCAGGGGACATTTTGGGTGTCCATCTACTATAATTTTTAACTTCAAATTCTAATTCTAAAATCACATTAAATCTTTAATATTTCTCATTTCTCCAATTTTACTAATCCTTTGAGAAAAACTATCTCTTCCCTAAAATCACCAAAAAATTTACAAAACACCGCTAAACATAGCTTTGTGGGATGAGCAGAGATTTTGGGGAATGCTTGAAACGGGAGCGAGATATTCGCATTAAATCCAAGTTAAGCGGTGGAAAAACGTGATTCAGGTGAACCCCCGTAGAATATTCCAAGCCACTGTTTTGAGCAACAAGATTGGCAATTTGCGCCGAAAAGCTCGACTCTTCTTTTTAGCGAAAAAATAAATTGGTGTTGGGTGCACTTTATTGAGTGTTCGCGCTTTGCGAACAGCCCCTTATTAGTTTAGAAGGTCTCCTCGACTTTTCTTTCGATCAGTTCGTCAACGTAAAATTCTCTTTGAGGCCATGTGGATACTCGCGACCTGCGTCCACTGCAATACTTGGTAGACTACTGAATATATGCCTCGAGGCAATATAACGCAAGTCCGGCACAAAACGGTACAACAACGCGTCAACAAAATTCTGTAAACCTGTGAATATTATTTATATCGATGCAAGTTCCTAGAGTAAAAGACCTTTGACGCGAGCTTTGCCTATATAGGATACTACAAAGGGTAGAGAAGGCTAGAACTCAATACTACAAATGACGTGGAGAAAATTGGCCACGCATTCTGTAAACCTGTGAATATTATTTATGCATTTTTAATATTCACTTAAGTTTTCTTTGCGCATAGGAAAACTTTGCATACCAATTAGACTTGACCGCAAATGAAGCGGTAACTGGTTATTTGTCTTATCTTGTAATTATTGATGAAATGAAGACGCGTAACTTACGTTAATCGTTCTCCAACGTTCCTGCTTGGAACTCTTTTGTTTGGAGACTAGCGAATGTGTAAGAATTGGGTAAGTTTTACAGTATGTAGTTAGCTTATGTCGAAATATAATTCTATGTGTAAGTCAGTTACATAACAATACATTTTATTTTGAAACCTGTTCCAGCTAGTGATTTAAGAAAAACTGAGAAACTAACGGCAAAATTTCACCGGCGAGGTTTTGAATATGTTTCAAGTACAATATTGTTTGAAAATGGAAGCTAATTTTGAAGCAAATATTCAATTTCACGGTTACGTGTAAAGTTTATGTATACGTAGGTGAAATATATTTTAAGTCTATCCAAAAACAGCGATGTCTGACATTTTCCGCTGATTTGCAGCCGTTTGCCGAGAACCTTGCTTGTTCGGTTCACTTGCTGTGAGACACAAAACAGAAGTAAAACTGGCACACGAGTTCCAAATGAGATTCCATTTTACCAGAACATAAATTCAGCTGTAATTTGTATTCGTTCGCATTGTTTTTGTGCTTTTCAAGTACCTGGCAGCGCGTCAATGAGTTTACGTTTATCGATTGTTGTTTATTCAGTTATGTTGTTAATTCGACAAGTTGTTTCAGCTTTAAATTTACAGAACAACAAGGAATTAAGGTATATCTTCACTGACCTAAACGCAATTGATTTATAATTTTGACAAGTTCTGCTTGAACAGAATGACTCAGCGAATGTGACTATGCAAATGTATTATGGGTCCCAATGCAACGAACAAACTCCTTCCCAGGGTCCTTTGCACAAGGCTTCGGCAACATAACAGCTGTAAAATCAATAAAAATAAAATAACAATTTTAAAAGCCACCTTCAACGGACCTCTCCTCCGAACAAAACGTAGCCGTGGAATTTTATGACTTCACGAAACATTCTGCCTCTCCATCAGTTAATCACCCAGTAGTGTAGAGATAGTGACCCGAACCCCTTTCCCCCTATTTGAAAAACGTTTGGATGCAGAGGACCAACGCAACGAAGAATAAAACTACTTGGCTTGTCTTTTACCGGATCTCTTGTTAAAGAAATGCTCGTACCAGACGTCACGTTAAGTGCAGATAAAACCAAATTGATTGCAAGGCTGGTACTACGGCGGAAGGGCAAAATTTATTGGCCAATATTTCAACTAGCAGAGCTAGTCTTCTTCAATGCCATTACAAGGTGAAAATCAATTTTTCACATTGAACTGGCCCTGAAGAAGACGAGCTCTACTAGTTGAAATATTAGCCAATAAATTTTGCCCTTCCGCCGTAGTACCAGCCTTGCAATCAATTTGGTCTTAATTTGACTTTTTTTTACTAGGGAATTTGTATGTTCTGATCAGCGTTAGCTTGTCTCTAGATTTTCTCTTACATTGAACCTGCTTTCAATTTGTTTACACAGGCATTGGCCAAGCAATGGTAAACAGAAAACGCAACAACTGCACCACCACCGCCATCACCACCCACAACAGCGGCATGAAAGAGAGTACCTCCCGAAATGACAAGGTTCTTTTTGAAGACGGCGAAATGCCCAAGGGCCTTCGAGAACCCTTCATCAAGACAGGATATAGGAGAGCTTATAGTACACCCTGGCAGTGCTTCAAGAGTCTTTTCTACATCAACAATGAGAGCTTTAATGTTTGGAGTCACGTTTTAACAACGTGTTACTTTTTGGTTCGCTACGGAGTGGCCGCGATCACTCAGTCCGACTCGATTTTAGATCCTTTCAATTTGCCTCTCTTTGCCTCTGCCTTTGGAACTTTGACTCTTTACTCTACGAGCTCTATTGCTCATCTTTTCAACTCTATGTCTGAACGAGGATACAAAATCTGTTTCTTCTTCGATTACGCAGCCGTCAGTTTGTACACCTTCACCTCAAGCCAGGCGATTTTTTTCTACACTCGACCAATTAACACTCGGTGGGCAATCTTTGAGTGGCCATCTTTGTACCTGTGTTTAGCGGCACTATTCTCTTTTCTCGTGACACACGGCTGTTGTAAGACTGATGCTGCAGTCAACAAGTTCAGCACGCTTCTCCGTGCATTACCGGTGCTTGTTGCCTGGATGTTCAGCACGTTATCATTCACAGTTGGCGTGACGCTATGCACCTGTCACGCAACTGGTACATTGTGCAGGGCTTTCTCTGCCTGCAGTAGTGTCTCCGTTAGTTATTATTTCCGTCACGCCTTTTGCACTTTTCTTGCGGGATTCATGTACAGCAGCAGGTTGCCTGAGCGGCTTATTCCAGGAAGGTTTGATCTGATTGGAAACAGCCACCATTTCCTGCACGTCTGTGTTGCCATGGCAACAGAGTATGCCTTCAAAATCATTGAACTCGATGTCGACCATAGAAACAGCGCGAATATGAGGGAGGAAACAACCGCTTATGTGTCGCTTGCTAACACGATGGGCGCCGCCATATTGGTGATGCTTATAAATGCCGGAATTGCATTCTGGTTTGCCAGGGCCATTAGGATGAAGGAGAGTGTTCACAGAAAGTGACCTTGTTTAAGAGATTAACGAACCTGTCCGCGAGATTAACGAACCTGTACACGAGATTAACGAATCTGTACGCGAGATTAACGAACCTGTACACGAGATTAACGAACCTGTACACGAGATTAACGAACCTGTACGCGAGATTAACGAGGGAGTCATTTCATAAACTCTGACATTTCTGAAGCCGCAAGAAAAACTCAAAATGATAATTCAGTGGAACACATTGAAGAGGATAGTACGTAATTACGAATTAATGGTTAATGAAAAACTCACCATGTGGTTTTCAGTATCGAAACAAATATTAAATGGATACAAATAAAAGTTTAAAACTCTTCATGAGCAGATTATGATACTTCTTAGAGTTCAGTTATTTGCTTTCAAAGTCCAAGTTGTAATATTTTTGAGGAGTTGATATGATAGACCCGCAATACGTGCAGATATCTAGAAAATATTATTGTGAAGCTTCTCTGTCAATCTTGCTTCGTACGCACATTGTTGTGTGAGGGCCCCTTTAACTAATATTTGTTGACTTCAGGTCTATCTGGTTCTGACTATATCGCTCGATTTTGCTAAGAAATTTAAAAAACAGATCCATCTTATTTCACGATTTAGGTTGTTTTAAGTATGTCCGGTGTGCAAAAGCCGTAAATTAAAAATCGGGCCTTATAGATTTCGATTCGCACAGTGAGGCAAAGGGAATCTCGGAAATTGCCTACTAGGCTTCTAGGTCTTTCATATAAACTTACTTTCGTAGTTTCTACAAATTTGTTTTGCACAACAAAGGAAAACGATTGTAATTTGCAATCCTGAATACAAGGCGACCTATGTTATGCAAATGCCTGCAAAATATAATGCTTTATACAAAAAATTAACTAACTATTATAACGGTAAACCACACTCATGAAATTATATCACAGCAATCAGATCAGTAAGAGACCACGCATTTTTAAGGGACTGGCCAATATTAGCAGAGGCGGGTTGAAACAATTTCAATATACATATAGCTAAAAATTAGTTCATACATACCCGCTTCCATCAAAGATTAATTTTAAATCAACGACACTTGACTTCGGCTCGTGATTTACAATCTCTTCTTTTGTTTTCCCTCTGGTTTATTAAACGTAGAATTGTATGGTCCATATATTGCTTAAAATAGATCTAAGCTCTGCCTTTACTTAGCTAATAAGTTCTCTCATATCTGAACCGTTTCAGTCTTGAATTCTGCACTGAGTAAATTCAATTCCTGAAATGCTTGGCTAACAGCTGCGTTGTTAAGGTCACGAGTAATGCTAACTCATGCCTAGGAGTACAACGTTTTTAAACATTCAGTTGTTATGTTTTTCTTTTCACTTTTCATCTAAACAAACGTGAAAATTTATAATGATTAAGGTTAGACTTGCAATTTTTGGTATTTTCTTCCTTTAAATCACTTTTTTCTGAAGAGTAACGGTCTTTATTTATTCATCATATCATAATTATGTTCTTTAAACGCGTTTTTTTACAAAGAAGACGTGTATTGCATAAGAATAGTGAATACATAATGATTAACGCTGTATGCTCGATATTGCGACCACTTTTACATCAAAAGGACTCGGTGTGTTAATGAGACTGCCTCTCCCACATGAATGATCTTGGCCGTGGTATGTTTATTCTTTCATCTTGCTATATATAACCCTATTTATACTTAAATTTGTCCGGCTATATAAGTTGACATATTAACTGATTAAGATATGTCAAGATAAGGGCTGAGATGTGGCAAGATAACTGCCTTGTAATTACTTTTTAATGCGTAAAACATGTGTAATATTAGCCACAGAATCAAAAAAATTATCAAAATCCTGGACTTATTTATATGTTATACGTAAATACTTATTTTTAATTCGCAACCAGTAACTGGAAGCAACCGATTTTCAAGGGAAGTCACATGAATTGAAATTGTGATTCTGCATCAAGTGAATGCTAAAATGCAGCCAGTTTACCAAGAAATTGGAGAGGTGAGAATATATATTTTTTATAAATTTTCCGTACTTACAGGATTTTATCAGGTAGTTGCCTGTGGAACTAAATTTAAATATATATTATCTGTCCAGGCTTTCTAATTCGAATGGTTTGTTATGCAAGTTGAAAGCATTCAGTATGTTCAGTAAGGCACTACCTCTCTGGAACCTCTATTTTCATTCGCCCGCTATAAACACTACCTCTATTGTTATTCAGGGCTAGGGGCATTGTTATGACCTGTTATCTATTGTCCAATGAAGTATCTCGTTCCGAGAGGTAGTGGGCGACCCAGTATGTTTTGACGAACACATCGTTTATCAGTTTGTCTGGCCACGGTTGCTTTTATGAAGGGCGGATAAAGCTATCCAGTGAATAAACCATTTCCGCACTGATGGAATAATTGTTAAATAACCAGTGGACAAATATCAAGAGACTGAATAACTGCGCTATTTGCTGGAAAGCGGTGATTTATCCTATGGATAGCCTTATCCACCCTTTGAACAACCGGGCCCTGAAATACAATTACCATGGGAATTGCTTTTAAAGTGACATTAACGTTTCCAAGTTCAGTCTTTTTTAACTGAAAAGACCTTTTTGCTTTTGTTTTAGAGGTTTAATGTACCTTCATCGCAACTCGCTTATTCACTATTCACGGCGCAGCCCATCAGTTGAAGATTGTAAGAAAATGACTTGCGATCAAGAACAGCTACTATATAGCGTTGAGGAGACGCCCCAGTGGCATCGAGAAGCGTTCATCAAATCAGGATACAGGCAAGCCTACAGCACGTTTTGGCAGTGCATACAGAGCCTCTGTTACCTCAACAACGAGAGCTTTAACATTTGGAGTCATCTTTTGACGACGCTTTATTTCTTGGTCCGGTTTGCGGTTACCTTGAGTGGGTCATTTGCAACGACCCTGAGTTTACCGCTCATGTCTGCCGCTATCGGAACCATAACTGTTTACTCCACCAGTGCCACAGCGCATCTGTTGAGCTCAATGTCCGCGAAAGCCTTCAAAATCTGTTTCTTCTTCGACTACGCAGGCATCAGTGTGTACACGTTCACCTCAAGCCAGGCCATGTTTTTCTACACTCGGCCTATAAGCTCAAATTGGATGATCTTCGAGACGCCATATTTGTACCTTTCCATAGCAGGTTTTCTTTCCTGTTTTGCAACATACGCTTGTTGTAAGACTGATGCCTGCTCCAACAAGTTTAGCGCAGTTTTACGCACGGCGTCATTTCTCGTTGCCTGGTTGAACAGTGCGTTACCTTTTGTAGCAGGCGTGACGCTTTGCAGTTGTGACGCAACTGCATCGTGCTTAGCTTTGTCTGCATGTAACAGTTTGTCCCTTAGTTACTACGCGGGCCACGTGATTTGCACGATTTTTTCAGGACTCTTCTACAGCAGTAGGCTTCCCGAGCGCTTTTTTCCTGGAAAGTTCGACTTTATTGGCAACAGCCACCATTTCCTGCATATTTTCACTCCACTTGGTACAGAATTTGCCTTGCGAGTGATCGAGCTGAACATAAAACGACTAATAGGGAATGAAGCAAACTTAGCAGTAGCAATGGCCGATGTATCTTTCAGCAACACCCTGGGAATCTCCCTGCTTCTGCTACTTGCAAACGCAGGGATCGCCGTCTGGTTTGGAATTGCTTTCGATGGCCATCCCAGCGCCAAGAGCTGATATATAGCTTCTATGTGATTTATTTTGTTTTATTTTCCTGTGCCACGGAGAAAAGTTAGAATATCTTGATTCTAACATATTAAAATTAAAACTGGTCCATTAGAACGTAAGAAATTAAAAACAAAAAGAATTCTTTCAGGGATTGAACAAGCGAGGCATAACATATTAGGGGTTAATACCGTTTAGGTGTTGTTCGTAACCATTGGTAACAAATAAAGGGCCCAATATTCTCTAGTCATGTGTAGTTTAGCCAAAAATTGGCTTAACTGTTATATGTAATATCTTGATGGATAACACCAAGAGCCCATCTGGCTCCTGACAACATGGAACAACGCTCTCTAGGGTGATACTACCGTAAATTTGCGATAGGTGTGTGCCGCAAAGGCTCTGAACCCTGAACCTATTTAAAGATACAAAATCGAGAATTGATGTCCTTTATACATTCCAAACCCATAAAATGGCATCCTATTCAAGGGTAAAACGACAACTAGGAACAGGTCAGTTTAGTTCCAAATAAACACCTCGCCCCCTCCCCCCCGCAACCCAAGCAGGTTTTTATTCTCAGAGTCATCGCAATCAAGGCGTGATCAGCCCAAGAGCATTTGCTTAGGAGGATAAACTGGCTCAGCAGCATTTTAGTAAGCTGGTTGTCCTCTAGCAGGAAGGAAGACAGAGGGAAAACAGTCATTGAAAAGTGAAGTGTCTCGCCAACGACTCTGAACTACCCTGCGAACAGAGTCTTCTTCGATCTTCCTATATTTAGTCCCGTAACTCTGAAAAGGCTCGAACCGTAGCTTGTTCAAGGCATTCGGATATATAACCGTTTGGAATCAGCGAGAAAAAAAACGAAGAAGGTCTCTTAGCTTCTCGTAATCCAGGGTTCAATGAAAATGCTAACCAAAGGCTTCTGCGCCTCTCAGAAGTTGGTCAGGGTATTCAAAGATGGATCATCTCAAGTTTTTTTAATGAATGTTTATTATTCGTAAACAAAACAAGCGTTACAAGGAGGCATTCGCTGATTACAAATGCGAAAAAGCCTACAATACTTTCATTAATTCAATTGCAAAGTTATTTTAAAATGAAACGGACGACATTTTACTGGCAATTGGTATACCAAAGGAAATGATTTAAGATAATTAACCACGCGAAATTTAAATAATTCTTTAATCAACGTTAACTTCAGTTTACTACATAATTATCTTGCCCACGATCCATTTGAAGAAATTAACGATGTCCTTCACCTGTAAGCGCAAATATACAGTGTCGTGTATTCTTGTATAGCTCTGCGTTATTGGAAGAGGACATGTCAAACTGTTTGCAGTGTTGTTTTGTTATATGCTTTTGTTATGTCACTGGGAACTGTTGCTATGCAAAGTTATAAAATCAGTTGTGTAAATTCTGAGACAGTTTGTTAATGTAGATCAGTATTTTGACAATTTTCGCGAAATTTAGTTCCTTTTAACGTATTTTTTTTAGCCAGACCGCAAAAATTAAGTCACGCGAATTATACCAGTTCTATTTTCGCGAACTTAGTTCCCGCAAAAATAAGTAGCAACGAGGCAAGTATTCCGGGCGGGAATGAAAGGCTTTTTAACTGACATATCCTGTTCTCTTGTAATCTATTCGAAACAAATGCAAAAATGACAACCTGTTTCCTTTAATAGCAGCCGGCACTATTATATCTCAGTTTGTACCAAAAGAAGGCGATTATTCGAGGGGGCAATTCCTGGCTTGCACTGTCACGCCATAAAAAAATAAATTAGAAACCGTTCAATGAAATAAGCCAAAAAATGAAATGTTCTAACAGACTAACACTGGAAAAACTTCTCCAAGTCTCAGGTCTCTGTGGTGCGCTGTTTCTGAGTCATTTGCCAAAACATTTCACGCAACTTTATAGAGCTTTGTATGGAGACGCCATGTTGGTGTACAACTTTGGTACACCAACATGGTCGCTGCAAATCAGCCAAACCATCTGAAATTCACTTTTGCGATGTAAGCGCTTTCTCTTCGCTAGTGAGCTCGTAAATATGCGCATAAAGGGATCTCCTAAGACTTTAAAATGTTTGAAAACCATAAGGGGAGACCTTTGTTCAACGAGTACAGCTTTGTCGCGGCCACTATCCTCGTGTCACGCAAGGTTAAAATTCGGAAATTCAAAATTCTGTATTTTAAAAGCGAAAGACACTACAGGATTGAAAACTTGCTAAACGATTTTTTTCTAGGCCATCTTCAACCTAGCGTAGATAAAAATTCAGAAGACCTCATAATTTTGAGTTTGGAATTTTATGACGTCACATGCAAACCGAGAATTATTTCAAACATTACTTCCTGGAAGTCTTGCCGAAAGTATTTTATTTTGTTATCCTATTCAATCATAAAAGAATCAAATGAAGTACACTGAACAAGGGTTTTCTCAGCGTTCTTAACTTAATTTCTCTAGCTAATTTTCAGTGTCAATATCCTCGGCAATAGAGCTCGAATCATTTCTATCCCAGTTTTTAATTTGCACGGATGGGGTTAGAAAAGTGGGGTATAAAGAGAAGGGTTGATTACTTAAGGGAGGTAAGGGGTAGCTAGGGTGGGGGGAGTGATTATTTCAGGGAGGCATTTATTTCAAACATTCTCATTAAAGGGAACGGATTATTCAAGGCAACCATTAAACAAGGGATGGCTATTATTCCAGGAAATACGGTACCTTTTTGAGGGGATTACTAACACTGAAGATGGCATCCAAAAATGTAAAACGACAAGTACAACGTTTTGGACATTTTTCAACCACGGATATAATCAAAACTTCACAAACGTCAAATCCAACATACGCACATACGATTACCTGGGGTGGGAGGATTCCCACGTGAAAGGGGAGTGGATGCTCATGACAACACGGAACGTCAAGGGTTTTACTCATGCATTCTATAGTGGTGCACAGAACAAATTAAAAAGAATTCCGTTGCACTGTGTTGGTAGTTTGGATCGATCAGACGTCATGAAAGCTTTAATGTTCTGCATAGATGAAACCATTCCTTCCACCATGCCCAGATTGGTCTCCATTGCAAGTTTAGTTAATTTTTTTCGAGAAGAGCTCCCCCTCTCCATAAACATGAGAGTCCCCCGTGACGATAACCCCAACAGGAGCTATCAGTAGGTACCCTTGAAGTCAGTCTTGTGTTCCTTGGGGACGCACTGTGGTCCGGTAGGGGTACCATACCGCTCTATCTTCTGTCCGCTGAACTTCTCGTCTGTTGGCGTAATCAAGATGGCGTTAGTAGATCCAATGGAAGGATCTTCGTCAAAGTAGTTGAAAGGTCTGATGAAGAAGTTGGCGGAGTTCGCAACTGTGGCTGTGTTAGGCAAGTCTTCTGAGTGAGGCACGTGCATCGCGCCGATAGTCACCCAGGCAACGAGGTCCTCGTTCAATATGGAGTCATTGTCCATAAGATACTTGCGGAAGTCAACCTGCACGGAGTGGCAAAAGACAGGAACTAAATGTTAATTATTTTCAACAGGTGTTTTCAGTGGTATCACATCTAACCTTTATTTGGTCAAGCAAAGGGACGGGTTCGCAGGACCTTGTGAGTCACCTCTACCTAAAAGACATTACTATAGATATTACAGGTCTTAAGAGTAAAGTAAAAAATATGCAATTGGCATACAGAGGTTCTCAAGAAAATGGGCCGGAGGAGGGAAGACGATGGATTTCTTTCTTGTGCGTAAAATTGGGTGTTGGAGTTGAAGGAGGCCCTCTCTTGCAGGTATTGAAAGAATGGGAAATCCGTTTCCCAACCACCATGGGGTTCTAACCTGGATTCGAAGATGCTATAAATAAAATAAATTTCCAAACTCTAACCTGTGGATCGGTCGGAGCGTTTTGGTTATAGATGGAACTGCTCTGGGTTTCATTCGCCTTGTATTTAGTGACGGCCATTTGGTACAGCGACCAGCTCAACATGGGAGTGATCATCCAGTCTTCGGGGTACAATTGTTTCAACATGGCGCCCAGCTGTATGCGATATCCCTTTTTCACACCCATCCTGTTTTTCTGTACATCACTGAAGAAGTTCAGATACTTGGGGTGGTCGAAGTTAAACTTGTACGCGGCCTCCAACTCGGTTTTTTTCACGCTACGCTTTAGAACTTTCTGGACACGTCGTCTGTTGGGAAACCAGCGCTCGGTGATGTTCTCGATTCCAATTTCAATCGTCTCGTAGGAATTCTTTCGTTCGCCGACGTCCAAGTCAACTTTGTAGTTGATTAGGTGGTCATGTGTACCGCTGGTGAAATGCTCATGTAGTGGATATCCGTATGGATACATATTAGAGTCGTAAAATGCGCCAAAGATATACCCAGAAGCTGACATTTTGACTTCTATGACGCCGTTCTGGTTAAATATGAAGTCAAATACGTAATCATAGTTGTATACCGTCGCGATTGTACGTAGAATTAACACCTGGTTGGCCATTCCTCCGTAGAACTTGTATCCATTCACGAAGTTGTTTTCATAGTGACGGCGCAGTGGTATTCCAGTGTTCAGTTCAAACACGCATACCGCGTTCCGAAAGGTCTTCGGTCCTTCAAGTCCGATCATATGCACCAAATCAAAGAAGGTAGCGGTGTCGGGGCAATCCACCCCACGAACCATTTCATAGCTACTCTTTCCCATTCCCCACGATCCGTCAAGGAAGTTATTCCACGAGGGACTTGGGTAATAACCTGCGTATGTAGCAGCTGCCTCTTGAAGGCTAAGTTCGTATACAATTCGGTCCCCGTTGAACTGGATGTCGTAAATCTGCATACCACTGTTTGAGTCCATTCTGAAATCAAAAGACCACGACATGTAGCTAACATGGCGTCCACTCACAGTGTACCGTTTGCCATCCGGCTCGTACAGTTCAGGGCCTCTCATTGGTTCAGACGGTTGGGGAGTGCCTCGGCGCTCATAGCTCGAGAACAATGTGGCGTTCCCCTTTGGCGTGGGTATCTTGATTTTTTCAATGGTATTATTTTCGTATTTTGCCACTAACTCATCTATGGTATCAAAAGTTTGATTGCTGTAGAGAACTTTGAGAATTTTCCATTCTGAAACCATGGCTCCTCCATGATCCACTAGGAACATCAAATCTAACGGATGTAAGTATCTACCAGGTAAGTCACCCCTATAGAAAAAAATCCAGTTGTAACGATCTTCTCCTGTGAATCCCATTGGTGCTGTGAAAAGAAACTTCAAGCATTTCTCGGTACAGTTGGCGAACGTGTAGCCGTCATAACTCTCGTACATCAGCTTGTGCAGCTTTTGAGAAGCATCCCTAACAAGTACCCGATCCAATTCCTTGAACTCTACAGAGCTATCGAAAGGCCGGGCATTGAATGTAACAGTCTCTTTCTGCCCACCAGGTACTGTTCTTGCCTTGTAATTGGTGGGGTTTGCGACCGAGCTGACTATGTATTCCCTCACAACTGGGGGGTCGGTAGCGCCATGAAATATTACCACGACAGCTTTTCGCTCGGGCTTAGGACCATCTTTGTCCAGGAATTCCAGGACCTCATCTTTGGATGGTGGTAACAACTGTATCAAGTATATGTAGTTGCTGTCCACACGAGCCTTAAGATATTTCGTGAGGTTCAGCTGAGGTCGCTTCAGCAGATAATTTCGGACGGCGGTTATTTCGTCGACTGTCAGGTCATCAAAGACGCCAGCAGATTTGGGTGGATCATTAGAACTGGACATTCCGTTTGCACAGGATTCCACGCTGACAGGTTCATGGGAGCCGTTGTCTGGGTTTTCTTGCCTTTTCTCTGGCTTTGTTGCTACCACAATCAAGGCGATTAATAATGCTATGCTTATCACAATGAACACGACAGCAATAATCATCCACAGCCGTGACACTCGCGCGCTACTCGCCCTCGAAGAGGTCTTCTTGTTCAACATGGGATCACTGCTTTCCATCGTCAAGGAAAACCTGCACAAGGAAAATGACAATCAATATGAGAAAATCAAGTGGGAAAACAAAATTAACTTTGACAAAAATGAAGTATATGAATGAATCTGTGATGTACGAACTGCGGATAGCAAGTGTAATGAGAAGAAATAATCCTCGCTTTTGCGTTTGCAATTGTTAAGGAGCCTGCCATGAAGAGGGGTATAGAATGGTAAAATCCGAGACTCGCCGAGACGCCGAGACCCTCATTTAAAATCCGAGACCGAGACTTGCAATTTTTTTCAAATCCGAGCCCCGGAGACACCGCGATTCAAAAATCCGAGCGCGAGACTCTGTGATCTAGAAATCCCAGCGCGAGACTATTACAACGCTAGTCTAACGCTCTGTAGCTCTCTGCTTTGCTGTTGTTGTTGCCGTTGTTTTGTGACGGTTCAAACTGATTAAAACTTTCGCTTGGTTTGCGAGACTCGGAGACTCAATTTCAAAATTCGAGATTCCGAGACGAGCGTTGTTTTTTGCGAGCTCGAGATTCCGAGACTCTAGTTTGCTACGCCGAGATTTCGAGACTCGCCTAAAATTTTCCGAGACCCATGATTTTTCAAGGACCATTCTATACCCCTAAAGGTGTTCTGTAATACGGGATTTCCCTGAAAAACAACAAGAACAACAACAAAAACAAAAAAACAAAACACAGCGAATGTTAAACGAAATGCCTTTATTAAATCTCTAGGAGGAATATGAACTCTCGAAAAAATTGAGTCCTGAACATGTCTTGGTAAATGACAAGCGAGCGTATACACGTTAAGTTGCTATGCCGCGAATTTCTTACAGAAAGTTGAGAATTGGAGAACCTATTCTTTTGCGTCGCATTCCTGGTTAAGCGTGTAAGGTATGGGATTAATCAAAAGCGTATCGATTAGTCGCATTTGGGTTCGTACATTTCAAAGTTGTGGCATAGGCAGAAAATCGTCTGTATTTGAGAGCCCGTGACGTACACGTCATGATACGCTATTTGATCACATACATTCACTGTAATTTGAGCTTTGCTTGATACAACTGATCGCGAGAAATGCTCCATAAAATACTGGATTTTGCATCTTTTGATCCCGAATTGTGATCTACTATATAACAGATAAATAACTGAGTTTACTTACCTTTTTTCTTTTGCGTGGTATTTTGCGTTTTTATGAGGTTTTGAGTCCGTTATTCCCTCGCTACCCGTTGCCGCCCCGTACAAATAGTCAACGGCTAGCGAGGAATTAGGGAGCTTAAGCAATGACGACGGCGACGCCGAGGACAACGCCTGGTGAAAAATGAATTTATATTTTACTCCAGAATCTCGCGATTATTCAGATGTATTCAGCGTATCTGTCGGTTTAAGAACTGGCTCAAGCTAAATGTGTAAAGAGAGCGTTCTACTCCAAATAGAAAAATCAAAAATTTGCCGTCGTGGTTCACGTTGTCCAGAATACGCAGAATTTGGTCATTTCACGTTGTTCTTTTGCAGAGAACGGCTAGGAAATGTATCAAGATTTCAAACGCACGTGCAGAGCTATTGTTCTGCTCATTAAACCTTTTGCTTGGCGACGTTCTCGTTGCCGTTGCCGTCGTAGTTTGCTTAAGCTCCCTTATATAAAACCATAGTTAATAGAAGGAAATGGTTAGGAAGCCTGGCAAAGTTCTTTGTTATAGGTTTTTGTTCGCTATTTTGGGGGTTGACCGTGCACAAAACCTGACAAAATACAATAGGTGGTTACGTGTGTTCATACAACTAACCAATAGAAACGTTGCGATTACGTAATTCGTGCATAGTGTATGAGCGCAAAACAAAAGATGTGCACGGTCATGGACCTTCCAACCTCAATCTTGGCCTCTTTGTTTGCTCCTTTGATGTTTGCCGGGCTTCCTAACCATTTCCCTCTATTAACTATGATAAAACGGACTCAAAACCCCATCAATTCGCAAAAAACCACGCAAAAGAAAAATCAAAGATCTCTTCGAGATTCGACTATTTTGTATGGAGTATGCGTTGGGGAAATGTTAGTATTGAAAGCGATTTGCGATGCATTAACCCATTGACTCACAGTCCAGAAGGCTTTTATTAGCGCGCACCCACCCCCCAAAAAATTCCTGGCTCTTTTACGGCATTTAACACAAACGTGCGAGTGGGAAAAATATACCATATGCGTACTAAATTCAGACAAATAATTCCTTTCTGAAGTAAACTTTTATTACAACTAGACACGCTGTGAAAGACCAATTCATGATTTGAAATGTTAATTATCAACCTTGATAAATTGATCCCAAACCAAACTTGAAGCCGGGGGGGGGGGGGGGGGGGGACTCCCATATGAAATGGACGGGGATGCTCGTCGGAAATTTTGAATTTAACCCCTAAAAGAGACCAATCTGGGTGTGGCCGAACGTTGTGCAGACCCCTAAAAGAGTAACTATAACGAATCAAAATTCTTTCTTTTTAGTTATTTCTTCGCGTGCAATCCTAAACGAGACCTTGACAGCTAAAAATAATGACATTTTGCCCAGGGCACCCTAAGCGAGACCAAAATCCGAAATTTACACCCCTAAGCGAGACGACGAGCATCCCCGTCCATTTCATATGGGAGTCCCCCCCGCGGGACTTGAAGACGGTGAAAAAAATTTCTTCACCTCCGCGCGTCATTTTAACAACTCGCAAAAAACTCTTTCTACAAAATATAACACTAGTTCAAAACACTCTGGTGAAAGGTAGGTTTTCATTCTGTACAACTGTCACTGACATTTATTTAACCACCAGTGGTATTATCTTGGTACAGAAAAGCGGTAATTGGGGATAATAATTTGCGAATCATGGTGCCGTGAGATAGCGGAAAACTACTGAATTCCTTCCACAAAATTAACACTCAGATTGCTTTTTATGCTATCCATCACTATAACTAATACCAAAAAAAATTACTTGTTTGCATTTTCCGAAGTACTGTAGTAAATCTTTGCATGTAAAAGGTCGTAAACTGAACACAATTATTAAATAAACAACAACGCGATGGTAAGTCGGCCACACGCTGCATATCAGATGTCACCATGTGCTTTTAAAATCAATACGCTTCAGAAGCCTAAAATTCCAAACGTAAACAGGGCAAATGAAAGAAACTCGAAGGAAGTTTTGTTTTAGATTAATTCTCATTTCAAGATGTAGCTACTAATGTATCAACGCTTCAAAATTCTGCATATTTTTGAAGCCGTGAGATCCTGCATTATTCACGCTAAAGCGTAAGTTTAATTTTAGCCCGACGGCTTTTTGCAGTCAATTTTTCACTAAGTTGCTTTACCGATCCTTCTAAAAATTCCTTTTAAGTTCGAAGCAATATTGTACATTACCATTTTCCTGTCTGAAGTCTTGAGAAGCTGCATTAAGTCGTGATCAAGTCCGTGAATTGTGGTCAAAACAAAAGATTGCGTGACGAGCTAAAAATACTTCTTTCAATGAAGACGACAAACAATAGACTTGTAACAATAGAAAATAGCATTGGCCAATATCCTCTGACAATGAAGATTCGCAGCAGCTTTTAAGCATGTAAAACTAAGCGATTCAATCGATGAATAGCACAGATCTTTGAAAAATACCTACCTGTAGTTTGCAAAATGCAAGACAGGCTAAATGACGAGCGACGCGTGAAAATAACACTTCGGGATCGAGAAGTGCTGACGCATTCCTATCCAGTGACGTTTTTATCGCCCACAGCGAAACGTATTCCCTTGACAAATTAAAACAGTCCCTTGAGAGTATACAAAAATGTGGGTCAGAGAGTGCTAACCCAATGATCCCAATTCTTACCATTTTCCTTGTACCAAGCAAAATAGTCGAAAAAAGGTATGTGAACTTTCTTTATCTGGCATATAGTAGATCACCATTTAGGATCAAAAGATGCAAAATCCAGTATTTTATGGAGCATTTCTCGCGATCAGTTGTATCAAGCCAAGGTCAAATTACAGTGAATGTATGGGATCAAATAACGTATCATGACGTGTACGTCACGCGGTCTCAAATACAGAGGACTTTCTGTCTGTGGAATAGCCAAAGCGATATTTGCATTTCCTGCTTGGGAAAGCAATAAAGTGCATCATATTTCAATTAAATAAAATGTTTGGCTGCAAAAGCCTTTTTGCCTGTTATCCTCTTGATGTGTGTAGAATAATTTAATATGATATGTGTAGAACAATCCATTCATGCATGGATTATAATCGAGAAACCTAGTCGAGAAATGGCGAGATTGGGAAGAATAATTTACTTGCGTGACGCAGCTTCTAAAGGGAACAATACCAATCATTTGTCATCATCAGGTTACGAAAAATCGAAAAATCTCTGCTAGCTAGAACTATAAAGAAGGGTTTATCGAATCCATTTTCGCTTCTTTTCGCAAACATTACCAATTAAAGGCATTTGTTAGTCTGTCAGACCGACAACTGATTTCGGCCGCGACAACGACAACAAAAGCACCACACACAAGACATACAAAACCGCCAACACATTTTTGAGCTTCACTTCGCATGAAAGGAAAGAAAAAGTGCTCGGCAATAATTTGCAGGAACTGCCAACGGAAGGAAAGTCTTGCCTGCATTGCACATGTCGAGACTCCTTGTAATGAAACGAGGAAACTGGACGATTTCCAAAACGATGTCGTTGTGTACGTTGCACAAACGTAAAGTTGATATAAATATGCATTGCCACCGTTGCAGTGTGGTGAATCCCAAGATGTCAAAAAGGTGAGCCTACCAGTGAATCTTACAAAATAGATAAGGCTACCAGTGGATCTTACCTTCTTTAAACACTGTTAAACGCTTTGTAAACCCACTGATGGAAACCGACGCCAACACCACTATGATGATTGACAATAAAGAGTGCTTAGTCGTGCCAAGCTAAGCGTACCCCAAATTTGAATCCGCTGGTCAATTTCAAGAATACATTCATCTTATTTAAAATAAGCGCCGATCTATTTTCGAATCAGAATTTGGATTCTGATCACAGCCGCCCGATTTGAATTAAAAGAAGGCGAGGAATTGAATTTGTCTAACCATCTGTTGCCTCTAATAAGCGTAAACACGTATGTCCAAAAAAAAAAAAAACAGGGCGTTACTGAACACCAGAATGGAACGGAATGGGGCGAAATGAACCGGAATGAGCAGGAATGGAACGGATGGACCGGAATGAGACCGGAATGGAATGGAATGGACCAGAATGGAGCGAAATGAACCGGAATGAGCCGGAATGGACTGGAATGAGACCGGAATGGACAGGAATGGAACCAAATGAACTGGAATGAGACCGGAATGCACTGGAATGTACCTGAATGGACTGTAACGAGACCGTAATGGACCAGAATGGACCGGAATGAGACCGGAAAGAGACCGGAATGGACCAAAATGGACCGGAATGAGACCTGAATGGCACTTCAGTAGAGAAGTGTTCGGGGTTGGTGTGGATATGTTGGAAGTGTGACGCATAATAGAAATTGTTTCTATATAATCGCTCATTCTTTAGCTAAACTCAATAATCTAAATAATTCGACCTCGGATTCTTCATACACGAGTCGCACCAAGAGTCGCACACGAAATGAATAAACTTCATTTCATTTCCAACATTTGCTTTTCCTTTTTATACTACGAAATACGGTCGAAATGTTGTTGCACAACACCTTCAGAGAATGCTATCAATGAGTTTCCTTGTCAACATACGTGTAATGTGTTTGAGTACAGACAAGCGAAGAAACTTATCAGCCGATTTATTCGTTCGAACGTCTTATTCTCCTCGACAACTTTATTCTAGTTTTAAGTGGCTAGAGCGTTCCAACCAGTATTCTGGAAGGTCGTGGGTTCGACTCCCGTTGGAGAACTCGGAAAATCTTTTTTCCGAGTATTTCACTCGAGACCACTTCTCCACTTATTCTCACTTTATCCAAGTCACCATTTCATTACTGACGTCACAGACATTATTTTATGCTGATAATAGACTCTGCCATTCGTGTGGATCAAACCAAATTGAAGATGAATTTCATTTACTTTTCCATCGTACTAAATACTGTACTTTTAGAGATGAATTTTACAAAAAAATAGAGAATCAAATACCAAACATAACACAATTACCTCCTATGCAAGCCACCAAAAAATTAATGAATTCTGATAATTATTATTTAAATACTCAACTGATGAAGTTCATCTTGAGATGCTTATCTTTTATCGAATGAAAGTGATGTAACACACACGTAATTGCTTTTCTCCCATTACAAAATTATGATTGTTATAAGTTTCGTTTTACGCTTTTGCAATACTGTATGTACTTATAGTCATGCAAATAAAGCTTGTTGTTGTTGTTGTTGTTGTTGTTTCAAATGCCACAGCAGCGTTTTTTTGCCGCGGTGGATTTCTGATCATGCCGAGTTACCAGCTACCTCAGAATCTAAAAATTACCTTAAATTGTGAAATGCTTAACAAGGCAATTTGAACTCACTCATTCAAAGATGTTTTCTTTAGTGGAGGTGTTACGTTGACTTTACTGCTGTTCTAGTGGTTCACAACAAAACTGAAAAATCTCGAACAAACAAGAAGCCCTTTTCCAAACGATTGTATCAACGAGGGCAATCTCCTTCACTTTGGCTGATAACCTGATCAGTTACATTTATTGCTGCAAGTTCAGTAGCTATATGTGGGAATCAGTGGGAAACTGGAGTCGAAATATTTCCGCTGGGTTTCTTAGTTTCTTGAAAGAGCAACGTGAATTAAGTTATTCACAGGATATATGCCAATGAAAATATAAACGTTTTTTTTATTTAACAATAATTGTAACACTGTTTAACGAATCTTAACTCAAGTAACATCTAATTGATAAAAATTGTGCAAGACATGACAACCAAACAACCCAACTTCGATTCGGCGTACTAACACAAAACTCTAGTCTGGTGAAAGGTCGGTGTACAATAACGGAGTTAGTTCAATAACAGCATGCAAATGCTTTCAGCAAACATGCTCATTTCAGCTACTTTTCCAATTTGATCACTGCTAGTCAACGAACAATTGCAAATTCTTTTGGTTTCATGATATCCAGAAAACAAAAATTCCATTAGGTGCTTGGTGGAAATCCCGTCCAGTTAATGACTTTAACGATAGATTGCAATCCTGGCCTAGTTTTTTGTGATTTATAGTCAATTTTATAGTTAATGAATTTATAGCAATAATTGTTAGTCTCAGTTCATCATCAGGGACCTTAGCAATGACGACGGCAACGCCAATGACAACGCCCAGTGAAAAATGAATTTAAATTTTACTCGCGAGTCTCGCGATTATCCAGATGTATTCGGTGTATCTATTGGTTCAGGAAGTAGCTCCAGCTGAATATGTAAAGAGAGCGTTCAATCCCAAATAGAAATTCGAACATTTAGCCATCGGCGTTCACATTCTTCAAAATACACAGAATTTGGTCATTTCACGTTGTTGTTTCTCAGAGAACGGCCAAGAAATGTTTGATTGTTATTGAAAGCATTTCGGCTTCTGTTCTGTGCGTTGCACCACGCACCTGTGACGTCATAGATCGCAACTTGACTCAACTGGCCTAGTGGGTGCGCTAGGTTCACGTGGGCTGATGGGGGCGTCGTTCACTCGTTAAATTTCATAAAAAGCATCCTTCAGTTTCTGTTCAATTCAAGATACACAGAAAGCAATAGTGAAACAAGTTCAAGTCGAGTTGATGCGCTGCTTATTGGATACGGTTAATTTCCAACGTGTTGCTATGCCAAAGGCTGTCCGTAAGACCCAAAACCAGAGGTCCAGAGGCCCAGAGGCTCAATGGCCCAGAGGTCCAGCTCGGCTCACCCAGAGACCCAGAGACCCAGAGACCCAGAGACCCAGAGACCCAGAGACCCAGAGACCCAGAGACCCAGAGACCCAGAGACCCAGAGACTCAGAGACCCAGAGACCCAGAGACCCAGAGACCCAGAGACCAAAAGACCCAGAGCCAAAGGTCCAGAGGCCCAGAGGCCCAAAGCTGTCTCGTTGTGACATGCTCAAGTAGTCAAGAGTCTAGTTTAAAATGGACTGTTTATTCTAAAACTCAAAACAGCAAGGGACCGCTAGCGATTAGCTGCAATACAATACAATACAATACAATACAATACAATACAATACAATACAATACAATACAATACAATACAATACAATACAATACAATACAATACAATACAATACGGTTCATTGTGCAATTTATATGCGCTGGCATTGCGATAGCGTTATTTAAATTTCCTACGTTTCTAAAAAGGACGAAACGGCTGTCCACTGTTGTAACCCTGCTTCATCGGTCCTGGTCGTGTTGGCATGGTGTCTAGCTAAGTCTACTTTTTCACAAAGTATTAGCATTGCTCTATTTTTCAATCAATACAGTAGGCATCAGTTCTAATTAATCGCTCGTTCGGTAGGACTGGGCTCTGACACAGCGTTTAACGGTGTTTTAAAGAAGGACAGGTAAGATTCTCTAGTAGGCTTATTTATTTGGTAAGATCCACTGGCAGGCTCATCTTTTTTGACATCTTGCCATTCACCACACTGCAACGCGACAAGGATGCATTTTGATATTATCTGATATTTTATATATCATATTTAAGATGGTGGCAAACGAGGACACAATGTTGCGGACACACTGTTGCGGACACAAAATTTGTGTCCGAGACACAAAAATGTTTCTGATTTCTTTCAGAAACATTTTGCGTCCGCAACAAATGTTTCCCGGTTTGCGCAGCATAGAAACAATCATGAGCAACAATGTGTCCTCGTTCGCCACCACCTTTACGTTTATACAACGTGCTCAACGCCATCTTTCTTTAGCAATCGTCCAGTGTCCTCCTTTGATTAGAAGGAAACTCGACGTGTGCAAGGCAGGCAAGAGTTTTCTTCTGCCGGCTGTCGTCGGCAGCTCATGTAAATTTTCTTATTGCCGTTTTCTTTCATTTCATGCGAAGTCAAGCTTATCGAAGCTTAGCATCATCACTGTTGGCGTTTTTTAAGCCAATGTCGGTCTGACAGACAAACAAATGTCTTTAATTGGTAATACTTTTCGACAAAAAGCAAAAATTGGATTCCATAAACCCCCTTGCCCCTAGCTAGCAGAGATTTTCGATTTTTCGTGATGCTTGTTGTATGATCAACAAATAGCTATTGTTCCCTTGGAAGCTGCGTCACGCGAGCATATTGAAAATTTATTTGTCCCAATCTTCCCATTTCTCGACTATAATCCATGCATGAATGGATTGTTCTGCACATATATTGAATTATTCTGGGCTATATTCAACCTATTAAATTGTGAACTTTTAACGCATTTTTGTTTATTCGAGAGGTACTAAACATTTTACTCTGTCAAGAGAGCATGATCCTGATGATCGTTTGACTCGACATATGCATATGTGCATATGTGCACATGGCCCGGATATGAACACTGAATAAACTAAATTTGTCAGCTTCGTTGACACTTCTTGCTGTAGAAATTTTTGAGATTTCACATGTCATACATTAAATTCATGAAACACACAAACACGGAAATTGCAAGGGGCTCCCAACTGGAATGTTTGAATGAGCCATTTAGGGCGAAGAAAATTTGAATCATATTGAATCTCATCTGTTAATGTTGTAGCCATGCGCGCTACTTGTGGTAAAATGACCTCTCGATCTGGCTAGTTTCAAACGTCACTCCACTCATCTGCCGAACCTTACGGGTGTCAAAACGACCCGGGGCGCCCCGGAACACCAAAACTTTTAACCTAACAAAAACCAAAATAAGGGGTCATGAATGGTCCCTCAAAATTTTGCAATGCTCACAAAATTAGGCTTCTGCTCAGGATGCTCGCAAAATTTTCGTGGGTGCTCGTTTGCTCGTGCTCGCATATTTTTACAACGCTCGCACGCTCGGCTTTAACGGAGGTAGTTTTTTTTTTAAATGCTCGCTGCTCGCGAGGCCATACAGCTTTTGTCAATGCTAGTGCTCGCAAAGAAAAAAAAAACCGGTGTGCTCGCATGCTCGCAAAGACCATGCTCTGCCACTGAGTTACAGGAGACTTGTGGTGGTGCCCCAGCCATTAAACTAGGCCACAACTACTTTGGTTTTACTTGAGCGATCGAGAGTGTGATCATTTTTTTGGTACTCAGACTTTTTCTTTGTTTCACGCTCAGAATATAAATCTCTCATAGAAGGAAATATTTGAATCCTCTGCAATCAGCTATGTAAACATGTATCAAAGGCCTGAAAGTACTGCATCAAATAAGATCAATATTTTCAATTTTACTTTCAAGCAGCGGGAACACCTGAATTCAAGTCAGGCGCTTTTACAAACGAGGATCATAACTTCGTAACAGTACCGTCGCAGGCGGCGCAATTCGTATAATACGATTCTTATACTAATTGTCAAAGTTAATTTTGTTTTCTTACTTGATTTTCACATAGTGACTGTCATTTTTGTTGTACAGGATTTCCTTGTAGAAAAGCGGTGATTCCACGATGAAGAACAAATCGACTTCGGAGACCAGTTGCGCGCGAGTGTCACGGCTGTGGATGATTATTGCTGTCGTGTTCATTGTGATAAGCATAGCATTATTAATCGCTTTGATTGTGGTAGCAACAAAGCCAGAGAAAAGCCAAGAAAGCCCAGACAACGGCTTCCATGAACCTGTCAGTGTGGAATCCTGTGCAGATGGAATGTCCAGTTCTAATGATCCACCCAAATCTGCTGGTGTCTTTGATGACCTGACGGTCGACGAAATCACCACCGTCCGAGATTATCTGCTGAAGCGACGTGAGCTGAAACTCACGAAATATGTAAAGGCTCAAGTGGACAGCAACTACATATACTTGATACAGTTGTTACCACCATCCAAAGATGAGGTCCTGGAATTCCTGGACAAAGATGGTCCCAAGCCCGAGCGAAAAGCTGTTGCGGTAATATTTCATGGCGCTACCGACCCCCCAGTTGTGAGGGAATACATAGTCAGCCCGGTCGCCAACCCCACCAATTACAAGGCAAGAATAGTACCTGGTGGGCAGAAAGAGACCGTCCCATTCAATGCCCGACCTTTCGATAGCCCTGTAGAGAAAAAGGGATTGACGAACGTCATTGTCAGGAAAGCTTCTCAAAAGCTCTACAAGCTAATGTACGAAAGTTATGACGGCTACACGTTTACCAGCTGTACCACGAAATGCCTGCAGTTTCTTTCCACAGCTCCAATGGGATTCACAGGAGAAGATCGCTACACCTGGATTTCTTTCATTCGCACAGGTTTCCCTGGTGAATACTACCATCCGTTAAACTTGATGCTCCTTGTAGATCATGGAGGAGCACTGGCTTCAGAATGGAAAATCCTCAAAGTTCTCTACAACAATCAAACCTTTGACACCATAGATGAGTTAGTGGCAAAATACGAAAATGATACCATCGAAAAAATCAAGGTACCCGCGCCAAAAGGAAACGCCACGTTGTTCTCGAGCTGTGAGCGTCGAGGCACTCCCCAACCGTTTGAACCAATGAGGGGCCCTGAACTGTACGAGCCGGATGGCAAGCGATACACTGTGAGTGGACGCCATGTTAGCTACATGTCGTGGTCTTTTGATTTCAGAATGGACTCAAACAGTGGTATGCAGATTTACGACATCCAGTTCAACGGGGAGCGAATTGTATACGAACTTAGCCTTCAAGAGGCAGCTGCTACATACGCTGGTTATTACCCAGCCCCCTCGTGGAATAACTTCCTTGACAGATCGTTTGGAATGGGAAAGAGTAGCTATGAAATGGCTCGTGGGGTGGATTGCCCCGACACCGCTACCTTCTTTGATTTGGTGCACATGATCGGATTTGGAGGACCGAAGACCTTTCGGAACGCGGTTTGCGTGTTTGAACTGAACACTGGAATACCACTGCGCCGTCACTATGAAAAGAACTTCTACGGAGGAATGACCAACCAGGTATTAATTCTACGTACAATCGCGACGGTGTACAACTATGATTACGTATTTGACTTCATATTTAACCAGAACGGCGTCATAGAAGTCAAAATGTCAGCTTCTGGGTACCTGTTTGGCGCATATTACGACTCTAATATGTATCCATACGCATATCCACTGCATGAACGTTTCACCAGCGGGACCCATGACCACCTAATCAACTACAAAGTTGACTTGGACGTCGGAGGACGAAAGAATTCCTACGAGACGATTGAAATTGGAATCGAGAACATCACCGAACGCTGGTTTCCCAACAGACGACGTGTTCAGAAAGTTCTAAAGCGTAGCGTGAAAAAAACCGAGTTGGATGCCGCGTACAAGTTTGACTTCGACCAACCAAAATATCTGAACTTCTTCAGTGATGTGCAGAAAAACAGGATGGGTGTGAAGAAGGGATATCGCATACAACTGGGCGCCATGTTGAAACAGTTGTACCCCGACGACTGGATGATCACGCCCATGTTGAGCTGGTCGCTGTACCAAATGGCCGTTACTAAATACAAAGCGAATGAAACCCAGAGCAGTTCTATCTATAACCAAAACGCCCCAACCGATCCACAGGTTAGATACTACAAGTTTATTACATTTATACCATCGGCGAATCCAGGTGAGAACTCCACGGTAGCCGACTTGCCCCTGCCGATGTTTGCAAGAAAGAGGGCATTTTTTATTCTCTGTCCCCCTTTCAGACTAAAATGGGCACATCTACACTCCCCACCCCATTTGTCAAGCACCTTGTTATCCGCATTGTATAACTGGTACTTTACAATGCACACGTACTGGCAACAGACTTAGGTGAACGTGATTCACTAGGACCTACAAACCCTTCCCAATGTTAGTCCAAACGTTTAAATGTTATACCAATAAAAACACCTGTAACATATATTGCGCCGTTAAGAAAAACAATAATTAAACATTTTTCGTCTCTGTATTTCCTCTTCGTGCAGGTTGACTTCCGCAAGTATCTTATGGACAATGACTCCATATTGAACGAGGACCTCGTTGCCTGGGTGACTATCGGCGCGATGCACGTGCCTCACTCAGAAGACTTGCCTAACACAGCCACAGCTGCGAACTCCGCCAACTTCTTCATCAGACCTTTCAACTACTTTGACGAAGATCCTTCTATTGGATCTACTAACGCCATCTTGATTACAAGAGATCGAAAGTTCAGCGGACAGAAGATAGAGCGGTATGGTACCCCTACTGGACCACAGTGCGTCCCCAAGGAACACAACACTGACTTCAAGGGTACCTATTGATAACTCCTGTCCGGTTGTCGTCACGGGGGATTTTTTTATGTTAATGGGGGCGGGGAAGCGTGTTGGAATCTGATCTGAACTAAACCCGCAAGAAAGACCAATCTGGGCGTGGCGGAAGCTTTATTTGATATCATTCTAAAGCAGACAGACTATTTAGAGTCAGTGGATTTTGTGGAGGCAGTGTGGCCTAGTTGGTTAGGGCGCTGGACTTTTAATCCGGAGGTGCCGGGTTTAAATCCTCCTCCCTGCCACTAGATCGATTTGTCTTCGGTGGTCCCGAATTCAACTCCTCCACGCTTTGTAAATAGCCAACTGATCAGCCTCCTACCAGTTGGGATCTTTAACAAATTTCTGTTCTATTTATTTGCTTATTTACAGTCTCAACAATTAGTACAATAGTCCTAAATACTCTGTCACTGAAATAAAGTTATTTATATTTTTATTAATTTTTATTTATTTTACATAACGAACACAAAAACGTTGTCATCGAACGCTTTCTATTAGAATATCAGCTCAGCTCGTTTAGTTTATTTCTATATTGAGTAGTTTTTTGCCTATTTCAGTTAATTTATTTTATGCTACTATTTTTTGTAGTTATTGTTGGCAAAATAAAATGGTTGTTGTTGAATATTAATGCCTTCCACACGTCTTATCGATCAATCGAAAACATCGCCACTGTGCGACGGAGTTTTTAATTTGTCCTGAACATGAACATCCCCTCCCCTTTCACGTGACAATTGCTCCCCCCCCCCCCCCCCCACTAACTCCCGGGTAAACATGGTAAATGTATGTGTAACATTTAGATTTCAATAACAAATCGTACGTATAAGAGTGTATTTCTATTCTAGAGAGATTCTACCTTTATTGCACAGACATGTGTTATTTACTTCCTGACCAGAAAGGAAAACGAAATGACTACATGCAGGCTACAAGGAATTTGCAAAATTTCTAACATGGTCTGGCTAAATTAAATCCAAATACAGTTTCCGTGGTTGAAAATGTCCAAAACTTAGTACTTGTCGGTTTACATTTTGGGATGCCATCTTCAGTGTTAGTTAACTCCTGTAAAAGGTACCGTATTTCATGGAATAATAGCCACCCCTTGGTTAATCGCTCCCCTTTAATGAAAATGTCTGAAATAAACGCCTCCGTCGAGTAATCACCGCCTCCTCCCCCCATACTACCCCTCACCTTCCTTAATAATCACCTCCTCTCTATATATATTTACACGTGGCTCTGTACTTCAATATCCTTGTTCTTAATAGCTCTTCGTAGAAAGAAAGTATTGTAGGCTTACACAATCAGCGAATGCATGCTCTGTTTGTAACAATTAGTTAGGAATTATAAACATCCATTCATCCATGTCAGAGGATCCATCTCGTTGATTTAATAGTACTATCAATTCCTGTCAGCGTTTTGGACTCTGAATTGAGAGACTGGGTTCTACTTCGAATTCAAGAATAGGCCTTTCCCAGGCGTTCGGCTTGTCGAGGAGCTTCTTCCCTCTAATCCGACCGCATGAGACAGGCTACGGTTCGAGCCTGTTAAGAGCCTTAGCTTTGGCAAGACACTTCACTTTTAGAATGACTGGCATCCCCCAAAATTATAAATGGGTACTGGTGAGTTGCTAGGACAACCAGCTGAAAAAAATGTTGGTGAGCCAGACTAGCCTTCTTTGGGCTTAGTCACGCCCTCATCTCCAAGGCTTCGTTTTGGCGTGACATGCTATAAAGAAGTCAAGGGTTTAAAAATGCACTGTTTAGTGTCAATCATCGCACTTCGTAGGAGTCGGTTTCTATCAGAGCGGGTTTATCGAACGACTGCACCAAGACAAACTTACAAAGCGTTTAACAGCGCTTTAAAGAAGGTAAGATCCACAGGCAGGCTCATCTATTTTGACTTTACGCTTATACATGTACAACGTGCATAACGCTATCCTTTTTAGCAATCATGCAGTTTCCTCGTTTGATTAGAAGGAAACTCGACATGTGCAAGGCAGGAGAGATGATCCTTCCACTATGGTCGGCAGTTCATGCAAATATTATTCATTGCCACGTACTTTTTCTTTCTCATTCTCGTTTCTTGTTTTTCTCGTTCTTGCGAGCCAAGCTTTTAGCTTGTCGATCTGGCAAATTAACAAATGCTTTCAATTGATAATCGATAAACCCTTCTTTGATCTGGCTAGCAAAGAGCGTGCTGTTCATCACATGATGACAAACCGTGGTGTGCAGTATCTATTGTTCCTTTCGAAGCTGAGTCACGCAGGCATTTTGAAAATTTATTTGCCCCAATTTTCCTTCTCCACTATATTCCACGCATAAATGGATTGCTCTGCACATACCGAGGTCACAGTTTTTCACTATACGGACCGACCCAAAGCCGGAAAATAACTTTTTTTTTCCTACTTTACCAGTAGTGTGTTTGGTTAAAAAAACCTACAACGATTGTCTTGCAAAATGTGTTTGTATTATACGCTCGCATCCAATGTTGAGTCGATCGCTAAGCTACGGCAAGAATGAAGAATGATCTGTTTACCGCCAAACAAAATAAATTCGCTAAAGAGAACAGTATTCACGCAAAAGGTCACCAGAAAAATTAAAAAGAGAAAAGCATCTCAGTGAAAAAATAATGTAGCACCAAAACAGAGCATAAAAAAATCAGCGAGTCACCAAACACTTTTAATCCATTCGACTTGTGAGTTCTTCAAGTTAATTAAACCTACTTCTCGGACTGAAAAGCTCTTACAACACATTTTTTCTAGCTATATTTACATTAATTAATTAATTAATTAATTAATATTTACGTTATACACCCGTTCGCGTTCGTTTGGAAAAACGGGGAAAATAGCCAGATCTCTTTTTTCGACTATTTTGCTTGGTTACCAAGGAAAATGGTAAGAATTGGGATGATCGGGGCACTCTCTGACACACATTTTTGTATTCTAGCTTATTTTTTTCTGAAGCATCTCAGTGGTCCGGAATCCTAAATTCTCGAATCTGATTGGCTAATTCCGCCGCTCCAACGGTCGGGATTTTCCCATCCGGACCCCGCGTACGGACCGCTCCAGTTTTCCCACAGGCGGCCCAGACGTTGTATTCGATTTTGGCGATTACGTTTTGTCTTCAGCCGATAAGGCAATGTATGAAAATACTTTGAACATTACTCTAAATAGAAGTTGTATTAAAGATTTGAAAAAAAATGTCTTACTCTATGTTTGCCTTCCGTTATTTTGACATTTCTTTGCTCCTAGAGTGGGTTTAAAGCTGTTTAGACGAGTTTTTTCTTTCTGAGGTGTGCTTTCCCTAAAGAGAAACGAAAGGCAGGCGACCTAGTTCGCCAACGGTCCGCACTCGAAGCTCCATAAATCCCACAAAAATGGTCGAATCTCGCCAAAATTGCTTCAATACAGCCGTCGATAATTCTTCTTTCGATGTCCTTCGATTAAGGTTCCAAAGTTTATCTAAACCGCCCGAGAAACGCTTGTTTTCGAGCGCTGGGTTTCCATTTTTGCTTTGTCTGAATGCGTGGTCAGTTATCTTGGGCACAAGATTCAAATTTTAGCTTAGCGACCGTGCCATAGCGACAAAAATCGCCCTCAACCGTGGGGAGGCACAGGGGAATTTGCGTCATGCAAATTAAAAACGGCGGGAAAGCTCTGAACTGACTGCTAACTTAAAAGCACTGTTTACTGTTTGTTTGTTGAACTGAAGCTTACTTCAGCAGTGCTTCTTAGCACTAAAATCAGTTTGCTAGGTGTGTCTTTTTAGACAGTGCTTTTAAGCACTAAAATCGAATTTTTTAGTCACCAGTTACACTTTGCATTTGCTGGTTAGAGTCTTTTCTTAGTTGAAGCTTATTCCAACGGTGGTTCTAAGCGCTAAAATCAGTTCGCTAGTTGCGTTTTGCCAAGTGTGTTTTTAGTTAACGTTTCCGGTGAAATTTCCCCAGGGACCATCACACGGTGTAATGCATGACGCAAATTGCCCTGTGCCTCCCCACGGTTGAGGGTGATTTTTGTCGCTATGGCACGGTCGCTAAGCTAAAATTTGAATCTTGTGCCCAAGATAACTGACCACGCATTCAGACAAAGCAAAAATGGAAACCCAGCGCTCGAAAACGAGCGTTTCTCGGGCGGTTTAGATAAACTTTGGAACCTTAATCGAAGGACATCGAAAGAAGAATTATCGACGGCCGTATTGAAGCAATTTTGGCGAGATTCGACCATTTTTGTGGGATTTATGGAGCTTCGAGTGCGGACCGTTGGCGAACTAGGTCGCCTGCCTTTCGTTTCTCTTTAGGGAAAGCACACCTCAGAAAGAAAAAACTCGTCTAAACAGCTTTAAACCCACTCTAGGAGCAAAGAAATGTCAAAATAACGTAAGGCAAACATAGAGTAAGACATTTTTTTTCAAATCTTTAATACAACTTCTATTTAGAGTAATGTTCAAAGTATTTTCATACATTGCCTTATCGGCTGAAGACAAAACGTAATCGCCAAAATCGAATACAACGTCTGGGCTGCCTGTGGTTTTCCAGGATTGTTTTTCATTTCGTGGCGAGACGAACGAAGAACCCATGAAAGTTTTGCTCTCCTAATCAGCAAAATTAATGTAGATGCTCACCATCCGTTGTAAATGTGAAAAGAAAAATTAGCAGTGGAATTAAAGGCCTTGAAGTTCTCCAAAAGGCGAGTATTCATTCTCTTTATTGACAAAATCAAATTGTATTAGTTTTATGGCGGTAGTTTGTCGATCGTTGTTTGTGCATTCGCACTGATTTTCACGCCATTGCACTTAACTGCAAGTCGCCGGCTTACATATCCAATTGATTCTTTCAAAAGCTAAATTAGTAACGGAATTAAAGGCCTTGAAGTTCTCCAATAGGCGGGTATTCTTTGTATTTATTGACAAAATCAAGTTATAGTTTTATAGCCGTAGTTTGTCGATCGTTGTTTGTGCATTCGCAGTGATTTTCAAGCCGTAATGCGTTTTACTGCAAGTCGCTGGTTTACAGACTCGATTTATCCTTTCAAATGCTTTGCCTTTCTGATGCTTTTCCCCAAAACCGAATACTGCTTATCACCATTCAAGAAAATGAGATGTTTTGATAAAAAACAGTCAATTTCTCGCAAAATTGTGCAGTGTGCAGGCGACCAAACTACACTCAGTCCAGCTTCATTCGTTTCGCTTTCGTGACTCGCGAGTTTTTTATGCTCTCTTTTGCTGCTACATTGTGCATTTTTATTATTAAAGTTACTTTTCTCTTTTTTTCCGATGACCTTTTCCGTGAGTACTGTTCACTTTAGAGAATTTATTTTGTTTGGCGGCACACAAATCATTCTTCACTCTTGCCGTAGCTTAGCGATCGATTCAACATTGGATGCGCGCGTATAATACAAAAACATTTTGCAAGACAATCTTTGCAGTTTTTTTTACCAAGTAGGAAAAAAATAAATAAGTTATTTACCGGCTTTGGGTCGGTCCGTATCGTGAAAAACTTTGACCTCGGCCTTGAAAATGCTGCCCTCGGCCTGCGGCCTCGGGCAGCATTTTCAAGACCTCGGTCACAGTTTTTCACGATACGGACCTCCCAGCCGGCAAATAACATATATGTATTCTAGCGTTTAATACGCAATCGCGACGCGATTGAATCCTGGAGTATTCAAGACGCACACAATACATGATAAACACCTGGAATATTCGTATCGAATATGGCTGAATACGCTCTGTGCAATATCGTTCGTGGATTTTCTTGATTATACCACACATCTGGCGGGATCCTAGAGTATGAAGACGAATCCTTTGGTATAAAAAGTCATGAAACGGAAGATGACTGTTTTGTAGTTATTTTCCTTGAAGTAGTATTTTTGCCCCAAATTCAAACAACGTATTAGGATTTTTACCCGTCTGTCGCGCGTATACGTTCACAACATAAATACGTGATCGTGACGCCGAACGCAATAGAATTCTTGAGCATTCATTGGCAATCTCGTTCCCAGAGTCCACGTTCCGGAAGTGTTTACACGGAGCCTATGTAACCGTTTTATAATTATTTTCGAATGTGAATGTATAAGCAAGCACTGTATTTTACACCCGGAGAGAAGTTAAACAACATTTTCTCAAAGTCGTTCGCTTCTCGTTACCGGTTTCACTTTGCCAGCGGTTCATCCCAGCACGATCTTCAATTCGCGCTTCGTGTTCTCCGATCGCGCGAGCAAGACTGTAGGCAAGTCTAAAAATCGTGAAGACGCATGTGTTTGATGTATATGTTGCAGTTAATTTCTTTCTACAGTTAAATTTTATTCTCCTTTGTTTTAAACTCATTATCATATATTACCATACCCCAAAACAAAGGAAGAATAAAATTTAACTGAAGAAAAAAATTACTGCAACATATACAAACTTTTGTCGCAGCCCTGGTAAACAGCAGGAACACATAACTTTACTGTGGTGTAAAGCTGAAGTTGATTGTTGCTTGGTTGATTCTGGTGATCTATTCATATTGATACCACCGGTTGACTACATCGTTATACAATAGCGTAGTGCGTCGCATAAATCCCAGGGGGGAGGGGGGTATACTAAAAAAGTTCTTATATGGGGAGGCTACGCCTAAGGTGTCCAAAACCCTCACCCTTTCATATACCATTTTTGATTCATTACTATTATATCTTAGCGTCTACCCTTTGCCAGACATACTAGTCATGAAACGATGTCGGGTTTCTTTTGTTCGCCTCTTTTATAGTACTTCAGTTTTGACCCTCATCTTAGGCTCCTTTGAAAATCGCTGAACCCAACAAGCCGCGGACCAATTTAACTACTGCTAGAGTGTTGTTTACAATGAAGCTGTTTTTAAACATTCATATCTTTCACAACTAAGATGGTTTCTCTTTTCCCCGCTTGGAAGTGTTTGTGGGTTTATCTTTTTGCTTCAGAATTGTCAAATCGTAATCATGGTAAACAGTTGTTTCTTCTCATATAAATACAGCATCTGCCGCAGGGGATGATTATTAACCACCACATAGACGGCTGTTGTTTACCAGATCGAAGAACACTCTCTCAAAATTCTTACGAAATCGACTTTTCTTTTGCCTTTTATAAATCATCCCAATATGTTCTTTAGATTTTGAGGATGAAACACCCAATGTGCCAAAAATCCAAACCAATCGGCTTTTTAAGATGATTCAAGAATCTAAAGAACTTGATTCAAATGCGAAATTAATTTAGTAAAGAGCTTTGTCCAAGAGAAACAGAGCGTGATTGAAGGCGTTTCTTAATTTTAGCAAGATTGTCTCCGGCCTATAAGCTGTTAAACAAGGCAGCCAAGCAAAGAAAATTAGTTTGTTTTCTTAAGCTTGCAGTGTTAACATCTCGAATTACATCTGCAGAGGTAAGTTTCTTGCTTTAATTTTACAGCAAATTGAACTGATATGATGATGGGGTGACGTCTCCCCTTTTTTTTGCATTCAAGGTTTTTGTTCAAACGATAAAAGCGCTTTACGGATGGCTTCGTGATCTCGCACTATTTGGGTGCTGCCCTCGACGACATGCTCGATCGTAGCGTTTATCGCTCTCGTTCGCTTTCGCGTTCGTCCCCACCGACTTTCACAGTCTAACGAAGCACTTGAATGGTATTTCCATCTAGTCGAATTTTATCTTTAACATGTTTAAGCTTTTGGAAGCAAGTCACGAGTCAATGTTACTAACGGTCAGACATCCGGCGACAAGTGTCGAAAAATACCTTTGCACTAGGTAGGCCTTTATGTCAAAGCTAAAAAAATCATTCCAGCATTCTTAGTTTGGCTAAATCAGTATCAATTTGTTTAGATAATAACGGAACACCACCAAAATGCCACTTGCGGAGCTCAAAATTTAAGGTCCAATTTATTCGCTTCGCATGCGGTGAGGCGGAATTAGTTTGCAGAATGGCATGTGGCATGACTTGCGGAATGGCATAATTAGGCGGAATGTGAAAACGTTTGGATGCAGAGGACAATGCAACTTTATTTTGAGACTCCGAGATTTCGAGACTTTGCTAAATTTTGTCGAGACTTATGAATTCTCCATGGAGCATTCTACACCCCTAACGGTAGGGACGAACCGATCAAAATGACGTGAAATTATACAATGCAGACTTGGTTGATTCTGGTGATCTATTCATATTGATACCACCGGTTGACTACATCGTTATACAATAGCGAAGTGCGTCGCATAAATCCCAGGGGGGAGGGGGGTACACTAAAAAAGTTCTTATATGGGGAGGCTACGCCTAAGGTGTCCAAACCCTCACCCTTTCAAATAACATTTTTGATTCATTACTATTATATCTTAGCGTCTACCCTTTGCCAGACATACTAGTCATGAAACGATGTCGGGTTTCTTTTGTTCGCCTCTTTTATATTACTTCAGTTTTGACCCTCATCTTAGGCTCATCTTAGGCTTTCACAACTAAGATGGTTTCTCTTTTCCCCTGTTGGAAGTGTTTGTGGGTTTATCTTTTTGCTTCAGAATTGTCAAATCGTAATCACGGTAAACAGTTGTTTCTTCTCATATAAATATAGCATCTGCCGCAGGGGATGATTATTAACCACCACATAGTATTTTATGATCCATCCACTAAAAACAACTCGACGACTGGCAAGCTAAGAAAAATCGACATTGACAGAAACTCAGCGAGAAAACGGAAACTCGCGCGAATTTTCCCTTTTGGCTCCAATCCTCCGTAAGAAAAAAGATGGCGGCGGTACATTTGACCACAGTACCCAGAAAGCTATGTTTTTGCGAAATTCTTCCCCGTACTAACAACATTGTTCATGCTACATTTCAAGTTTTTAAAGCTTTTCTGTGCGTTTTTATGAGCGTTTTTACGGTTTTTGCGCGCTAAGTATTATAGGTAAATGTACCACTCGCCATGTTTTTGCGTCTCTTTTTAAAAAGACGCAAAATCGCAAAATTAAAATTTTGCGTACGTGGATTGGCTCACTACTACAACTGTCAGCGGTATTGGCTCTAAAAAGACTAAGTATGAACTCATACATGAAGTGTATAACGAACCTGATCCTTTGATTTTCGCCGACTTACCGCCACTTTTATTTGAAAGGTGTGAAGTCGGAGAGTTCGTTGAAAATGTTGGAACGTTGAAATCTGAATTTTCGAAGTACAGGTATCTTTTCGTTGCGTTAGTTTTCGACACAGCGTCTTCTGTAATTCGGATAACAGTTAGAAGTAGAATTTGATGTCGCATCAACGAAGGAAACTCGACTGAGCGAATTCACGGGTGTAAACAGCCATCGCGAACTACATGTGTAAACTCCTTCATGCTGTTGTTCAGGTAAGCTGGAAAAAGCTCTTATTTACACGTAAAGTGTGTAAACTTCATAAAATTGATGTCTTTGTCTGCACTCCACTGTATATTTACTATAACCAGGCGCATAGAAAGGAAATCAGATATCAGTTTAGGATCCATAACAGTACTATAAACCATACCTATGGTTCCCATGTTTTGTGAGTCGTGCAAAGATGCAAGCAATACAGTGTGTGCTGGCTAGCCTAAATATATGTAACACAATCACTGCTTAGTCAAAAAAGCACTCCAGTTAGCCTACAGGGCTAACTGTGTGGAGAGAGGCACTCTGAGAGCCTGGGCTGTCTGTGGTTTAAGTAGTTTATAAAGCTTCATGTTGCTTGCCTGCCTTTTGCTGGCTAAAAACCAAACGAGAACCATTTATGTAGTTGAGCATTGACAGCTGCATCTATAATCCAAGGTTGCCTATTTACCGAGTTAGGATAATTTTCGAGTTAGGATTTCGAGTTGGATTTTCAAGTTGGATTTCGAGTTAGGATTGCGAGTTGGATTTTCGAGTAGGATTTTTGAGTTAGGATTTTCGAGGATTTTCTGTACTATACGCTCCGTTTAGCCTACTATGCACTTCGGTTAGCCTACTATGCACTCCATACAGTTTCCAAAAAGTCCTGTGGCTTTATAACTAAAAGGAATTATATATTTGTAGATGTAGCATCTGTAATGAGCATTTGCAGTCTTTTTTTTATGCTGACTTCCCAATAAGACACACACATTCATGGACATTTGCAGGAGGCTGTGGTTCCAACTTAAGCCCCGGTCAAACGGCACATGAAAGTCAATTAGCAACATTATTGGATGAGACTGAGTATGATATGAAGAATTATGCAGATTGAGGAGATTGAGCCCTCTAAGATCTGGGCTTCGACAAAACACTGACCACTAGTCAGCTGACTCCTTAGTACTGACCCCCCTTACCGACCCCCTTAAAAATCACCAGGAAGAAAAATATAAAAAGTGTAATACAAATCAAGTTTGTAATGTTACTTCAAGTTCCAAGATGGTAAACAAGTGTTGCAAAGGTCTGACACTTTAAGCTACTTTTCTTCTTTCATTACAAGTATATAACTTATTTTGTGCTCGTTTAACTATAAACAGAACCTGTACTTAAAACAAAAGAAGAAAAGTAGCTACGTGTATGTAGCACTCGCCCGCCATCAATTACCGGGGTAACAAGACATTTATGAACTTCATTTGTGCTACACTTAGTTTTTTCCCAATGACTTTTAAGGGGGTCAGTGTTTTGTTGAAGCCCCTGAGGGCTGCATAATTCTTCATATCATACAAAAGCCAAATTCAATAAATATATTGTTGTACATGTAGTATGCATTCAAAATATTTCCAGAGCTCTAAAAACACACTGCATTGAAATTGGTTCTCACATGTCTTCAATGAAGAATTTTTGCAAAACATTGGCCAATTCCTCTGCCGTTCTTGAATTTGGATGTTTCCGTCTTGAAGATGAGAATTAAAAATCATTTAGGTGACTTCCCTTTAAAGTTTTTTTTTTGTTTTTTGCTATCTTTGTTGTCCAATAATTTGGAAATATGTATGTATTTTTATCAAGTTGCGCTACTGCCAGCCATGCCAAACTTAATTCAGCATGTGAAACTGAATGGTTACAAGGCAACTAGAGTTACCATAGCACTTAGGTTTACCCTAGCTGAGTGCTAGGGTTACCCTAGTGCCAGGCTAACTGTAGCTGTCTTAAAATGCTCTGCTAGGGACAACGTTTTACTGGTTTCCAGACCTTTTGAATGCTTTTTGCAGACTTTTTGCTTGCACATAAAGTTGTCCCGGGTGGTATGGTAACCCTACCTGTGAAATTTTGCTTGTAAACCCGGCTATTTTCGTCCCTCAAATATTAGGGTAACCCTAGCCCTAGAGTTACCCTTCCTGATTGTAAATAGGGCCTAATGTACATGTAAGTTGACAGTTATTCAAGTTTCATACACAAAGCTGTGGTTGAAACTGAATTTAAACTAAGCTCATGTAGCACTGTTTGAGTCTGATTCTGATTGGCTGCATAGAATATGTTTGTGCCTGCATTAAATTCAGTGTAAATGTATTTTTTTATATAATTTACATCTAAATGTATCTATTATTTGCCATTAATATCTGCAGGTTTCACAAAGCTGAGGGAGTTCAACAAGAAAAAGATATGAAGTTAAGCAAAATGTATGTTTGAGTGAAAGCCATGAAACACAGTCTCCACTGCTTGGTACAAAACAGGGCTTGAAACTACCTTTTTTTCTAGCTAGCCTTATGGCTATTGACAGCTTTGATTTCACTAGCCAAAAACAATTTTCTACTTGCCGAGTAAAAAGAAAACAACTTCACAGAGCCTTTACCTGGTCCAATAACTTCAAAAAAAAAATTGTATCAGAAATAAAGCATTTTGATTCGCTGATGTAAGCTGTTGATGCTCCCATCTGTGTTATTTACATGTACTTGTACATGTATATACACTGTAGTGCTTTTTAATCACTGACTCATGACTTCTAAAAAGAGTTTAAGTAGGTGACTGTCCTTGTGTGGCATCTGTCAGATAGCAATACCAGCTGTGTTATTCATGTAATGATTTTTATAAACTGGCCCAGGGCTTTCAATATAATTTTGGAGTGACTGGCTATCCTTGTGCAGCACCCATTTGAGAGTAATAATTATAAGAAGCTGCAAATACATCACCTTGATAGGTAGTTGCAGGAATTTTAGTCGGTCATGAATTTTTGTGCTCTTTTTATCCACACCATTTGGGATAAAATTCAAGGTACACTGCCTCTGTGCATAAAGTTCTAGCACTTATTTCAGTGCTCTTTGTTAAATGTGTCATAAAATGGTAAATTATATTGGATCCAGTTTTTGTTTGCTGCCTCAATACTGTCAAATTTTTTGATCTCACTGCATGTACATTATATCCTACATGTGCATGGCAGATAACATAACAGTAGTATCTACATGTACAATTGTTTATTATACATGTAGCTTGCACTGTGGATGCAAACTACTGGCAAGCACATTTTTTTCAATAGTGCTCTTAAGGTATTGTTTTTATAGCTCACAACACTACTGTTACATGACAGAAAGGTATCGGTACATGTATACATGTAGGTTGTTGAAATCATTGAAAAACTCAGGCGTCTGCTTGTTTTTAGAGTTTTTTTTTACAGTTTTTAAAAATACTTTAGCGTTCAACTTTTTGATAAAATCCTTTTCCAAATCGCTCCTGCTAAGTTGGTTCATTACAAGCATAAACGAAGTATTCAACAAATTTTTGTAAATAGTTTACAATATAAAGATTTTATTTATAAATAAAGTGTTGTTCGTTCAAATAACATGTATGCTGTCTTGCTTATTTTGGATTTTCTTTCGGGTGGATATAAGGAACCCATGGAATTGACATGAGTCTCGAGTTTCAGGTCGAACATCACTGAATAAGTGTTCACGGGTATTCGAGCTATAATAACCGAGTATCACTAGGAATACCCTTACCACCTCACGTATGCGTTAGTATACGATCATGAAAACTTTTCATACTTCACGTGAGTCTCGTGTTCTAGTCGTACATTTCAAAACATGTGGCGTTCTCTGACTACCCGTCTAGTAATGTTATAGTTGCCTGATCGCATGTTAGTCTGTTCTTGACAAAAGGACAGCTGACTTCCTCGCTCTCAAAATTGTGAGACAACTTGGCATTTAATAGTATACGATTCCCAAAAATTACAGCATACTTAACGTGTTCGTTGGTATTCAAAGACGTTCACGGTAGAAGTGGCGGCGTGTGTCTCGTATTCCAGTCGCATACTCTCGAACAACTGGGAGTATCCAAAGATGTTCGGGTCACAAGTGATCACGGAATGTTCGAGGAAAACCTTAAGAAACATTTATCTAAGAAAATGTTGGCCGTGTACGTTTTCGAACACTTCGAGTCATTCAGGAGTATTCAATTTGAATTCGGAAAAACAGGCCGGATTCTAATAGGATATTCCGGGTGTACTTCGAGTCAGGCGTCATCGAATACGTCAGAACATTACAGCATACGCGGCGTTCACCGATCCGTATTCGGGCGAATTCGGGCCCGAATATTTGGCTTTTTGCGCAGTGCAAGGGACTGTTTTAATTTGTCAAGGGAATACTTTTCGCTGCAGGCGATAAAAAACGTCGTTGGATAGGAATGCGTCAGCACTTCTCGATCCCGAAGTGTTATTTTCACGCGTCGCTCGTCATTTAGCCTGTCTAGCCTTTTGCAAACTAAAGGTAGGTATTTTTCAAAGATCTGTGCTATTCATCGATTGAATCGCTTAGTTTTACATGCTTAAAAAGCTGCTGCGAATCTTCATTGTCAGAGGATATTGGCCAATGCTATTTTCTATTGGTGGTTTTCACTGTCACGCAATAGAAAAATAAAATCGAAACCATTCTACGACAGAAGCTATGAATTTCAGATATTATAGACGATAAATAGATAAACAATTTTTCCAAGTCTCAGGTCTGTGCGGTGCACCGTTTGCGAGTTATTTGCCGAAACTTTCCACGCAAATTTATAAGGCTCAGTATGGAAACGCCATATTTGTGTCCTTCCGAGGGGCACAAATATGGCCGCCGTCATGTCAGAGAAACCATCTGGAACTTAATTTTGCTATTAACAGCGACTACTTTTGGTTCATGATCTACTTTACTTTTACATAAACAGCAGTTAGTACATTGGGAATGTTCAATCTGCAAAAATAGAAAGGAAAGGCCTTTTTCGAATCAAAACAACTTTGTCACGGCACACAGCTTGATATCACATATGGCGGAGAACTCGAATATTCAAAATGCTCTGTTTTAAAAACGAAGGGCACAACCAAGCTGGAAATTTGCAAAACGATATATTTTTAGTTCATCTTACACCTAGTGGCATCGAAAGTTGAGCAGGCCTATTGAATTTTGATTTCAGAATTTTATGACGTAACATGAAAACCAAGAATTGTTACAAGTCTATTGTTTGTACGCGCATGTCGTCTTCATTGAAAGAAGTATTTTTAGCTCGTCACGCAATCCTTTGTTTTGACCACAATTCACGGACTTGATCACGACTTAATGCAGCTTCTCAAGACTTCAGACAGGAAAATGGTATTGTACAATATTGCTTCGAACTTAAATGGAATTTTAAGAAGGATCGGTAAAGCCACTTAGTGAAAAATTGACTGCAAAAAGCCGTCGGGCTAAAATTAGACTTACGCTTTAGCGTGAAAAATGCAGGATCTCACGGCTTCAAAAATATGCAGAATTTTGAAGCTTTGATACATTAGTAGCTACATTTTGAAATGAGAATTAATCTAAAACAAAACTTCCTTCAAGTTTCTTTCATTTGCCCAGTTTACGTTTGGAATTTTAGGCTTCTAGAAGCGTATTGATTTGAAAAGCACATGGTGACATCTGATATGCAGCGTGCGGCCGACTTACATGTACCATCGCGTTGTTGTTTATTTGATAATTGTGTTCAGTTTACGACCTTTTACTGGCAAAGATTTACTACAGTACTTCGGAAAATGCAAACAAGTATTTTTTTTGTTAAAAATTATAGTGGTGGATAGCATAAAAAGCAATCTGGGTGTTAATTTTGTGGAAGGAATTCAGTAGTTTTCCGCTATCTCACGGCACCATGATTCGCAAATTATTATCCCCAATTATCGCTTTTCTGTACCAAGACAATACCACTGGTGGTTAAATAAATGTCAGTGACAGTTGTACAGAATGAAAACCTACCTTTCACCAGAGTGTTTTGAACTAGTGTTATATTTTGTAGAAAGAGTTCGTGTTTTTGCGAGTTGTTAAAATGACGCGTGGAGGTGAAGACATTTTTTTCACCGTCTTCAAGTCTGGTTTCGGATCAATTTATCAAGGTTGATAATTAACAATTCAATTCATGAATTGGCCTTTCAGCGTGTCTAGTTTTAATAAACATTTACTTCAGAAAGGAATTATTTGTCTGAATTTAGTACGCATATGGTATATTTTTCCCACTCGCACGTTTGTGTTAAATGCCGTAAAAGAGCCAGGAATTTATTTATTTATTTATTTTTTTTTTGGGGGGGGGGGGTGGGGGGGTTGGGTGCGCGCTAATAAAAGCCTTCTGGACTGTGAGTCAATGGGTTAATGCATCGCAAATCGCTTTCAATACTAACATTTCCCCAACGCATACTCCATGCGAAATAGTCGAATCTCGAAGAGATCTTTGATTATTTGAAGGAGTCGGCACTTTCAAAATATCAAAATACCTTGTTCAACAAATCCGCGCCAGGGGGCATTGTCCACGTATCACTTGTTTCAACTGATCAGGCTGTTTGAAGAGAGTTTTGAGCACACTTTCAGTCAGGTGTTTCGTAATTTTGACACATTTTGAAGAAAAGCAGCAATTGAACGACATCCTTTAACCCCTTAACCGGCAATCGTACGTATTTGTCCGAAAAGGACCCTCACACGGTAAACGTACTCTCCAGTTCCGTGATTTAGCCCCTGGACTGTTTCAGTGCATTTTACATGACGATGTTTTTGCGTCTTCGCTTTCGAGTCGATTTGAGCGGTAACTTGCATATAATTTACCGATTTTGAGCTTTAAAATTCCACTTTTTGTCATCTGGTGAGCTAAAAGGAATAGCACTGGGTTTTTTCTCTTCAAATGAACTCAAACAGGAATCAGTACTTGAAATTCCGAAGATGAATGTTCGAAGGAAGGAAGACAAGTTCTTCTGACTCAAATGGCGATTGACTCTTGGGGAAGAAGCAGCTTTGGGAGCCGAGTACCCTTTTAGAGTTGAAATTCGAAATAATTTGGTAAAATATTGACAATAATACTTGCTTTATGTTTTATTGCTCTGTTTGAAAGAACATTTGATGACAAACATTTTGATATATGCTTTAATGGCCCTGGGAGTAACAGAATAGAAACTGTCGCCTTATTTAAGCATTGACAAGGATTCCTAAAAAAATCTGCCGGTTAAAGGTTAAGGTGGCTGGTATCGGTTTCCAGCATTTTCCAGCTCTTACACTTTGATGGGTCTGTAGTAGAAATCTTTCTCAGTTGATGCTACAATAATGGTATCTAATGAAATTCAAATGAATGCCCAATGACAAGTAAATATGTTGTGGTCATTTTCTTGACGTCACTGGTTACCATAGCAACAGTATAGCCTGTTAAAAACACTCTTAATTTTGGCTTTAAGTGCTTATAACTCAAAAACGAGCTCGGTGAACCCCATTTTTTATTATTGGACATTGATTAGCATGTTAAGATACAACTTTTTGTAAAGTTAAAAAAATTTCTACGTAGCGGTTTCAGAGCCAACTTAAATTTTCAAAAATTTAAGGTGGCTCCGAAAATGGGAGTCACTGAGCTCGTTTTTGAGTTATAAGCACTAAAAGCCAAAATTAAGGGTGTTTTTAACAAGTTATACTGTTGCTATGGAAACCAGTGAGGTCAAGAAAGTAACCGAAACGTACTCAGCAATCATTGGGCATTTATTTGATACCATTACTGTAGCAGCAACTGTTAAAAATTAGTTGTATTATCCCTTCAAAGTATAAGTACTATAAGAGCTGGAACGTGCTGGAAACCATTACCAGCCACCTTAAGAGAAATAACTACAATAGGTAAAACTCAATTGTTGATGCCTTGTAATGCGTAGCACAAACATATTTGAAATCATTATTGAACGATTACCATTGACAATCAATATAATCGATAAAAATTGATGAAAATCGATTAAAATTGATCAAAATCAATTAAAATCAATGAAAATCGATACCCACAACACTTTAGATCTTCGACCTTCATCGATTTCCGATATCACTCGATTAATTACTATCGATTATTATCAATCACAATTGATTATATCGATTATCGAATTTCATCAATTGGACCCACCTGGAATAGTGAGAACGGCTCAATCATACACAAAACAAGATTTAAACCAATGCTGTGCTTCAACTACGCATTCCATCGTATGTAACAGATCATGTGACTAATACCCCATTCACACCAAAGCTCAAACATGTTTAAACGTTGTTTAGTTAAACATGGTTTAAAATTGTTTTCTTCATGGAAGTTGCTGACTGATGTTTATTGACTTCAAATTTAGCACAATGATATCACAAGTTAGAACATTCTTGAACCCTATGTAAAATTTAGTCTGTCAGTTGTCTGTTGCTGATTTTCATTTTCTTAAACCTGGTTTAACTAAACATGTTTTGTTGGTGTGAATCAGGTATAAGAAGTGACTTCCGGTTAGAGTTGATACACTGTAATTAAATCGTGCTATCCACAGTTCGTATCTACGAGTCATTCATATACTTCAGTAGTATATACCACATAAGTGAATAGTGCTTTCCGCGCGCGCTGATTGGTTAACTCGGAGGTGATTAGCAAAGTGCTATTCACATCCACTTTGGTGAATAATTAACAATTATTCGCCGAAGTGGAGGTGAATAGACACTGAGGCGAATAATTGTTTTAGTATATACCACACAAGTTGAATAACTAACGGACAAAAACATTACTTTCGGTACACAAAGCGACGCACGAAGCCATTTTGTTTCTCTTCCGCTGCTCGGAGGTGAATAGTACTTTGCTAATCACCTCCGAGTTAGCCAATCAGCGCGCGCGGAAAGCACTATTCACTTGTGTGGTATATACTAATTGTTAATTATTGTCCAAGTTAATTTTGTTAACTCGCATCATTTTTTCATATTGATTGTTATGTTCCAGGTCCAGGTTTTTGTTGACGATGGAAACCAGTGATCCCACGTTGAAGAAGACCACTTCGAAGGCCAGTAGCACGCGAGTGTCACGGCTGTGGATGATTATTGCTGTCGTGTTCATTGTGATAAGCATAGCATTATTAATTGCTTTGATTGTGGTAGCAACAAAGCCAGAGAAAAGCCAAGAAAACCCAGACAACGGCTCCCATGAACCTGTCAGCGTGGAATCCTGTGCTGATGCAATGTCCAGTTCTAATGATCCACCCAAATCTGCTGGTGTCTTTGATGACCTGACGGTCGATGAAATCACCGCCGTCCGGGATTATCTGCTGAAGCAACCTGAGCTGAACCTCACGAAATATGTAAAGGCTCAAGTGGACAGCAACTACATATACTTGATACAGTTGTTACCACCATCCAAAGATGAGGTCCTGGAATTCCTGGACAAAGATGGTCCCAAGCCCGAGCGAAAAGCTGTCGCGGTAATATTTCATGGCGCTACCGACCCCCCAGTGGTGAGGGAATACATAGTCAGCCCGGTCGCAAACCCCACCAATTACAAGGCAAGAACAGTACCTGGTGGGCAGAAAAAGACCGTCCCATTCAATGCCCGACCTTTCGATAGCTTTGTAGAGTATAAAGAATTGACTAACGTCCTTGTTGAGAAAGCTTCTCAAAAGCTGTACAAGCTAATGTACGAAAGTTATGACGGCTACACGTTTACCAGCTGTGCCACGAAATGCCTACAGTTTCTCTACACAGCTCCAATGGGATTCACAGGAGAAGACCGCTACACCTGGATTTTTTTCATTCGCACAGGTTTCCCTGGTGAATACTACCATCCGTTAAACTTGATGTTCCTTGTGGATCATGGAGGTGCAGTGGCTTCAAAATGGAAAATCCTCAAAGTTCTCTACAACAATCAAACTTTTGACACCATAGATGAGTTAGTGGCAAAATACGAAAATGATACCATAGAAAAAATCAAGGTAACCGCGCCAAAAGGAAACGCCACATTGTTCTCGAGCTATGAGCGTCGAGGCACTCCCCAACCGTCTAAACCAATGAGAGGCCCTGAACAGTTCGAGCCGGATGGCAAGCGGTACATTGTGAGTGGACGCCATGTTAGCTACATGTCGTGGTCTTTCGATTTCAGAATAGACTCAAACAGTGGTATGCAGATCTACGACATCCAGTTCAACGGGGACCGAATTGTATACGAGCTTAGCCTTCAAGAGGCAGTTGCTACATACGCTGGTTATTACCCAAGCCCCTCGTGGAATAACTTCCTTGACGGAAATTGGGGAATGGGAAAGAGTAGCTATGAAATGGTTCGTGGGGTGGATTGCCCCGACACCGCTACCTTCTTTGATTTGGTGCACATGATCGGACTCGGAGGACCGAAGACTTTTCGGAACGCGGTTTGCGTGTTTGAACTGAACACTGGAATACCACTGCGCCGTCACTATGAGAACAACTTCGTGAATGGATACAAGTTCTACGGAGGAATGGCCAACCAGGTGTTAATTCTACGTACAATCGCGACGGTGTACAACTACGATTACGTATTTGATTTCATATTTAACCAGAACGGCGTCGTAGAAGTCAAAATGTCAGCTTCTGGGTACATGTTTGGCGCATATTACGACTCTAATATGGATCCATACGCATATCCACTGCATGAGCATTTCACCAGCGGTACACATGATCACCTAATCAACTATAAAGTTGACTTGGACGTGGGCGGACGAAAGAATTCCTACGAGACGATTGAAATTGGAATCGAGAACATCACTGAGCGCTGGTTTCCCAACAGACGACGTGTTCAGAAAGTTCTAAAGCGTAGCGTGAAAAAAACCGAGTTGGATGCCGCGTACAAGTTTGACTTCGACCACCCGAAGTATCTAAACTTCTTCAGTGATGAGCAGAAAAACAGGATGGGTGTGAAAAAGGGATATCGCATACAGCTAGGCACCATGTTAAAACAATTGTACCCCGAAGATTGGATAATCACGCCAATGATGAGCTGGTCGCTATACCAAATGGCCGTCACTAAATACAAGGCGAATGAAACCCATAGCAGTTCTATTTATAATCAAAACGCACCGACCGATCCACAGGTTAGATGCTGCAAGTTTATTATATTTATAGCGGCAGGTTTGAACTTCACAGTTGAGGGGAAGCCGTGTTCCCAGACTTCCCCCTACAATGAAGTGAGGTTAATTAAAAACGAGGGATTGCTCCACTAAGTATCATGTTCGCGTCTCCACGCGGTCAGCTAGTTATCTTTGTGTGCTAGGTTCTCATTCGAGTTCGCTTTTGGCTTTTTCGCTACGCCTACTCCAATCTGTTCAATTCTCGTTCCATTCGTCGCCACAACATCATGAGTTTAGATTCTCGTTCAACACGCGGCAGCCACCGTCATCTAAGCACGGACTACGAGTGGGAAACGCTACCTTCGATCGACGAAAACGCAGTGTTTTCGAACGCTTATCGAGAGTCCCCACCGACGGCCAGCGCTGATTCAGATCGCCAGGATAAGAAATCTACGCCGACGAAGTCCGGTGCAGTCCCTAAAAGACGGACTAAAAGCGATGCTCCTTCAACTGCAGGAGCGGCAGCCACTCCGAAACCTTCCAAAGCACAAACCACGATCTCTACACCGCCCCCTTTCCCTGGCCTGAAGTTCGCCGCAAGTCCAACCCCTTCGCTGGCCGCTCTGCAGCTTCAAAAAGAAACGCAAGAAGTCGAAGTAAAGAAACTGGAATTGCAGCTCCAGCTCGCCCAGCTCCAAGGCAGACAAATCGCCTCGCCAAATTCCACCGAGTCGACACCAGGCAAATCACTCGGCGACTTAAAAGCGCCACAGAAGACCCTTCACCCGCAGCCCTGGCCACACATTTTCGCCCCGGGTGAGCCAAAGATGTATAATGAATTATCTATGGCTGAGTTTTGTGCTGGGTATTTAGTCATTGTACAGCAAAGTGCCACCAAACCCCATTTCGCCGCTCTTTTAGAACATTTCCATCAACTCATGGTCTTAGCGTCGACATATCAGTGGTCAGCGGTCCGATCATTCCATTATAAAGTGTTGCGTTCCGTCGAGCTGGGTTTGGTTAAATGGGGAGACTCTTTTGATCATCTCAAGCTTCAGTTTTTGACACCATCGTCCTTGCTGTCTGAGAGCACTTCACGAAAAATGGCGAAAGCTCCCTCTAGTGGCGATGCGATTAATTCCCCTCTTAAACCGGCGATTTCGCGTAACGAAATTTGTGATGAATGGTCCTGGTACAACAACTGCTCGTCCGGCGATTGCTCCAAGCAGCACGTCTGCGTCGTGTGTAAACGTTCTGATCATCAAGCCCTCGCTTGCCCCAAGCGCAAGTTTCCCGTACCAGCTCGGCGCACAGATCCACCGTCCCAGGCTTGACTACAAGATCTCCCACATTCACCCTCTGCTTCTTCCGGCCTTCTCTCCGCAGCGACAACCAGCTCATATCCGTCCCATCGCCCGCGTCTTTACCCTCTGAAGTCATCGCTTACCTCGTATTTCATTGCTCTCCATTCCCGGCTTCAGAATTCTTCCGGCCCCAATGCCTTCACGCTTCGTCTTCCAGTCCCCTCGAACCTCAACATTCCCGAATGGCGCCGCCGTCTTCAAGATTATCCGGACAAGTCCTTGTGTGACTTCCTTGAGTTTGGCTGGCCGATCGGATATACCAGCAGTACTCCGCCTGTCCAGTCTTCCCAGAATCACGGTTCTGCCAGGTCCAACCCAACAGTCATCGACGAATTTCTTAGCTCCGAATGCGAACTTGGGGCCACCTGCGGTCCTTTCGTTACCAACCCTCTATCCGTTGACCTCTCGATTTCTCCTCTCCAAATCGCGTACAGTCGCACTGGCAAACCACGCGTCGTCGTTGACCTCAGTTACCCCCCTGGCCAATCTGTCAACTGCGGTATTCCACGCGATACTTACCTTGGCGAACCGTTCTCTCTTCGCTTACCCGGCCTTGATGCTTTGCTAGATATCATCCGCCAAAAAGGCCAACATTGTCATTTGTTCAAGAAAGATCTGAGTCGAGCATACCGCCAGTTCCGCATCGACCCACGCGACTATCATCTCTTGGGCTACCAGCACCGCGATTACCTCTACTTTGACATCGCTCCTCCTTTCGGACTTCGCTCCTCGGCCATGATGTGCCAGAACGCCACTTCCGCTGTCACCTTCATGTACAAGAATCTTGGCTACTCTTGTACCAATTACATTGACGATTTCGGTGGAGCAGAGACTTCTACTAAGTCGGCTGCTGCTTTCCAGGCCTTGGGGGACCTCTTACGTTGCCTCGGATCGAGCACTTCTTCCGACAAGGACTCACCTCCAGCTACTTCGATGGTCTTCTTGGGAGTTCTAGTTGATACGAGTGAGATGACCATCTCAGTAACTACTGACCGCCTTTCAGAGCTTCATTCCCGCTGCGCAGCTCTGCTCTCCGCAACACACGTTTCACGACACGACTTGCAGTCTTTGCTTGGCGTAATGTCTTTTGTCACTTCCTGCGTACGTCCCGCACGTGTTTTTATGTCGTCACTACTTTACACCCTCAGATCATACCGGTTGTACAAACACTGCCCACTGTCAAGTGTTAATCACTCTGACCTACGTTGGTGGTGCCACTTCTTACCACACTACAATGGTGTCTCGATCATTAAGACTTCCCTTGGCTCGACGATCGTTTATTCCTCTCAACGGACGCATGCAGCACCGGCATGGGGGGCTATTTCAATGGGCAGTACTTCCACACCCCTTTTCCCAGCCCCATTCTCCGACAGTTTGGACACGATATTAACATCTTGGAACTGTTGACAATAATGGTAGCGCTCAAGCTCTGGGGTGAACTTCTGCGTGGCCAGCGTGTTATTTTGCAGTGTGATAATGAGAACAGCGTCCTGCTTGCCATCAATTCAGGACGTTCCCGCGTTCCCGGGATGCATCTTTGTCTACGGGAAATCTGGTTTCTCACCGCTCGTTACGACATTGACATCTTTACCCGGCACGTCGCTGGAGTGGACAACTCTATCGCTGATCACCTCAGTCGTTGGCATTTATCTCCAGTTCATCACACACGCTTCGCCGCCTTGACCGCCGACACGCCCACTAAACACGTTCCTTGTTCCCCTCATTTGCTTCAATTCGAGATTGGGTGCTAATATGGTCTTTTCTCTCCCTCATCAGGCACTTCTGCTAACGTCACCAACCCATCAGCCGCATCACCATATTCTCAGCTTCAGCTTGTTTCTCACATACAGGATCAAGCTTACGCTCCGGGGACCATGCGCAACCTACGCTCCCAATGGAATTCCTTCTATCGGTTCTGCCAAGCTTTCTCGTTAGTTCCTCTTCCAGCATCGCCTTCGACCATCTCCTCATATGCGGTTTTCTTAACTCAGCGGACATCTTCCTACCAATACATTTTGGGTCATCTTAACGCCGTCCGTTTGTTACACCTCTACCATGGTCTGCCTGTTGACTCATTCACTTGTTTCAAAGTGTCACTAACTAAGAAAGGTCTCCAGCGTGTTTTGGGTACCGCCACTCGTCAAAAACACCCGATTACGCCCGAGATTTTACTCGCCATACACCATTCCTTGGACATGAACTTACCATCTCACGCCATGACATGGGCCTTATTCACGGTGGCCTTCTTTTCTTTTCTGCGCAAGTCAAACTTGGTTTCGCCGACAACTTCAACCTTTGACTGTGACCGCCATCTCACCAGGAGTGATATCAAGTTCACGAATTCGGGCTGTTTCCTCCGCATCACATGGTCCAAGACACGCCAACATAAGGAAGGAATTCACGTCGTCCCTCTGCCCAGCATCCCGCATTCTCCTCTCTGCCCATTCGCCGCCATCCATCGCTACTTCAGCTTGGTGCCCGCCCATTCCGACGATCCTTTCTTCTGCCTTCCTACTGCAACCAGCCTTACTCCTGTCACCGCGTCCTTCTTCACTACGACTCTTAAACGACTTATTAGCAAGCTCGGCCTCACCCCTGCCAATTACTCTCCTCACAGTTTTAGACGCGGTGGCGCAACGTTTGCGTTTCAAGCAGGGACACCGGAACATTTACTCCAACTGCACGGCGATTGGCGCTCTGACGCTTATAAGAACTACCTATCACTACCGCTAAGTACGCGCTCCACGGTAGCCGACATAATGGCCGCAGGCCTGTATAGACAAAATCGTTGATTAACTAACTCATTCGGTTTCTTCGTTTTTTTTTTCTTTCTTAACATTTCTAAGTACTAAACATTATCAATTTTATTTTCCATTTCCTCCACGTTTGGGCCAATTTCTTTCAACCTCCTTTGGGGCGCGACATTTTCATTGTTATCAATAAACGTAATTTTGGCCCAAACGTGTCTTCTTGTTTATCACTAGTTAGTAATTTTGAGTTTTGATTTCATCAAAGAGGTTAATTAATAACGAGGGATTGCTCCATTAAGTATCATGTTCGCGTCTCCACGCGGTCAGCTAGTTATCTTTGTGTGCTAGGTTCTCGTTCGAGTTCGCTTTCCCTCCCTCCCTCCCTCCCGGGGGCGCGACATTTTCATTGTTATCAATAAACGTAATTTTGAAACCCATAGCAGTTCCATTTATAATCAAAACGCACCGACCGATCCACAGGTTAGATGCTGCAAGTTTATTATATTTATAGCGGCAGGTTTGAACTTCACAGTTGAGGGGAAGCCGTGTTCCCAGACTTCCCCCTACAATGAAGTGAAGTGAAGTGAAGTGAAAGACTTTATTTAATGAGGGTGACCCGTGACAGTAACTTAAGTTACTGATAAACTTGGGGCCCTCAGCTTAAAATAATTAGAATGCTAAAAATATATTATTTACAATAAAATGCTAAAATACGATATTATTTACAATAAAATACTTAATTAAGTTACTATTAAAAATGGTTACAAATAATAAACTGGACTTAGAATTTCAAACATACTACGAATAATAAGAGTTAAAAAATTCCATCAGTTTTCTGAGAGTTAAGAATAGTATCACATAATTTAGCCTTAAACGATTTAACAGACTTCTCTGTTTTTAAAGACCGGGGTAAACTGTTCCAATCTTTAATAGTTCTGACGGCGAAAGTGCGTCCTCCCTCCGAGGCGTTTCTGTGAGAGGGGCATAATAAATTTAAATTACAATCAATTACAATGCCTGCAAGAAAGGGCCTATTTTTACTCCACCACCCCTTCTTGTCGAGCACCTTGTTATCCGCATTGTGTAACTGGTACTTTACAATTCAAATACACTTGCAAAAGACTCACCAGGGTATACCATAATGTCTTTTAAGTGGATGTGATTCATTAGGACCTACAAACCCGTCCCTATGTTAGACCAAATGGTTAAATGTTATACCACTGAAAACGCCTTAATTTTGCCATTAAGATAAAAAAAAAATCATTTAAACTTGTTTCTTCTCTGTCCTTCCTTTGCACGCAGGTTGACTTCCGTAAGTATCTCATGGACAATGACTCCATATTGAACGAGGACCTCGTTGCCTGGGTGACTATCGGCACGATGCACGTGCCTCACTCAGAAGACTTGCCTAACACAGCCACAGCTGCGAACTCCGCCAACTTCTTCATCAGACCTTTCAACTACTTTGACGAAGATCCTTCTATTGGATCTACCAACGCCATCTTGATTACGCCAACAGACGGGAAGTTCAGCGGACAGAAGATAGAGCGGTACGGTACCCCTACCGGACCACAGTGCGTCCCCAAGGAACACAAGTTTGACTTCAAGGGTACCTATTGATAGCTCAGGTTGGGGTTATATCGTCACAGGAGGAGGGGGGACTCTCATGTTAATGGGAGGGGAAGCTCTTCGGAAAATTTGAGCTACCTACAATGAATGCCAATCTGTGCGTAGCGAAATGGTGTATTTGATATCATTCTAAAAGAGACAAACAACGTTTAGAGTCACAGGGACTTAAACGACCATTAAGACGTTAACATTTAACGCTTTCATTTATGAGGAATATTTCCAGAGGTCTGATCGATCGTTCGAAACCACCAACACAGTACGTCAGAGGTTTTTTAATTTGTTCTGTGTATCCCTGTTAAGTAACGTACTTGAGTAAAAACATTGACTTTCTGTCCTGAACACGAGCATCCCCCCCTTTTACGTGGGAATCCCCCCCACACTAAGCCTCGGGTAATCGTATGTGTAACGTTTTAGATGGATTTGAATAACAAATCGCAAAGTGAAAGAGTGTATTTGGATTCTAGAGCCGGATATTGTTTCTCCGTATTCTAGATAACTCTTAATGTATTGTCAGTAAAGCTTGAGCTCAGACGACATGTGTTATTTACTTCCGGAACAGAAAGGAAAATGAACTTACCGTACTACAAATTTTGTGTGTAAGGAATGAGCAACATTTGTAACATGGCTAAATTAAATCCATAATATGGTTTTCAGGTGATTCAAAATGGCCGAAAAATTGTATTTGTCGGTTTACCCTTTTGAATATCAAGTTCAGTGATGTCTCCTCTAAAAGGTAGTTTCAGGGTTGGAAAGTGCTATGGATTGGATTGCTTTCGCTAAAACCTTAATTGCTGGCTTGCAACTGACGTCACGGCAGCCATGCTGGGGGACAACAACAAAGCGTTTTCCTCCGCTGGGAACTAAACTTTTTTATCATGCAAATTCTGCGAAAAAGTTTTTTATTGTTTTGACCACCAACATGGCCGCCTTGTCACGTGGTTGCAAGCGATCAATATACAAGCAAACAATAAATGTCAACAAATGTCTTTGATTCCCACCCGGGATACCAAATGGCAGTACGTAAAACGTCGTTCGTTTCATGTTTTTTTAAATAACTGTAATCATGTTTTGCAAGCGATATATATTTACACGTGGCTCTGTATTTCAATAACGATACCTTAGATGTAGGCTTAAACACGCATGTGCTTGTGATCAGCGACTGCATACTTGTGACACTTGATTTGTTTACGAGCAATAAACGTCGATATTCTTTCTTAAACATAGTTTTATTAACTTTTATTCTATCAACTTCTGAGAGGCACGAAGCTCATAGTTGGCGTTTTAGCCTGCGTGCTCTCGATCAGCGGGGCGAGCGTGAGCGAAGAAAAAACGAGGGGAATAACCCCCCCCCCCCCCCCCTATTAGCGTTTTGCACTCTGGATTGAGAGATCTGGGTCATAGTTGGCCTCAGTTCCAGGCGTTCGGTTTATTTGTTGAGGATCAGCGTAAATAATTTTTCTTTTCAACTCGGCGTTCTTCCCGCTCCCACACTATCAGTATATATCCGAACGCCTAGAACAGGCTACGGTTCGAGCCTGTTAACACTAGTGAGTTGCTAGGGCAAGATTTCAGTCGAATCTTGGCAACCTACGTATATCGCAGAATGTCTGTTATGTACGGATGACGGATAGCAATTACTTTCTGACCATATATCGGAAAAATATTCATTTCTAAGGCCCCATTCAACAATTTAAATGGGACGGACTAACCGTACGGACGCAAACCGCCAATTTTGTTAGTCGTGTGTTTAGAACAATCGCGAATGAAAAAAGTATTTGATGGGTTATCAAACATGTCAAACGATGGACAACCAGGGCCGAAACTGAGAAAGGGGTCTAGGGTCCCATTCCTTGGTGCCAAAATTCAACGCCCCTCTTGCCCCTCTTTATTCGAGCGCCAATGGGTCCATCGTCACCCCGACCCCTCGCGCGTCTGTTTTTGAGCAGCCCTGGGCCCACCGCTATCTGATGAAACCGATTTGGTTCGCTTGTACATGTTCGTTTGTTTTAAGAACGCCCGGCAGGACAAAGAACCTTTTTATATCGAATAGACAATAATTTTAAGTTATCTGGATCCATTCTTATTTTCAAATGAAAATTAAGAAACAAACTCTTAGTAGTGTTTGCCGACTTACTGTAATTTTTATCGGTTTTATAGTGGTTTTTATAGTGATTATTTTTATACATTTTTTTTATCTCATTTTAATGTAAATTGTTTTATAGTAATTTTTATAGTGACTCTGAAGATGACTTCCAACGTCAGTCACCAACAACAGTTCTTCTCAGAACTACTCTCACGCGGACGATCACACTATACGAACTAGTAATTTGTTTTATAATTTTAGGCCAATAATACCGAAAAGTCCCTCTTGGGAGTATTAATAAAATTTGTATTGTATTGCTGTTTATTCGGATCTTCTTCTAACTGGACTGAAATTCGAAAGTCGTTCTCGCACTCTTTCTTGTACGTGCTCTACTACGCGCGCGACACCCACGCGAGGCTAACAGTGAGGTCAAGCGAGATCTTGGTACTGGGGACTAATCCCTATTCCCCCTCCAAGTCATAGATTAGTTCATTCAGTGCTTTATTTGTCGGCGGCGTACAAAGGGAAAGGGGAATCTCTCTCGACTTTACATTTTCTTTTCCAGAATTAAATTGCTGCACAAATGTCGAACCCGGAAATACCGCCAAAGAAGAGAAAAGAGCTTGACAACGGTGATGAAGAAAATTCAAAGAGATCGAAGATCGAATGCACAGACACATTGGTCGATTCGCCGGGTCAAGATGAGACCGAGAAAAACCACTTATCAGACGAAACCTTAGCCGACATAAAATCTGGGGAGGCCAAAGAAGTCGACAAAGTCCAGGTAGGGTGGATTTATAATAATAAATTTCTTTGACGTTACGCGCTCTTTGGTTGTTCGGCTGGCTGGATCGAATTTCTCTTTGAGGTGCATTTTGCCGGCGCGCCGCCAATAACATTTTATTCAAGATCTAATTATTGTTGATGGTTTCTAGGCCATATTCCAGAATCACAACAAATGAATGAAAATTACCAATGCTGTTCCATTTAACATTATATAGTCGCGATCTGCGAAAAGATTTTCGTGAATACGATCGTTCGATATTCATGCAAATGTATGATCTATCGATCGACAATAGGCAAAATTCTGGACGGACGCATGTTAATCTTTTTGTCCGGCTGTTTCCGGTTGACTTGAGGGAAATCATTTATTTTTAGGCGAAAAGATCAACGAAATCATGATGAAGAAAGAATTTGTTACGATGACAGCGGAAAATGCGGAAAATGCAACGTCGTTTATACAATGTGACATTTACAAGCGAATCAATAACAGCAAATCTTTCGCGGGAAATTAACATCTCGAAGACTGAGCAAGTTGTCATATTAAAAAGCCCCTTGATCAGTGCTTGTAAAAATTTATTAAAATCACTGAAATCATACCCAAGGAGGTCTTTCTTGATGCATTTTTGTGTCAGCTTTCAGATTATTCGCTCGATAACATTATCGTTTTATAATGATAATTTTAACTTATAATAAATAAGTTTATGAGAATCGCAGTTATTTGTCTGCATGCAGATAGCTCAAAATGTTACCGTCTTTAATTTAAAGATAGATTCCCCAGAAAGATCGTAAGAAGATTGGCAATACAAAATATTTTTATCTCACACATTAAGAAATCAGAAATTGCATTGTATTTTTACCTAATCACAGTCTGCAAAATTTTAATGGATTTTGTTTCAAAATTGAACATAAAAATATTCATGATGAGTGTCGAAGAAGACAGCTTTTAACCAAATTGTAGAACCATAATAATTAAAAAGACAGATTGGCAAATTTATGGCCTTATTTAAGTACAGATCGAAAGTACAAAGAATGTATTGTTGAAAATTCAATAACTGCAAGTAATTTGCATAGATCACAATACCAGCCATCTGTCTTGTTAATATTACATTTCACATCAGTTTCAAGGAGACATTTCAGCATTAATATACGTTTCCTGGACGCTGTTGAGTTCTGAAAGGTCATTGTTCTCTTCATGTATGGAAGCCAAATGGCATTTATAATGACTTAAGGGTATTATGTAAATCACTTGACAGGTTAAATCTATTTAATAAAATAATGAATGGCATATCACAAAGTGCAGCTTTAATTCTTTTAAGATAATAGTGCTTGAGTTATCAGAGCATCTCTTTTTCTCTCAAGTATTTCCATTTAGCAGATATCACTGAAAGCTTAATACAAAAGAACCTCTAGAGAAGAGCGGCAGGGCCTATATATATCAGCAGAAACTACCAGATGGCAGACAATTTAAATTTGTGTGTTCTATTTTTTGTGGGAATTTTCAGTACCTGCAGAAAAGTACCTATCTAAAAGTATTGAAAAAAAATGTCAAAATTATTTCATATCAGTCTGAAAACAAAGGATATTTGATACAGGAAGAAAAGGAAAATGTACGTATTATACAAATAAACATAGCACAGAGCAGCTATTAGACAAGCAGATCTACATTTGTCTGAAGTTCATTAAATGGTGCAGTAATCATGAGTAATATTAGCATTATAACTGCACCATTTACTGAGCATTGAATCATAGCAGAAAAAAAGATGCTGTTGTAATGATTTAATGATTTGGATGATTTAACCCTGATTTTCAATTGCATTTTACAACTGTATGTTAATTTACCTTACATGAACCTGTATTTTCAAATGTATGACTTTAAAAAGCAAACAGTATTATTATTGTTATGAAAATGATGTAATCCAGCTGTATATATGCCTGTCATTTGCTGAAAAGCACAAAAATTGCAAAATTGCAAAACAAACAAAAAATCACCAGTCTGCAAAATTATATTTGTGCCTCGCAAATTATTAATATGCCTTACATTGAAATAAGATAAAAACTGGAGTGAAATAACCTGTTGCAATAAATGTACACAGTGGTGTAGCTAGGGGGGTCCTGGGCTGCCCGTAACCCCTCCTTTGTGAGATAATTTTTGAGTAAATAGCATACAACCCTTATAATTCAGGTGGCATGCCAGAAATCTTTTCTAGTGCTAGATAGTTACATACTCCATTTTCAGGACCAAACATCATGTAAGTACCCTGGGGATGTCATAGTGTGACACCCCTCCCCCCCCCCCCCCCCCCCCCTTTGGAAAATCCCCGGTACAGTGTAGTGAGGGAGGGGACCTGGGTGGTGAGTTTAGGATGTAGGGGCTTATTTATGGGGGTGGTGATGAGTCATTTGCATGCCATATTATCATAGCCTACAATGGCATTGCTCTTCCTTGGGGTAGGGGGGACTGATACTACCTTGTAGATGCTGTACATACGAGTATGTGCAGCTGGATGGGGTTCACTTCCATCCTGCAGGTCTGTGATGGTGTTCCAATTTTGGCCTTTTAGTCTGAGTTGTTGTCACTGAATGAGAAAAAATTATGTCAAATTTACATCTTTTTGCATACCTAAATCAGATAATTTCTAAAAAAATGTGCAAAGCTAAATAGTGAATGCATGTTGATTTAAAATAAAAAAAAAAACATCCTCTTCACTTCTGGTCTGAGATGGGGTATGTAATAATTTAACTCTTTATTGATTAGGCTAAAATGGGATAGCAAATGTGAGCTTAAAATTTCTTATTGTCTGAGTAGGGGCTCCTAGGTCCCAGCAGAGCATCCTAGCCCACTGAAATGTTTCTCAGTACTCCCTCCTCCAAGTTCTCTTCCCAGTTTGGGTATAAACACGAAGCAACTAGGAAAATTTGTTTCCCCCGGATGAGATTGACATAGACCAGCCATTTGCAGATCGGGCTGCCATACATATAACACTGTCTGCCGCAGTACCCATTTCTACTGAGGAGGCAGCTGTAGAGAGACACTGCACTCAGTGAGAGAAAATAATTGGCTTACAAGATAACACAGAGACCCCAGGTCTTAAACATGTACTTGTCTGCTTAATCTAGATCATTCTGGAGTCTACTTATAAATTTACAAATTTAATATTAATTATTTTTATGACTATTTCTAGTCTGTTCCATTACCAAACACTTGTGGAAAGCTTCTTATTAGTGGCGGGACTAACTGGGACCTGGTTGGACGAAAGGAGCCTCCGAAATCTGCAGGTAAGTTAGTGTCATACTTAGTCCAATTCTTATTGTGAGAAATTCTTTATGTTGCTTGTATTTTATTATTCAAAGAAACCAAGCTGATCATGTGTTCACTTGATGGATGTTAACAGTGCATCTAATTTACTGTTTGTGGCATCTGGCAAGTTTACTAGTCCATTGTAATTATAATTAGATTTTAACAATACCTGTTAAGTGCTAGCTAGTTGTCTAATTCTCTGACAACCAGTTTGAATTTTCCAAACAAAATAATAAGTAAACTCCCTCTTAATGGACACCTCTTCAACAGCTTGACAACTTGCCTGGTGTTGGTCCCATCCCTGTGTCTGTCTCAGACAGACAGTTGGAGTCGGTCGTGACAGTGTCCATCTAAGAGCGAGTTACCTGTAGTCGATACAGCACCTCCAAACTTTCTCCAAGCTTAGTCAGATGCTAGATTTTTTCCTGCGAGTGTCAGAATTTTTAAAGCATTACTGGCTCATATCCAAAGATGTCAAAGGATTAGTGGAATGAAAGGGTCAAAATTAAACTGTTATTTCCAAGTTAGTCAGATGAGTTGTCCAAGTATACCTGTATTTTTTTTCCTGCGTAATAATGAGTTAAAAATTTCACAAGAAGGGGGTGGGGGCCATGTTTGTTGTCCACGTCACGTACTCTCACTTCAAATCCTTGTTATCAGCCTGAGTTAAAGAAGGAATTAAGTAGTATTGTTCAGTGCTATTTTTTCTTATTAAGGAGTATACATGGCATAAAGAAATTGGAGCGTAAATATATTTCAGCGTAATGAATTAGTTGTTTGTTTACAGCTAATGCAGGAGGTCCTAACCTGTGGGAACCACATAGCATATCATCACTAAACAGCATCAGAATACAGCATGTAGCATCAGGACCAAGTGCTTGTCACAGTATCATCATCTGTGAAGACGGAACTGCCATGAGTTTTGGTTAGTATACCGTATATTGATAAAATTAAAAATTGAAATTGTTAACTTTCCAATTATTTAACATCCAACAGTTTTTTTTTTATTTTAGAGTGTTGTGATTGTGAGACCACAGTGTGCTCTTTCCAGGGTTTTAACTTTTTGAGTAACCAAAGATTTCTGTAAAGTAGACGGTTTTGGGTCCAGAGGACCCATCCGATGGGCTCTAGCCCGTCACCTCAAGAGGGTCCAGTGGCATGCTCCCCCATGAAATTTTTGTAAAGTGAACACCAGAACAAATTATATGCTATCCATCTGAAGTCTCACAATTGCTACTTTAAACCTTCAGATAGTGAAAAAAATTTCCTTTGTTGCACTTTTACTATTGATGTTTGTTCTTGGTCTTGACTCTGATTAACTGTTACATTTCACAAGGTCGTAATGACTGTGGTCAGCTTGGTCATGGGGACTTGGTACGCTGTGACAAGCCCAAGATCATTGACAGTCTGAAGCATTACACTATTGTCCAAGCCAGTTGTGGAAAATCACACTCTCTGTTGCTTACAGGTTTGGCTAATTGATTCAAATTTCAAGCTGGGTGTGAGTTTTCTCATCAGTAGTGGTGGGGATAGAGGGGGGGGGGGGGGGGGTTGGGGGTGGTCTGAACTTCCCGCTTCCCATATTGTTAACTCCTGGTTCCCTCCCCTTTCCATATGTAGTGGTTCCCCACCTTTGTCCTATTTCTATTGCAAAATGCTGCAAAATTTTTCTCAATTTCTCCTGGTTCCTGTCACCTTGGGATTTCTGCTTCCCACCGTCTCTTCTCCTGCCTCTCACCCTCCATGCCCCCCCCCCCCCCCACTTATCAGTGCCTAGTAAAATGTTCTGACATGATGCAAGATGAGCTGACATCATCTGTCTTTTAAGTGAATGAACGCTCTTGTCTTCATGTGTTATTTTAATCTTGTGAAAATTTAAGTAGCTCTACAACTAACATTCTTGATTAGTCCTGCTTTTTGTGAACAGTCTTATACACAGAGGTTCACATCCAGTTTTACAAATTCTGAGGACACTAAGCGAAATTCTGATTACAAATTAAAACTCAATCATGACCAATGTTGGTCTGAAAGTATTTTTTGCTGTTGTCATGGTACCTATCTTATTATTACTAACTGTAATTTAATGATTCTTGTTTTAGCTGAAGGCATCCTGTTTGGCTTTGGAGGAAACAAAATGGCACAGCTGGGGCAAGGACACCAGAAACCTGTTGTGACCAAACCAGTTCAGGTACAAGTTTGATGAAGAATGATATGTCTTCTTTCAACTGGTTGCGAGTATCGACGCTGAGCGTTTTAGAATTAATCACCTCTTTTCATGGAAAGCAATCTTCTTATATTATCCTAAAATGCTCTTATTGGGGCTTACTTCGGTGAAAAAAAAACTTGTGAAATTTTTTCTTTATTTTTGGTGCTTATTATTTTTCTGCTCTACATTGTTTCGGTGTCCTTTGTTGTATTAATTTTGTTCTTTGTTTTACATCACCAGTGAGTTTAAGAGGGTTTTTAGACCGAGGATGAGCCTCTTATTGCCTGAGAAGGTACACCAGCTGCAGTGTCCAGGGGTGACAGTTGATGCGTCAGCTTAGGGAGAAGCAGTGGTGTCACCCCCCCCCCCCCCCCTCCCCCTCCTAAATAGCTCCTCTAGGTTCTTCGAGAATTGCCATTTCCTGCATTCAGGGAGCATTCGGAAGGAAAAGGTCAAGGCTTTGAATGGCAGATTTTAAATTTCGCAGATGATATTTAACAATTATTCCACTAGTGCGCATTGGCATTGAGATGGCTATAACAATCTCATATCCAACAAGCGCAAGTGGAATAATTGTTTTATTAAAAACGCCCAAAAGAATTGCAATATTTGAGCTTCCCAGCTGTTTTTCGTTGACGCGTATCGGCTACGATATTTGTGGTCAGCTCATATACCATTGCCTGTTAACCAATCAAAACTCAGGAATTGCAATATACCATTGCTAGTTTTTAATAATTTGTGTTCTTTCTTTTCCAAATAAGATTGTTCACCCGACCAACAAGAAGATCATCAAGACAGCCTGCGGAGCTGAATTCAGCATGTTCATTGATGAGAACAACTTGTTGTATTCATTTGGTCGCCCAGAACACGGGCAGCTTGGACACAACACTGATGGCCAGTACTTTGTCACATCTAATAAACTTGCGTTTGACTGTGAGGTGCTTCCTCGGCATGTAGCAGTATATGTGGAAAAGACAAAAGATGGATTCACTCACATCATAGACGACGTGAAAGTAACGGACGTGTCATGCGGAAATAATCACACGGTAAAACTTTTAGCTTTATGTTTTAAAGGTGTAAGGAATTAAACTTTTTTACAACCACGTTTACAATATTGGAAATCGTATGAATGCGAGTGTGCAGCAGGATTTACACTTTACGCCAGTGATATTTGAAAATTTTCTCAAAATTTCACGAACCTTTTTACTCATTTATCATAAGAAACCTACGGACGTAAAGGGTTTGGTTTGGTTTGTTTTTTTTTCTTTCAATCCGTTCCATTTGTTGTTAGTGATCGTATTTTTCTTTTTTAAAAAATTTCTTTCAGATTATTCGAGATTGTACAGACAGAGTATTTACTTGGGGCTTTGGAGGTTATGGTCGCCTCGGTCATCACCAACCCAAAGACGAACATATACCTAGACTTGTTACTTTCTTTAAAGAAAAAAGTGAGTACAGACTCTCTTAACCTCTCGTTTGTACTTGACTTCCCCCTCCCGTCCCACGTCCTTTTCGGCGGCGCGCATTTCGCTGCACGGAGTCACCCTGCTATTATCTCTTCTAGACTGCAAAACAGTCGTTTTTCCTCCAGAGTCATTGAACATTCGCGTATCAGAGGCGCGAAGCGCTGATCGTCACCCGAGTCTCACACTGTTTTGACGTCGGTTCCAGACCTCTCCATTCGAAGACCGCTCGAACGCGTTCGCAAAAAATACGGCTGTTTTGCAGTCTATAACTCTTCAGTTTGGTTTGTAAATTGATCATTTTAGATCATGTGATTTTCTAAAGGAAATTAATATTCCTTAGTTTACGTATATCTGAAAATTATTCATTCATTGCTACGTAGACATGTTTGAATTTGAAAGAAGAGTGAAATAGATAACAAACAAAGGAAGCTCAAGTGCCCCATTGCGATCTATGTGTTATTGCAATATTTGTTTGACAATTCTTCCGTTAAAATTTGAAACTACTGGCAGCAGGGATATACTACCAGGATTCCTCGCAGTCAATAACTTACATAGCACACTAGGTGGCACAGAGAAAAACGAAATAGAAATAAGAAATTTATCGTTCATCGCAATAATTGTCTCTGTTCATGTCCCGTAGGTATTTCGTCAGTTCACGCAGGAGCCAGTTACAGCATGGCCATAAGTTTGGGTCAGCTGTACTTCTGGGGTCAGACCAAGAGTACGGGTGATGCCACAATGTACCCTAAACCGGTTCGGGACATGTCGGGATGGGACGTGCGCAGTGTAGGATGCTCGTAAGTAGCCGCAATTCGTTTAGATGCTACTACAATTTGAACAGCTGTTTTAAGTGTGATGTACTGAATTTGTTGGGTTAAGTCGTAGGCAGAGACCAGTAAAGCTGTAAGTATACATGTGTAGCTAGTGGCTACCGTGGGAAAAAACACGTCAGCGACCAGTGGCGAGCACGTTAACATGTCAGTAACCAATGGAAAGCGCGGGAAATTATGTCAGTACTCGATGAAAGCGTGAGAAAAGCATGTTACCAGTGCGAAAGCGTTGGTTAATTAACATGAAATCGTCGCTCTGAATGGCCAGGTCACTTTGCACGACATTTATGCACCAATTGTAAAACACACATTAACCTTAGATATATGCCCGGGATATATGGCAAGTGCTATAAACTATCGTAAATACATTTGTTTTCTTTCTTAACAGTAAAACAAGCATTGTTTTGGCCGCGGACGATAGCGTGGTGAGCTGGGGCCCAAGCCCAACATACGGAGAACTGGTTAGTAGTGCTTTCATTATGTACTGTAATTTCTCAGTGTAATCCCGTTATTTCAAATAAGCCTGTGTAACCTCGTGCGACCGCCCATTTCTAGAGATATTGAGCAGACGTTGATCAGTTATTGACTGCCATTTTCACGCTCATCCCGTTCATAGCGAACCAGTTTGAACGAACTCCAGGGTTGCCACGGTCATGGAAGAGTCAGGGACAAACAAAAAATTTTTCAAGGTCGGAAAAGTCAGGGAATTTTGCAAAAAGTCAGGGAAAATCTCAGTTCTTGTCAAAGTCAGTGAAAATTCAGGGAATTTTGTTCAGGAACTTACTAAAGAAGGAGATGCACTTGCCACAGAGGCTGAAACAAAAAGCAAAATGGATTGTTGGTGAAGTTAAATGCCGTGCATTCAAAATCCTGTGAAAAACGTAAAAAGATCGAAAATGAATAGAATATTGACGGTCTGCAGAAGAAGCTTAAGCAAATGTAAAAGTGGACTTGGCTTATTTGATAATCGGCCTAATGTGAGGTCAGTGAAAAGTCAGGGAATTTTTTGGGGCTCTTACGAGTGGCAACCCTGAACTCCTGTTTGAAAACGAATAGCTTATTTGGTCCTGAGGTACTTCTTAGTAGTTTTACCTGTTGGTTCAAGACTTTTTGTCAGATTCAGCTATATTAACATCAGCCATCACGATTCCTTTGTCTTAAGGGATACGGGTTGAAGAAAGGAGGTCAGAAGTCGTCATCAACCCCAAAGGTAGTTGAACCATTGGAAGGAATTTACATCCAACAAGTGGCATGTGGATTAGGCCACACCCTGTATATTGCCCGTGACGAGGACAAAGATCGATCAGTGTTGGATAAAATACCAGTGTACGATCCTGATAAGGTATTTATCACTTGAACTTATCTTTGTAGCTTGCGTGTTGTAACACGCGTAACCTTTCGCGCGAACTTAATTAGCCAGTGGCATTGTTTTTCGCGAACGTTTCTATAACCAATGGGATTTTTTTGGCGCGAACTATATTAGCCAGTAGGACTACCTGACGCGAACGTTAGTAGCCAATGAGGTTGTATGGCATTAACTTTAGTAGTCAACGGATTGTATGGTGCGAACTTAATCGACCAATGAAAATTGTTTAATAACATTGTATCATCTTAATATGCAGTCAATTCTCTCTATAACGGACACCGTCACGACAGGCTCCAACTGTTTGTTGTAGAGAGGTGTCCTTCTATTAGGGATTTGAGTTACAGTTAAGTAAAAAAAAAACGGCAGGGACAAACACCGGGTTTCCGTCTTATAAAGGTGCCTGTTAAGAGAGAGTGGACTGTACCACCAAATACACTGAACAGGCATGGAATAAGATTTCAGTCCAATGCAATTTATTCGTTGTGTATATATCGTACAGGGGCTGTGGGGTTTGAACTCGTGTATTCCTCTTTGCAGCCGTTATTTGCGTCGTCACCCAACGACCCTTCGCGCTTATGGAGAAGGGCGTTGCATGACTATCGAAATAACAACTACAGAAGAGACTGGGGCTCCCAGAATGGTCAAACCACTTTCATGTCACTGGGCACGTGTATTTGACACCATGCCGTTATTTTGCAGGTATGAGTGAATAGTGTGGACGCGTGGCTTTCATTTTCGCCTGAAATGCCGCTCACTTCATAGCCACTGCTTGACCTGTTACGTCACAAGTCACGTGATCCTACGCATGTATAGTAGTTCCTGATTTTGACCTGTCAAATGTTATATCTTCGCTCCAATAGTGTACTATGTAACTTTCCGCAATTTTAGGTAGTGCTTTAAATGAATCTTACGCGACTCTCTTTGTTTCCATTTCCACGCTGTAAATTTCCACTCGACAAAGCATTAGGCAAAGTGCAAAAATTTCTGCAAGGGTGATAGGTTTGTTTGTTATTGTTAAAGAGCAATCGCAAAACAGTTCCAACTGATTCCACGAACAGTCTTCAGCTTGGATGTTGCTGATCTTCTGTGATGGCAACAAGCTGACGTCACAGCTTTTGTGTGCTCCTGCCTACTTCTGATTGGCCAATTAAAATGAAAACTGTTCTGGTATTCAGGGTTCAAAATAAAATTTCGTTTTTAGCTTGAATATGTCGGCTTTTTTTGTCAAGGCTCATTTTTTTCCCGGCTAGATCTAGAGCCATGCGTTTTCAAGGGACACAATCCATATGCATACATGACGTACCCATAGGCTTGCAATGCATTCTGGGGCGACTTCAAATACACTCGGCCATTTTAGTTTTCCGAACTGAAAATATTTTACGGCAAAGCAAAAGAATGGATTGGAGCAATTTGACTTCTTTTCTTATTTTGAATGTTTGAGAAGTAAATAAGATCTTCCAATATAATTTTCTGGAGGGACACAATACCTGAGAAGGTGGGGCGGCCCGTTATTCATCTTAACACAGAAATGAAGTTGCCACATTTGCCACTAAACCGCAAAACCAGAAGTTTTAGTCGCCAAAGATGAAATTTTGGTCGCATTAGCCACCAGTGAGTCGCACTTTCTAACCCTGTAGCTGCTTTATTGTCTGATATAAAATGTTTCCTTCAACTTACAGCAACTTTGATTTCAGTTGACCGATCAAGGCATGATATTTAATATTTCTTCGGTGAAAAGTAGCCGGCAAGTGTGGTCAAAGTGCCGGCTACCGCCGACAGCCGGCTGCTATTTTGAACCCTGGTATTTTTACGAGAATTTTCCAGCAGCAGTTGTTATGTCATTTGTAGGATTAAGATTGTGCGCATGTTAATGAATTAAATTTGCAGGCTTGTTTTTGCAGAGAATTACTACAGTGAATAGCTATTAACCCCAAAGCACAAAAGTGAATGCAACGGTATCTGTCGCGGCTAACTTTACAAACAAAACTAAGAACTCTTACGTTACTGTTTTAAAGGTATAATCTCCAGCGCAAACTAAACAAGAGACCATTACACGAGAAACAATGCCCATAAGTGACCTATATGATCTGTTTATAGCTCGTGTCTTGTGCTTCCTAACTTGGTGTTCGACTCTAGTCCCCCTCGTGTCCGAGAACACTCTGAACAAGTAAAGGATAATCTGTGTATAACAAAGTTAGGGCGATTTCTCTCGTGATGGTCTTCTGTATAAAATGTTTAGGAAAATATTTGTACGTTCGAATTTGTTAAGTGCCCTCCCTTTCTTTCACAAACATCATTATGCTGTATATTTAGTAGCGACGGTTAGTAACTTTGTAATAGTAGAAAAAAGATTTACTGATAATTAAAGAAAGCCTAATATTGTACATTAAAATCTATAACGAGAAAAAAAAAACATTTCAAAGATACGATAAGAAAAGCAACAACAGTGAAAGTTTATTTATTTTGCAGAGCTCTAAAAAATCAAACTATTGATTGAAGATTGTTGACAACTAAGTTATCAATGTTATTGTTACGGCGCCATGTGCAATAAAGTCTATATAAAACTGTTATCTTTGTTTGGTGCAGTTTTCTTCAACTTTCAGAGTGAAATCTGTAATTAAAGGTGAAAAGTCTGTATACGAGCCTAGTGGCCCATCAGATCGGAGCTTATCCCGGTTTCCGTAGCATGAAGTGACTAGGAGTATTTCTACTCCCCCCCCCCCCCCCCCCCCCCTGGATGGGATGCTAGTCCATCGCACCCATTTATTCACCTCAGTGGCGGATCCACTTTGAATTGCCAACCCCCCCCCCCCCCCCCCCCCCCCTCCTTAATAGCGCATTTTCTTTGAAGTGCCGGAATTTTCTTCGCAGAATTCAATATTCGTTTTGAAATCGAGGCAAAAGGCAACTCGGAAATGGCCTATTGATGTAAAAGACCTATTGAGGTTCACTGCGACGTTCTTGGTAAGACTTTGAGCGAATTCAGTTCACGGAGATAATTATTCTGATCGATTGAATCTTGTCATTTAACGGGCCTTTAGTGTTGAAGCCTGAAACACATTGATTGACCATAAACACAACAATGACTGAAACTTAATGCGATATACTTCAATTTTATTTTTATAGCACCCTGGCACCTTTGGACTGCGGCTTTGGTTTCCTTTATTTTACCAAACTGAAAACAACTAAAATAAAGCAAGAAAATTCAATTATAGGATTTCTTTGAAAACTGCTCAGCATAGCCTCTTATCTTGATCCTTTCACACTAAACTGGGCCGGTCAAGGGGGTTGGACCACTCTAGGATGACAAGTTTCTGTTGCTGACAGTCCGTTCCGGTTCACGCTTCAGGCAAAAAGATGTTTTTTGAGGGTTCTAAAAATTGACAATAAAAAATGCTATAAAGTTAGCGAGTCGTAGTTTTCTAAATGTAAATTCGGCTTTTCCAGGAGGTGAAGTAATGGACGGTGAAGCCAAAAAGTATCAAGTTTAAGCTCTCAAATGTAAATATAAATAAGATAAATTTAAAGGGTGACTGACGTGGGAAACGGAGATAGCGCTGTAGGAGACTTCCTTCCTGGAACCTCTATTTTCATTCGCCTGCTGTAAACACTACGTCTATCTATTACGGACTAGGGGCATTGTCATAACCTGTTATCTATTGTTTTAAGAACCAATGAAGTAACTCGTTCCGAGAGGTAGTGGGCGACCCAGATAGCGGAACGGGGGGTCGTTCACGATTCCAGGGATAATAAAACGGTCAGACACCATGTCACCGTTTCCGCAAAATGGCTACCAACACTTTGAATAACATTACATGTCGATTTAAAAATGGAATCGATTTGAAAATTATAGTTGCGAAACAGCACGGCTCACGGCATTTTCAGGCATTTCGAGTGATATAGAAAAAACGGACATGCCATGGCCGAGGTGTAATATTAATTACCATCCTCTTTAAAGACTAGCGGATACGTCGAACAGTGGTGACATCTACAAGCAAAACAAATCGGAATTTGCTTGTTTAGGGTTTTACTTGGCAACAAAATAGGCAAGGCCCCGGTTTGCATCATCAGATTTTGATACTTTCACTATCTTTATCCACAAACCCGTATAATAATGACTGCTTTACCTTGCTTATTGCAATTACCTGTTCGACAGAACACTTCTCTTCTGTTTACCAGTCTTGCCACACGCAATCTTCACATCTGTTGCCTGTAAACCCATATCCCACCCAAAAACGCTTACTAAACCTCGCACAAGGTTTTGTTTGGCCTGTGTCTGGATAGAGAGATCGGAACAGTCACCAGCAAGGTTCTGCCAAAATGCCCCTTTTCGGAGAGCACCAGGCTTAACCACATCTGAAAAGAAAAGAGAAATGATAATGCATCTTTAGTTTCTTTAGCAAATTATCATTAGGAGCTGTTAAGCTGACTTCTCGAGTATTTGGTCTTTGTTTGAACAAAGGATTGTGCGAGTGTTTTAAAAAAATATATAAAAAGAAGCATATAATAAATTAGAAAAAAAAGTGTTTGCTGATATTGCACTTGAACTCGAATGGCTCAAACATCAGGTTTCACCCGGGGGGCGAAGCGGGCGATGAGAAGCTCAGGTCTCGGCTGTGAAAGCACGCAACTTACATGAGATCCAAAACATATCAGTGAGAAGATTGCGGGACCAGTGAAATGGCTTAGTTGTCGTTTAAAGAAATAATTGGAGTCTCGACAATGCCTGATATGGATGCAATAGTGATTACAGCGTGCAAAAACGTATTTGGAGACATGAAGAAGAAATTAAGAAGGGAGGGGAGGGATGGGTAAGGGAATGGCGTAAAACGTTTGTTTCAATACTAATGTCCAATTTTCAACAGCTACATTTTTTATAAACAGAGTTTCCGAAATAAAATAAGGAAAATGGAGTGGGGTGGAGTAAGATTTTACGTATTTGTGCAGCAGCAGGCGTTAGAATATGTCATTCTTTGCCTTTCTGAAAAATGAACGCTTGTGAATAGTACTAAGCAACTTCCCCACAGGGTACCCACTCGCTCATGGATACCCACCCGTACAGTCCGGCCAAGGCAATTTCACTGAGACAGTTGGGCGGAAGTCCCAAACGTACCATTCCCCTGTTGACTGACAGATGTACATGCTGGCGGGAATTCTGCTGAAATCCTTGTTCAGATTACACTGAGGTGTGCACACAGTTCCTCCTAACATGTCCGAATGCGAGCAGGCCATGAGACCGTTCAATGGCGGTGCATACGAATCACATGTCGGACCTGAAAATACAGAAGACTTGTTTTTTGGAGCTAAAATAAATCAAAAGATTTTGTAGCCAAAGTATAAACCAAAAGAAGTACTGAGGTATAGCGACCGACCTGAAACAACGATGGCAAAAGTGCAAGACGCCTTATTGCCCGATCGGTCCGTAGCCTCGTATTTAATTTGATATTGACCCACTCTGAAGCCAGAGCCTTTAACAGACTCTGTAAACAAAGCGACAGCTTCGCCAGAGTTATCCTCATAAGTTGGCGAGGGCCAGTGAATGTTGACAATGTCGCCAGCGTTTGTCTTCTTGACATGTATGTCCTGGGGGCAAGTGAGTCTGGGAGGTTCGTCATCTAAACAAAAAGAGAGAAAACAGCAAAGTTATGTTTCTGACAAATTTTCTTCTGTTTTTTGAAGATTGTCGTAGCATCAGACCCAAATTAATTGCATAAATCCAACGAAACTGCGTTCAAACAGGGCAATGAACCGCTCCGGACTCTTGGAATGATATGACAATGCCGCATCTGATGAATAAGTGGGAACTTGTGTCTCGTAACCAAATTTACGAAGGGAGTAGCTTTGGGTTTGCATTTCATAGAGCCGATAAAATAACTACTTGGTTTGCTTTTAATAATTGGCTGGAAAAGGTTGCATGCATATTTTGAACCGAGTCAAAAACGCAGGAACAGAAAACCAAAGCAATAGCCTGCGAAAACAGCCACGTCTCCGCGCTTCGACCCGCTTGTTGCGTTCGCAGGGTAGCAACAAGCGGGTCGGAGGGCGAAAAGGCCGCTGTATTCGCTGGCTACCAAAGCAAAGACTTTTATTCTAATTTCCAGTCAATGGAAAATGTTTAGTTGTGGTGAGCAGTACTGACTGCGCATACAGTCTCAATAGAAGAGAGACGAATAGGAGTTGACTAAGCCGTGGAATAAGGAAGCATTTTGCTTAACTATACACATACTATCTTGGCTTAAACTACATTCAATTTCCTTATTTGAACTCGACACTTTGGCCACTAGAGTTCAAGACCTAACAATGCACGAATGCGTATTCTTGACATTCTCAGACCTGTAATAGTAACTGTGAACACGCATGATTGAGAATTTCCACTCCTGTCTTTAGCGGTGTAGATTATACGAGTTGTACCAATTGGAAACTCATAAGGAGAGAGAACATCGTGAGGGGTACTGACAATCAGTGGTGTTTCTCCCGAGTTGTCTCTTGCCATTGGCCATCTCCATTCCACTCTCCTGGTTGGCTTGTTGGGGTCTGTACTTGCGAGTACATCATCGGGGCATGTTATGTCTGGTGGCTGGGTGTCTTGACAAGGAAGAGAAAAAAAAATAGAGAAAACCTCACTAAGCGCTGTAGGTTGTAAGTATGCGTTCGAACCGAGTGGCCCATCAGATCTGAGCTTAACCCGATTTCAGTAACATTAAGCGACTAAGAGTATTTCCACTCCCCTCTGGATGGGATGATAGTCCATCACAGGGTTACCCCCGGCAGTAAATTCATCTGTACCAATTTATACACCTGAGCGGAGAGAGGCACAATGAGAGCCTGACGTCTTGCAGTTGATAGTCCCTTGCACCGAGCACAGATCGCTATGTGGGGATGGGTGTGGCATAACATTATAGCCATAGTCTTGGTGTTTACAGTTTTTGAACTTGAAAAGGGGCAGTGTCATGAGAGTTTTGTGTAAACTATGCTAGAATTTTTAAGGTGCACTCAGTGATCAACAAAATGAACTTTAAATGCCAAAAAAACATAAATTCACTCTCTAAGATGTGAAAAAAACATAATCAATGGTTCAGTTAGTCATTTTACTCCAAGTAACACTGTCAAACTTGAAAACTTCGGCCCGATGTTTTCACATTTTAGACCACTTCTTTGCTACCTGTCCGTAGCCACACCAGTTTTAAACAACTTCTGTGACCAGTACAGTGCGTTTTAGCAAGGTTAGGCAACTATTAGTGGATTTCTAATTTATGCCAACACCTTCTTTGGATTTTCAAGTAGCGCTACATCTTGGTAAGACTGCCCCTTTAACACTGTAACAATGAGTAGTTCATATACTTCTGCAATGGCCAACAGGAGAAATCCATGCCAATAACTGACATACCATTTCCACAGGAGTTATTACTGTTTAGCATGCATAATAAGGAGTAAAGTGCTTTAAATATACGCCGAAAATTAAGTCCATTACCCTGATAGTCGGCCAGGTAAAATCCTGCCCGCTCTTGATTAGTGACCACAACTAAAAAGAAAATAACATCATTATTACATATTAAATTGCGTACCTAAAACGAAGATTGCGTTCTTGCCTTCCTCTTCTTAATGCAAAATAATTAACAAGATATTTCTGTTATAAATCAATACTGTGATTACATTTTGCTACAGCTTCAAGGACAATGTGAAAATAAGCTGTTTTCTGTTGTCACGAGCGTGGGACAAAGAAAAAATTCCCAGCTATACTGACCGGAAAACAGTTTATTGAGGTTTTTCTAAATCTACACTTTGTATTATCTACCTAAAGATTTACATTAAAGGTTTCTGAAATCATCTTCATTTTCTTTCTCAAATAATCGATTTTGTGTGCATAGTTCATAGAAAAGAAGCAAGTGATCCACACAAAACAGCCCGGTCAATGCTGTTTAAAAGGAACACACTCTTGAGTTGGTATCTAAATCCTTTTCTTTCCTTCGGAAACTGGCCACCCCATATAAATTGCTTGTAGAAAGTGTAGACTCTTATCACGAAATAGCATAATGTTTGAAAATAGGTTTTAGAAAGTAGTAACCTACACATATAAATATTTCATTTTAACCTTTTCCCATGGTCCATATGATGAATGTTACCACGCTAATGTGTGAAGCAATCCACATTATGAGAGAACCAAGAAGACCTGTAAAAATCAGTCAAAATTTAGACGGTAGAAATGGTTAACACTGAATGCAGTCTTCAACACATACTAAAGTGAGCTAATTGGTGTATCAGTCACATGATTACGTACTACTGAGAAATCAATGTACGTTTTTCTTTCCATGAAGCGATGAGCTTCACGACAAGAGGTTTATTACTTAACTTTCCACCAAAGATGTTAAGTCACCAAACCTAAAGGAGAACTTTATGTTGTTGTTTATCGTCCAATTATTAAGCCTTTGGCTTTAGAATTGGCTACGGAACAAGTATTTTTACAAGATCGGATATCAAAAGAATCAGATTCATTGTAAAATAAAGTATTTAATTTCCTTTATTTTCAAGTGCGCATAGTTTGCGCCAATTTCTTGAAATGATTGATTTTCACGACGTCACTAGCATTTTCTCTCTTTGGAAGTACTTTATATATATTAACAGTTAAATACATCAAACCAAGCCGAGTTTTATACTATTGAAAGCTTTGCAAGGTTGCTAGATTATGTACGATTTGTACCAGCGTGTAATGACTGTTCAATGTGAAATGCAAAAAGAGCAGAACAGAACGTCTTTGAAAATAAAACAACTTAATTAAAATCTTAGTAATATTTCCAGAATACACACTATTAAGATAATGGCAGTAAAACACTTTTAAATTTAAAACGTAGAAAGCAATTAAGATAAAAATAATGCGAACTATGCATTTATCTATCGCTAAATATATTTACTCGTGATTTGTACCTCCGGGCTCGCCAAAATATTGCGAGAATGAAAATATGTTGCGATACTACACACTAAAATGTCTAATAGGATATGTTATTCAAAAGCTTAATAAACAATTATATTAGAAAACAACAGTAACCGAAATTGATCCGGGAAGGTGTTAACTAATCTTCTACAAGTATCACATGTTGCTACGAAAGGAAGGCTATTGAATGGAGCGGTAAATTAGGATTAGCACAGCGTTCCGTTTTGAGATTTATTACATAAAATACATCTACAATAAGCTTAATATAGACAGCTTCCATGAAATTAATTGGATGATATAAATTTTTCTTTTTTGGATAAATAAAATGATATCTTTTAGGAACTGTTGAAATGCTGAAGGAGGATAAACGTACGTGACTGAAATGTGGTAAATTCAGATTTCAGTGTATGCTATTTCATACCAAGAGGAACTATTTCTTCGATTAAGAGATATGAGATGTCATGACTGAGACTACGTGTCGCATTGTAGACACTTTTAGGAAATAGGTTACAAATTTGATGTTTACATACAGGAGTTAATTGTGATAGATTAAAAATATATTAAGCAGCGTTGCCGGAATGGAAGATTATGATAAAAACTCTTAAACGTTTTCTGGCTAAGTAATTTTAGGGCGACGAGCTTTCGATTGTCTGAATGCAATCCATGAAAAGAAAAATTAAAGAAAAGAAATTATGAACGTAAAGAAAATCGTATTGTTTTATAATTCCCAAAGACCTGCATGGTAAATATAAAAATTTGTAATGCAATTTTGTCTTTCAAAGAAAAATATTTTTGTCCCCCAGAAATTCAATTTCATTTCTGAAAACCATATATCTCGTCTTCTTAATGCACGCGTGACTCAATGTTACTAAACCTTATCTTCACTTGTATTTTATAAAATTTCGTTTCATACGCGACAGCATGTTCTGGACAAAGCTGGCTATTGACTTTAACGAAAGCAACGTCAATTTGAACTCGCTCAATGATGAAAATAAAAAGTTAATGGATCGAGGGCCACTACAACACTCAGTAACTGCAAAGTGATGTTGTTAAAAGCTATTAAAGAATGCATGACTTACAAGAATGGAGACTGGAGAACTATCGTTCTGGTTATTTTTCCTTGTGTGATGTGTTTTCCTTCTTTTATAAGCGCCCCTGAACTTTCGTCATTAGCTTGATCTCTGTGAAGATTGCACCGTGATTTTTTGCTCACTCTCTTTTATAGCACCCTAATTATGTATTGATATAATATGAAACGGACAGGAAAAAATAGAAAAAGAGTTGTTTAACTGCAGGGTATAATTACACAGACTTTCTGTCAACAGCAAACTATAGAACGCTGAGTTCCTTCAGGAAGAGTAATATTTGTATTTCCGTAAAATTCACCTTAAAGTAAATAATACAGAACAAAATTGAACAGCGAAAGGGACGAAAAATTTTCCCCTGCAAACGTTTTTTTTTTAATTTATGCACCTCTGCAAACATTCTGTTTTCGAAATGCAAACTAATTTTTTTACACGTATCGTGTTTCCAAGCAATTTGTTTTGTCTTTTTAGGCTCTGCAAACATTTTTTTTCAATATTTTTCATACCCCCCTCCAGAAAAATAATGGTCCGTCCCTAAAAGCAAACGACATCAACAGAGCTTCAGCATTTTGGTAATTCGTATTGAAACAAGGAAGAATGACATAAGTGAGTCCCAGGTTCTCAGCTGCTTGAAAGTGCATGGAGACACGGTCTTCATATCCATCATCATGCATAATAACAATTTATGCGTTTATTTTGTCTTAAAAGCGAGATCAACCATACCCAGAGTAAATCTTCAGTCGTAACCCCCGACCGCTCCAGTACGGCGTTAAGATCGATTCATACGTACCAAATACAAATGAGTCGAAGTTAACTTCATGTAGGCCTTCACGGCGTCGGAAATATTGAATTTTTCTGGCGCATCTTGAACATTTCAGCCTAAAGTTTTCAAGTTAGTTCGTCATTCGTAATCTAACCTTCTAACCTTATTTTGGTGTTTTCCTAACTTGGTTAAAAAATTAATTTAAAAATTACTATTTTTAAGCAAATTTTCATTTCAGTGACTCAGCTTTGTTTAGATTGGCCTTATTTTCCAAGATAATCGAAATTTTGCCATTTCTACGAAGTAAATGCACCTTTTCAAAATGTTCACTTTTTTTATTACAAATAGCGAACGTATAAGCAAATTAGCATTTTATTCTTAAGGAAGATCGGGTTTCATACAAATTAGGGACTTTTTGCAAGGATATGTCACAGCGACATGTAACAGGGACATTGTGGCACAATGAAATCTGCTATTATTTTGTGTGTACACGTCTTCTTTTGTCCCTGCTTCACGTCCCTGCTTCATGTTCCTGCTTTTTGTCCCTGCTACATGTCCCTGCTGCATCTTTCTGCTACATGTCCCTGCCGGATGTCCTTGCTGCATGTCCCTGCTACATGCCCCTGCTGGATCTTTCTGCTACATGTCCCTGCCGGATGTCCTTGCTGCATGTCCCTGCTACATGCCCCTGCTGGATCTTTCTGCTACATGTCCCTGCCGGATGTCCTTGCTGCATGTCCCTGCTACACGTCCCTACTACATGCCCTTGCATTGCATGCCCTGCAATATGTCAAATGTCCCTCTGCGGCAGAACCTTCATTGGTTTCTCTTGACACCTGCCTCTTTTGCCATGTAATGGGAATGTTGTAACATTATTTTTTTGCTTAGAAACCACTGTAGGAAGTATTAAGGAATAATTTTAGCTTCAACTTTGTTTAGCCCTTATTTTCTTTTACAGTTCATTCGACTGTTTTTTAGGCTTTTTAACCTTATTGATGTTTAGTTCGAAATTTTAATGGTCTTTTGTAACTGACATGCTTTTGGTTTTATAAAATTGTTGAACGAGAAAAAACGGCCCTAGTACGCTAAAGAGTGCATGGAGTTAATGTCGGTGTTATCCAAGACACCTGTGCTGTGAATTTTTTAAAAGTAAATTCATATATACAGCTATTTTAATTAACGATGTCAGATAAAGGCATTACAAGCCTACTCGACAAGACCGAATGGTGTTCTGGGTATTCCTTGGAATTTTGAACATCTACAAGTCTGTATATTTGCACGTGAAGTATTTGTTTTTCCTCCATGAGACCTTTTTCTGTAGCTTTTCTATCACTGTTCAGTTCACTTTGAGTTTGGAACAATTTTCTAACATTCAATGTGGCTAAAAGTACCTCTTTTCCACATGTCTGAAGAGAAATAAAACGCACAGAATCATGTTTGCCATATTATAACTCATTAATATTCAGTTCGTGCAGCTGCTCTCAACTTCCACCCAAACTGTACCTTTCGGTCTTGTCCTGAGTACGCTTGAAGTTTTGTCCGACAACGTTGATTGAAATAGCCGTATATTAACAAAGGATATTCTTGAATGTTAGCGTGAGTGTTTAATTTTAAATTGAGATTTCTATGAGAGATATTACATGTAAATTACATAATCTTTATTTTTCAAGAATACTGTATTCTTCGACCATGCTCACATTCGAATAGTAGCCCTCCAATGAAATGTCTTCTTAGAACCCACCCGTGTCATTAAGGTGGCTCGACTAGATTTTTTAGGGGCAACACTGACCAAGTTTGAGAATTACCTTCATCACCATTAACAATGCTATCGAAAAATAATCACCACAGATGAATTAAATAAAAATTTGTTATGATCGGTGTTATATTTACATCGGAGTTGTCATCGCAACCTAATGACGTCGTTACCTTTTTCACTATTGTTCGTATTCCTCGGCACCAGGAGATTTTTTCGGAAATCGCTCAAGGGAGCTACTACCTCACACTGCCGCCTCGAGGTTAGCATAATTTGAATAAATTCTATGAGAGCGTTATCGAAATTTTGGGGGATGAAGTTTTGGGGGTTATCTATTGAGAGATAATCGGGTAATATCTATAGGAAACGTGCTTTGGGAATGCAGTTTCATCTCATAGTAGTTTGTTGCCATTTAAAATTGTTTGAAAAAAAAAAAAGAATTTGATGAGCGTGTGTTTAGGTGCTTCCATTTTTACGACTATTTTGCGTTATGCAAAATAGGACTATTGATGGGGGTTTTTGCGTTCCTTTTAATCCACTCCTATTAAAGTTTTTGCATTCCTGTTAAACTATTAATTTATGCATTAAATTTGTATTAAACGCATCTTCCCGTGCCTCCCCTGCTACGTATCGTTTTGCACCGAAGCCGTACTATTGTGTTCTGCTTATAATTTGGAGGATATTACAGAGGCATATGTTTGCTCTAGATTTGATCGATAATCCAGATGAATTAATTGTTTTAACATTCGTTCGAAGTCTTCGTAAATGGGGTTGACAACTTCAGTTACATTTCAGTTACTACAAAGTTTGCATTTTAACCGTACGTTTCGAAAAGCTTCGTGACTAAATTCGAGGTGGCGAATAATGTGAATCTTCTCGAATCTTCGCCAAAATGTTGATTAACACTCAAGCACTTTTTTGTTGACTGTGTTACAGTGCGACTACTGTTACCGGGGTCACCCAGACAAAGTTAACCAATCAAAAATTTCAGCAGATTTCAGCATTTTTACAACTTCAGCCAATGAAATGTCGAATACAGAACAATGAACTTTCAACTTGTTCGTCCGCCACGAAAACAGATCGATACAAATTTTGGCTGTATGGCCCTGAGTTTTAAATTAATTTCGATTGCATCCTTTTTGAACATGAGTAGTTGTGACAGAGAAGGAAGGTAAATATTAGCGATGTTTATGAAAGAGAAGTTCGAAACAGGAAAACCAACGACCGTACCGTTTGTTTCAACTGTGCGTGGCGGTGTTCGCTACGGCATCAACTTGAGTTTTGGTAGTACCATTTGGAAAATAAATACACGTGATGCTAGTGAAGGAAAACTTTCTGAATTGCGTATACCAGTGAGAGCGATGGTCATAGTTTAGGTAAAGTGCTTTGTCTGGGTGACCCCGGTAACAGTAGCCGCACTGTAAACCATGGCTTCATGAAAACCAAATGTGTCTCCCGGGCGTTACGATGGAAAATTACAAACAAATGAGACTAACTATGAGAACTGTTCAGCCCAACAGTATTTCAAAAACCCATATCACAATCCGTTTCAATCTTCTTCACTTTTGGCCAATTTGTACCTTCTTTTGTATTTGCTGTGTTGTTGAAATGTTCCTTCACTGTTTGAAGCGGCTAGTTTTATACAGAGTTCATTGCATTTTATGGCCTAAATTTGGCTAATATCGGGGGGGTGGGGGGGTATGGTTTTTGAGGTTCTCGGTCCTTAATTAGGGTATAGGGTGAGTAGGGTGTCATTTTTCGGGTTTGGGCCTTAAGAAGGGTATCAATTTTCGTTTTCTTTATCCTTAGATAGGATCAAGGTTGAGAACGTTCGCGGCACACCCCTATCCGAAATGTATGGGAGGGGGGGGGGGGGGGGGTAAAAATCTGTGAAACAGTTCATTTAAGAGAGGTGTCGGTTGGTTTCTAAGGTGTCATATTGGTTGATTTTCACGCTAAAAACATATTTTTAGTTGGATACGTTGGTATTTTATTCGTTAAGCAAACTTTCGATTTAATTAACCGGTTAAGTTTCCATTATATAGTAAGTCTCCTTTACACAGTCCACTGAACGTTTACATTTTTATGTCCTATTTATTTAGACCATTTCCAGTTTGAGTGATTAGTAGCTTGGCTAGTCATGCCTCATCCATGAGATCTTTAAATTTTTGCTGCTCGTAGCTCCGCAGAATATTTTCCAACTTCGTTCTCTTGGTTTGTATGGAATCCTTCAGTTCCAGGCCGTTAGCAAATGGGGCCGATTCATCTCTTGTTTCCTGGTTAAAAAGAAGATGACTGTTCTTTTATAAATGCCTCCGTTGGGGAGTTCTCATAGCAAAGCAGGGCGTAAATTAACTTAAAACGAGGTTTTAAAACGCCTTGGCGATCGCTCCAGAACACCTTTGCATGCATATTAATTTCAAACTATCAAAGTTTAGGTTTTTTCCCGACTAAAGGTATTTGTTTTCTTACCTGTCGATTACACGGTCGAAGTAGACATTCAAACCTTTGACCCTTGCAGCGACCAGAAAGATCCATCAATATTCCCACCAAAACAAGGGAATATACGAGAAAACTCTTAATCGCCATCTTCGGTGTCAGTAATCAAACTCACAGAACATTCACCTCAAGTATGCCTTGGTCCTGACAGTTTAAAAGTGAGGTTCAATAGCAGCGAGAGCCGTTTATCACGGCAGGAAAGCTAATATATCTCTCAGCAGTATGTTATTAGAGGTAAGCGTATCACTTCAATTTAATAATGTTCTGGAGGAATGAAATATTTTAACATCATAACACTGAGAAAGGTATTCGTGGATTATTTAATACAAAATTAAATTTGACATTTTTGACAATTTTGCAGGCAAGCACAGAATCAAAATTTACGATGCTGTCTTAGATACATGACGGATCGGTTGAGATATCGCACCCAGTAAAATGTAAAGTAAATGTATGTTATGTATCACACAGCTTGTTGTAATTGACATTAATTTTCTTGTTTTTCTTCGTATATAAAAGCATTTTTGTTCATCAATAAGCTGCTAAAATGTCTCCTTGCTAAAGTGTAACATAAATTACTAAAATCACATATAATAATAATCAATGTCAGTCGATGATAAAAACGTTTTAAATTGCAAAGTGTAAACATGCAAGTGCAATTGCAAAATAAAAGCTATTTCGATCGAAGAAAATTTTGCCAATTATTTCGATATCATTCTGGCCAAATTTGGGCAAAATTTCAAAGTACTTAGTAAGTAGTAATTGCCCTTAAAACGCTTTTACTCCGACAAAGTTGGATAATGATCGAGTTGTTAGCTTATTTCAGTTCGATCGTGCTTTCGCTTCAATAGTGTTAACAGTCAAGAGAAAATGTTGTAACAGTTTAACTTTTTCTGGCGAACCAGCAAAGAAAGAAACTCGACAAAGATCGTAATGCCATCCTGGAAACATTGGCTTCAAGAATAGCTGGGTCGTCATAGTTTTATAAGACAGTATGCTATCACTTTACAAAGAATTCGAAATTTGTTTATCAAGACCAACTGTCAACTCCGTTTAGATCGAGTCTCATTGCAATTAAAGTTCTGGGTATAAAAGGTAAAAAAAATTAATTTTTGAAATTACGATTATTTCCTGTGCCATACAAGTTCATTTTTTTTACTGGTTAATTCATTAACCAGTTAATAAACAGTATAATAATTTCTTTTACCTTTGAAAGCTTCATGCGAAATTTAAATTCATTTTAATTAACATAAAGCATAAAAATAATAACTTCAAAAGCTGAAAATGCAAAAAAAGGGGAAGATTACGAAAGGTCCTAATCGAACAAGATCAAAACCAATTAAAAAATTGTAACTTCACGTTCTCTGTCGAGCAGTCTAAAAGAAAAACTTCGTCCATACTGATCAGAGCTATTAATTAGCGTTGATAATAGTTTATCACTATTGAGGAATACCGACTATCTTTTTTAATTTTGAGGTTGGTTTTTCCAAATTATGGCTGTAACAGGTTGCGGGTCGGAGTGCGTGCAAACTGTCACTAAAATTTTAAAATTTCAGTGATGCGATAAAAAATAATTCAGATAAAAAGGAAATACAAACTACCCAAACAATTTTTGCCTTTTTGCTGTCATTATACGAACGAAAAGCAAAGAAAAAAATTGAGACAAGATCTGCAGAAGGCATTTTTTTTTTGTTACGTGCGGTCGATGTAAACAATGCAATAAATTTGCTTGCAAGTTCCTTCTTCAATCCGCGGCGCGGCAATGCAACGCTAGCATTTCTGTAGTGCGAAATAACTTCTAGTTTTTCATGATCACCTCAGATGAGTTAAATTTACAGGATCAAAATACTGGTTATCGCTACGGTGGTTTTTAGAAAAAATGTTACGACAATGGTTTGGCTGCATCGTGCTGTCTTTATTGAAGAGTGTTAAACAACAGCTACAGCATCCATGGAAATCATTTTATATATGTCACATTGCATAGTTTTGTTCATTTATGTTTTTCGTCTGTTATTCATCAGCTGTATCATCTTCGAGTCTGTTTGGCTTGTCACGTAGCATTTCTGACAAACGAAGCAGTTTGTTTCGTCTGTATTCATTCAACGGAACCAGCTCGCTCTCGGGTATACGTAAAGAGGCCTTGGGATCTTCCGACTCCTAAGAGAAATAACAAAAGGAAAATTCCAAGATGTTAGAAGCACTAAGCAACATCAAATACAATTCCATGAAAAAAACTGCTTACCTCGCGGGTGGAGTCAATTCAACGCAAAATTCACAACTAAGTTGGAGTAAAAATTTGTGTATGTCAAAGCTAGCAGTCAGGTGAAATAGTGACAATCAAGAAACTAAAATCGGTGAAACATAAATTTTTTCGTTCTTCAATAAGATTTACCATGTTTCATAGAAAACCTGTCGCTTTCAGATGGGTGGAGTTAGCGTTGAATCGACGGCTTAATGCGACACTTCTGCCAAAAGGGATGTTTCTTATTTACAATTAACGACAATTTACAAAGTTTTAACCTGGAAAGTTTCCCATGGCTTTCAACAGCTAAAATAGGGATTTCAAATTTTTTGTTCAGTATAAAGTAATTTGCGTACCTCTCGTTTACAATCCGTGAACATACATTGGTACTGGCCATGGCATAAGCAGGAAAACTCCACGACCACGGACAGAACAAGAAGTGCCATGAAAACCTTAAACTCCATTGTTGCAATCTTTTGACACCTCAAACTGAGCCTACAACTCGCGGTGTGGCTTATATAATACATTTGTTTTGCTTTTTATTTGCATACTTCAACTGGGAAAGGTGTTAAGCCTTGTTAACCTAACGAGCCATTCAGACAAGGGACAATGAAATCGGTTGTTAAGATCACAGTGCCGACACTGCAAGTCTTCAATATTTTTGTTACCACATGCAGTTATTAATATCAAGATTATTTCACAATACAGTACTGGTGTAGCCTTTTGACGCTTAGCAATTAAATGAGTAATAAAAAGTGTTTTACGAGCTTGTTTTGTCGGAGAGTTTTGACGACAGTTGTAACCAAATATCGCAGGTGAGGTTGTAGATTATAATATCGTTGGCAGTTACTTGTTAATTTCTCTCCCATTTTGCTTGAAAAAGTTCAGTAATTTATTTATTGACCTTTATTCACCGAGCTTAAAATCAACCATTTTTCATTGCTTATTACACGCATGATGTTCTCGACATTGCCGACCAAAGCAGTATGCCAGACGCGTTTCACAGATGAACCTAGTGATTGGTAATTGGTCTTATAAAAAGGATGATGCTTTCAATTAGCCTTCACAGTCCGTCAATGCTTTCCATAAAACCTTCTAGTAGGCACTTATTTTCTAAAGAGAAATTTAAGTATGCTTGACTTTATCAAAGGTTGAAAGGCTTGTTCTTAAATTGCTGATTCGACGGTTAGAAAAAACACAAAGATAATGACGAAGATATTTATGAACTTACGACTTCTGACCATGTTTAATTTTGTCAGGGAAGTAGGAAGGCAGAAAATTAAGTAAAGGCTTTTTTAAGAAGTTAAATTTGACAGTTAACTTAAAGGGGCACTGTCACGGACATTTTTTGACTTTTTCAGTAAAACGGCACCAAAATTACGACTAAGTAGTTTCAACCATACAGGAAACGCTCCTAGAACATAAAGGCAAGGATATCTAGTAAATTGTTTAAAGAAGAGGGTGACCATAAATAGTTTTCAGCATTTTTTCCGAACCACAAGGACAGAACTTGAAAAAGTCAGGCTGACTTTTTCAAGTTGAGATCAAAAGCTCCCGAAGGCATCAAAGTCATATCACTTTATATTTAGCTTCAGTACACTGGTAAAGTAATTTTAAGAAAACTTGACCACTGTTAATAGGTTTTCAATGGTGTAAACATGTTTTTGGGCTGTTGAATTTTTGAAGGTATGCTCGTGACAGTGCCCCTTTAAATTACTGATAACATCGGGCCCTTTATCTGACAGGGAGGAAAGGAAGGAATTCAAAGTAAGGAGGGAACCACAAGTTCAAACTTTACACATTACTTCTATGATAAGAAACGCTATAATAAGAAAATTAAGGTAGTATTCGACAAACATGTTAGGTCAGGTTAAGATTACTAGTTAAGCCCTGAAAGTTCTATAGTTTTTAAATTACTTTTTTGATGCTTCTCATGATTATTTTTAGTTCTTCCAATAATCAAGGGCCTATCCAAATTGGCTTAAATAAGATAAATCGCTCTGTCTAGTAAATGAACGTGCATGCTCTTTAGAAAATAAGTGATTACTCGATCGAAGGTTTAAAAAAAGTGCCAGTGAATTCCCTTCTCTGTTCATCAGTGTTAAATTGTGAAAGGAATTGTTACTTCTACAAAACTGTGCTAACAAATTAACACTGCTCATCACTGATAAACATTTATAGAATTTCTGAAGTATGGCTATGTAAATATACATCTATTCATTTATTATTAAAGATTTCAGCGTCAAGGCGATTACGTTCTAACCTAGTCAGAACTACCTTTTAGCTGTAAATAATAATAAGTTAGTAAGTAATCTCTAAGCCAACTAACAGTGGCTAAATGTAACCACAGATGTAGCTTCGAGATTACGTGTCGCGATCGGAAAACCCGAAATATCTTTTTCCGCTTGCATCAATTACAGTATGCTTACTTAGTTCTTTCATTGCGATATTGGCTGCAATTGCCAATATTCTTCGGTTAATCAAGAAAATAAAAATAAAACGCCTTTCACTACTCATTCACTTCTTAAGTGTTTAAAACCCAATAATTGTAATTGTACATTTATTAGAACCTAAATTTGGTGGCACACAGCTTAACTGCTTTCATTACCTCTTGTTATAGCTCATTAGCTTAACAAGGATTAACAGCGTTTTCTATTTGATGCACACGCATAGAAAGCCGACTTGTTTTAAATCTAAAATCAGGTGGAGGTTCGGCTTGAAGTACCAAAACATCTTAACAATGGCCTTCAAGGTTTTCGTGGCGCTTCTCGTTCTGGCTGTGGTCGTCGAGCTTTCCGAAGGTCAAAACTACGCATGTATATTCCGTGCTTGTAAAAGAGAGGTATGCTAATCTTGATACACTAAACAAACGTCGAATTGTAAAAGACTCTTTTAACTATAAAGCCTTTAAAACTTTATGTAGTTAAGCGTGCACTGAGTATTAGAAAGTTTTACATAAATTTAATGTCGATTAAATGCCAATGGCTGAATGCTTTTCACGTGTTTTCAGTCTCCGGAGTAAACGTGTTTCTACTCCTAATTTTGTGCCAGAAAGAAATTCATTTTGAAGAAAGAACAACAAATTAAATGACGTTATTTTTTTTAACATTTCCAATAACATGCACAAATGCATGCAAGGGCGTAGCCAGGAGTTTTCCAGAGGTACGCACAAGTTTTGTGAATGTAATGTTGAGTTTATGTTTTAAGTGTAAGCGTTCTTTCTTGATATGAAATGACAACTGAGTCTTAAATTTAGCCGGTTTCTCGTTACAACCACAAAGCTAGTCCTCTGTCTTTCTTTACACAAACTCAGAATGACCAAGTTTAAAGTCTAATTCCTTATATTTATGAACATGTATGACAGATAGCGTGATGCATGTACATACATTTAAGTTTATTTTAGTTTGTTTTATGTTCTACCTTTTTTTCAGATACGCACGTGCGTATGTACGCACAGGTAGCTTATTCTGGGTGAATTTTAAATTTAATTTACTCCACTAACAATCTAACAATATAATCCATCTTTTCTGCGGGATTTTATATGATATCTCTTGTACGAACTCAGGATTTTCTTTTTCTCGTTTGCCTTCAGGAGTTAGAAGATGCCGAGGCAACTTTACCCGAGAGCGACCTGGTTCCGTTAAATGAATACAGACGAAACAAACTGATGCGTTTGTCAGAAATGCTACGTAACAAGCGAAACAGATTGGACGATGATGCAGAAGAGAACTGAAATGTAATAAGTGTAAAGCATCACACAAATTTCGATACGACTTAGAGATGAGTGAGATTTTAAACACTACATAGATTGTAGTTCTTGTTTAATATTCGTCAATAAAGAATAAAAATTACTTGATCTGTTTTCTTTTCAAAGCCGGAAAATGGAGACGTTACAAGTGTTTCAAAACACCGTAAGCGTTTGAAACTCGTATTGAGAACCCGCACTATATAAACATTTACCTACTATGGTGATAGAAATGAGAGTCAGTATAAAAATTGAATTGGCTATGATGAGCGACAGTTTCCATCATCTAAAATACGAATAGCCTCGACTCATGGAGAAAACAAAAGAGCGAGCGGGAAATACCATGCCCATGCAGGAGCAGGGAAAGCGCAGTGGCGATCTCAAGACCACTGCCTTCCCACCCCACCAGTGTGGCCGGGTTCGATTCCTGGACCAGGCGTCATGTGTGGGCTGAGTCATTCTCGTCCCCATAGCCCTTTTTGCTTCTCTTAGCCGGCGGAGCCTTGGCACGAGAAACAAGGGGCTCTGGAGACAAAGGATTTCCAGTCGTAGATTCTAGGACTTTCGGTCTTCATGTATGCAGTCGTGATGTTTCTATATACTATATGGGAGAGTCATGGCGTCTTTTACTTCCGCTCAAGATTTCTTTGTTTCAAACGGCCAATCAAAAAAATTCGAATTTAAATTCGAAAATTAAAATTAAAAAATCCCATGTCTCCAGAGCCCTTCGTTTCTCGTGCCAAGGCCCTGCCGGTTCTCTGGTTTTCCTGCCTCCAAAAAAGCCAACTCGTCACAGGTTTGTCCGGTCTCAGAGTGTTACGTGCATGACCCTCGTTAAACAAAAGTTTATTGTTATCATGCGGAAATTTAGCTAAGCGAGGTGTGAAGAAAGAACGACTTTTATCTCACTCGCGTGCTTATTTATTTATCTAGGGGCAACAGCACAAACAAGATAGTCACAAGCATTTTTTTTTTCATTTTTTGTATCCACATGTCCTTAAAATGTTTCAGAAGCATTTTGTCCGGATTTCTATTTACTTTTTGTTTTCATCAATAAGCCCTGTGTTCCAGCAACAACACAATTTGACTGGGAACACCCTTTATTGTGTTGTTTTTGTGTTTCTGCATTTATATTCCATGAATTAACGTTAAAGATAACGCAACTTGCAACTTTCATTTCAATTCAATTCCGCTTTTTGAGCGAACCTCCCAGTTTGGCGATTTGAACTAAACCTGTTAAATCTGTCGATAACTTCTTGTCCGTCTGTTGATAGATAGTTGAACATACTTCTTTGAAACAGAGGTGGGATTATTACGTTCTATATGGGGAAAACTCGAGAAAATTTGAGTTGAAAGTTGCAAGTTGCGTCGAGCAAACTGCCAATCATTATTGAAACATTGCGCCACAACATTGCAGAGTTCCCATGAAAAGAACATCCGGTTTGACTTTAAGCTTACAGGCCGTTTTTGTAACAATCGCTTCTTCGGTAATTCATTTTTCAAACAGATTTCTGCGAAAATAAGTTAGAATGAAGTAATCCGAGCCATGAAATTCGGAATTATTTTTCATCTCGAAACAATTAAGAGCACATGTTCACAAGAATCAAACAATATCGAAAATTTTTGGCAAGTGCCGAAAAATGGATTTCGCTTATATTCTTACCACAGGTAGGTCTTTGTGAGAAACAAACACCAGCATACTTAGTTTGGCTGAATATCGATTTGTTTTCGAGAAAATCGATAATCCTTGAAAACCGCCATATTGCCACTTTCGGAGCTCAAAATTTATGCCGAGTTTCGTAGCTTCGCGTGAAAAAATAAAGCACTCTGGAAGGAAAATACCGGCCAAATGTTGTAGAATGACATCAAATAAGTACGTGGAAAGCAATTTTAGTCCTTCGTGTCCTTTTATTTACAAAATATAATTAAATTTATTTGACAACCTTTTAATAGGGTTCAAAATTGGTCAAACTTATCGCCTAATTTAAGTATGTGCGAAGCGAAATAATTGGTCAAAAATTCGGTATTTGCAAGTCAAAGGACTGTTCTTTACGACTTTAGAAGGATTAGCTGGGGAAATGATTTCGTGCGATGTTTTCGAATTTCGAAGTTGCCTAAAATTCGTCAATTAGTAATCGTGGAGATACCGCCGTTTATGTAAACATTTCAAGCAAAGGTTGAGTTCTTCCCGACGCGAACTTAACTGTGTCTAATAAAAACGTAGGCATGCTTACCTTGATGTTGCTGAAGCATTTTAAGCGTTGTATTCTTCATTCACGATAAAACCCAAGCCCGCGGTGAAGTTAGTTAAACGATTTTCCTGACGCCATGTGTCATTAATTTCCTCGTCTTGAAGTGACATCTCTTTTTCATTCGTTCTTGAAAATTAAACACTCCAGTCTCAAGTGATCAGCCATGCATAGTATTTTTGCTTTAAATCAGCTTCGAACTGAGAAGCAGAGGCAGATAAACCGATTCAGTGGCAAACCGTCATTTCAAAAACCGCCATTTGTAAAGTATTTGTCCCGAGGCAGCTAATTTATTCACAAGGTCAATTTCACCTGAAATTGACAACCACTGCCGTGACAAAGTAAGAAGCAAGTACCGTACCTTTTTGGTATCTGGTTAAGGTATTTTGTTGTTGTTATTTAAATTTGAGCTTACAATGACACACAGCTGGACTGAGCAGATAAAGAAATTTCAATCAGTTCAAATAAACCACCGTTTGCAAAAGTTGCTAAATGGTTGCGTGTAAACGCCTTTTATTTCCGGGCCGGAAGTTCTTCTGTTGAGTTGCTTCGCTTTTCCTCACTTTTAAAATTCATATCATGGCACTTCCTTTAAGTTGAAACGCAGAAAAAGATAAAATAAAAGTCTTATTGTTGCCGTTAGATCGGCCGTCCGTCAATACTCAAGGATCATCCTGTAGAATCCAGCCTGAATAAGATCGAATTTGGGGAATGGGGGGGGGGGGGGGGGGGGGGGGGGGGTGGTTAGCGGTGGAGAAGGTGTCCCCGCCTGAGCTGCGGTGTGCGGTAGTTGCCTCGCCTCCTGACTTACGAAAATAGTATTGCGTTGACATAACGTTTAGACAACAATTACCTAAAAAGAGTGCATTAGTCACGACAAGTTTCATTTCACATTTCATAGCACGTTGATTTGTTCTTGGCTGTCAGCAAAACAAATACCCATAGTGGTCATAATCACCCGCTGTAAAACGGATTTAAGTGAGTCAACTATTCTATATTATATTTCACCCAGAGAATCGGGAAACATGAACATTGAATGTCATTAAATACCCCCACTCGCTGGACGTGTGGTGACGCCAGCTCATGTGCAAATAAATACCATTCTATATTCACACGACGTTTCAAAAAACGCAACGACGTTTTACTCTAGAATACCTCAACTTGGTATTTTTACCGTGCTACTAGCATTATATTACACACCTTTGCCAGAGTAGCTAGTAAAACAGTAGTGTTTCTTTTGGTATCACAGGAAATAATGATCTGGGCTATAGCTGTTCCGATCAGGTGGGCCGGCATATTAAATAGGTTTTGCTTACTTCACGACTGAAATAGTCATTAGCATAAATACAAAAACTCGACAACAAAATGCTATCATTTATAACCAAACGCGTTTTGGTTCCTTGGCATTGCTCATTACATAGATAGACGTCTTTTGTGCTAATTCTTGCACTGATTTCACTAAGGTCAATCACCAGCCAAATAATTTATTATACTCCTAAAAATTGCCGGGTATAAAAGACTGCTTGGGAATCTGATTCCAATCCCGTACGGTGGGGGGGTTGAAAAGATAAAAAATTTACACAAAACAATCAAAAGACTATGACCGGCCGATTACACGGACGACTACCTTCCTTGCCAGGATTACAGGAGAAAGCCGCAACAGTTTGGCACTATAGTAAGAAGTTCTAATCTTTAGGATTGGTTAATCGTTTTCAAATAATTCATCATAATTCATCATTCTTTCGATTTCTTGTCCACCCATCCACCCTGCATGTTATTTCAATATTTGTGTTTTTAAAACTGTCTGAACGCACACACTCATTTCTGAACATTTCAGAATTTTTTTAGAATGAAAATTACTTTCCAAAGAGCTAATATTAAAGGCAAATATTAATAATTAAGAATTATTATTTAAATAATCCTGCTATTTTGACATATCACTTTTATGTAATTTATGCATATGTACATATTTTGTATTTATTGTGGCTTTTATTTATAGTTCATGTGATGTCTTACAAGATTTTATCAACTTAATAAATGTAGATGAAAATGCATCCCACCTCAGAAATGATGTCAAAATGCAGGAAATGGCACTTGAGAGAACCTAAATTTGCAAAATTTTCTGGGAGGGCAAGCACGAAGACCCCCCAGAGGCTCGTTGCTTCGGAACTCGTGCAAGCGCCTCCGGCGCTAAAATACCTCCCAAAACATAAAAGAACCCCCCTCAACAGAATCCACCCTAAGGGCCTGAATTTACCTCATTTATTTCCTTTGCACTGACTACATCTGACTACAAAATTCTCTTGTCAGTGTCTTGTAGCTGAATTAATGGTTGCTTTCGCTTGCCTGAAAGAGTGAACACATCCATTTCCAGTGAGTTGCAAAAGTCTCGCATATCAGGCAGGATCTTAAATATTTTACTGGAAACGTTCCCAGCACCATGCTCTAACTTTGTTGCATACAAGGTCATCGTCTTGTCGTTTTGCACTTATGTTTGCCACAGTTATTGTTGAAGTGAAAAATATCGCTGTTACGACTTAACACATTGCCCTTCTCAGGACTTGAACCAATTTCGTATCCCCATTAGCGCTTATGGTCACCCGCGCAACCCTCGCGATACATCCAAATAGCGCGTAACAACGAACTCGCATTTATTAGGCTTAAGTATTTATAGCCAAAACGTCTACGAAACAATGTAAAAAGAGTCAGTGACAATTCGTCTAACGTGAAATATGTCAACTCCCGACTCACAGACTACAAGTATTCGTTATTTGAAGTGTTTCGCATCTATGGTGCATCACTGAATTACAAGGCTAATGACCAGGGTGTTGATGTTGGGTACCCTCCCACTGCATCCCCCTATTGAAACTTATTCAGGCTGGACTCCACGGGATGATTCTTGAGTATTGACTGTAGAGTGATCAAACGGCAGCAATAAAGCTTTTTTATCTCTTTGTTGCTTTAATCTAAAAAGGAAGATCTTGGAAAATAACGATATGAATTGAATAAGGAAAAGCGAAGCACTTCCGGCACGGAAGTAAAAGGCGTTTACACGCAATCATTTTGCAAACGGTGGTCTATTTGAACTGACTTAAATTTCTTTATCTGCTCAGTCCAGCTGTGTGTCATTGTAAGCTCAAATTTAAATAACAACAACAAAATACCTTAACCAGATACCAAAAAGGTACGGTACTTGCTTCTTACTTTGTCACGGCAGTGGTTGTCAATTTCAGGTGAAATTGACCTTGTGAATAAATTAGCTGCCTCGGGACAAATACTTTACAAATGGCGGTTTTTGAAATGACGGTTTGCCACTGAATCGGTTTATCTGCCTCTGCTTCTCAGTTCGAAGCTGATTTAAAGCAAAAATACTATGCATGGCTGATCACTTGAGACTGGAGTGTTTAATTTTCAAGAACGAATGAAAAAGAGATGTCACTTCAAGACGAGGAAATTAATGACACATGGCGTCAGGAAAATCGTTTAACTAACTTCACCGCGGGCTTGGGTTTTATCGTGAATGAAGAATACAACGCTTAAAATGCTTCAGCAACATCAAGGTAAGCATACCTACGTTTTTATTAGACACAGTTAAGTTCGCGTCGGGAAGAACTCAACCTTTGCTTGAAATGTTTACATAAACGGCGGTATCTCCACGATTACTAATTGACGAATTTTAGGCAACTTCGAAATTCGAAAACATCGCACGAAATCATTTCCCCAGCTAATCCTTCTAAAGTCGTAAAGAACAGTCCTTTGACTTGCAAATACCGAATTTTTGACCAATTATTTCGCTTCGCACATACTTAAATTAGGCGATAAGTTTGACCAATTTTGAACCCTATTAAAAGGTTGTCAAATAAATTTAATTATATTTTGTAAATAAAAGGACACGAAGGACTAAAATTGCTTTCCACGTACTTATTTGATGTCATTCTACAACATTTGGCCGGTATTTTCCTTCCAGAGTGCTTTATTTTTTCACGCGAAGCTACGAAACTCGGCATAAATTTTGAGCTCCGAAAGTGGCAATATGGCGGTTTTCAAGGATTATCGATTTTCTCGAAAACAAATCGATATTCAGCCAAACTAAGTATGCTGGTGTTTGTTTCTCACAAAGACCTACCTGTGGTAAGAATATAAGCGAAATCCATTTTTCGACACTTGCCGTCTTTTGTCTGACCGTTGGTAACATTGGCTCTTAACTGATGGAGAAACGTAATGATTAAGCCTTATTATTATCATCAATATACGCGGCCAAATTGAAAACCGCCCTCTTGAAAACACGCGCTTTGCGGGCCGCAAATGACTCCTAGCGGGCCGTTAATGCATTAACGGCCCTGCAGCTGATTGGTTCTCGGTTCATCATCCGATGAATATTAACCAATCAGGTCACGTTTAATGACGCGGGAAAAACATTTAGGTGCGTACAGCAAGTTTTAAAGTAAAAAAAGTCTCGAACAGTTTCTCGCTGAGCGAATAGTGTTCGAAAAGAAAAATCAAAGCCTATTTGTTATGAATGGGACAAAATGCAGCTAAAAATTCGGATGAAGAAGCGAAAGCACAAGGGGAAGATATAAAGAGAGCAACTTCTTGTTGTCTTACGAGAAACGAAACACAACAAAACAACGGTTCACTTCATTTTGTGTTTCTCGGGTCGAGCTAAATTAGCTGAAGCATTGCGAGGATTTTACGCCGAGGCTCAACTGGAAAATGTAATTTCTTAATTTATTATTATCCACTCATTTTCAGAGACACAGCAGCTCTTTTTAACTACACCTATACAATACATGGGCCTCAGTGTAGCATAGCACAAAATTTTCAACGCGAAGTACTTGAACTATTGAACATGTAAAGCTCATTAAATGTGTTAGTTTCAGCTTATATCTGGATGTTATTTGGCCTTGTATATTGATAATAATGATAATTAAATGACTTTTTTCGGGAATATTGTTTATTTGCTCCCTTGTAGTGTCATTTGCGGCCCTTGCGCTTCGCGCGCGGGCCGCAAATGACACTACGCGGGCGCAAATAAACAATATTCCCTTAAAAAGTCATTTTATTGTCCTATTAACGTGTCTTAATGCAGTATTTTCTGGACCATACCTAACATTTTTAATTGGCCGTTTAACAGACTTCCCGGACTCGAATCGCTGTGAAAATGACACCAGGTATTGGATCTGGATAGAAATTTCATACAATGTATTTCTTAGGAAATTCGATATTTCCATGACAACGATAAACAGAAAAATACGAAATCAGTTCAACTTGAACTGTACGCGAGTCAGATTTGGCGTAAAAACTAACATCAGTATCTGAAACTATACTACAGTGTACTGTACATGGAAGAAATATACAGGAATAAAAAAATATTCTGTCTGTCTAATTTCGAATAAATCGCAGACACTGCTTTGATGAAATTACGTCGAAATAATGTCAAAATGTGCATTAAACTTACCTTTCGTTGCCGTGGAAGTTTTGTTGATTTTGTTTTTCGCAATCCCGAGAATTGGATTTTTTCACACGGTCACTATAGCGTTGTAATTTTTGGAAAATTTTCCACTTAAAGCGATTTTTCGAAAATCTGCAAAAAGGCTACAACGATTTTTTTAAACTTTGACAATACATGCTTGATAATACAAAAATGTAATTCCAAAGTTTTATTACCATTGATTTATTGGAACACGTCCAAATGTATCGATAAGGAAAGCGTTTGAACCAACGAAAATGTTGCGTTACAAATTCACTGTTTGCAAATTTATGCAAAAATATTCAAATTCCTCCGCGAAAATGCATTTTGTACCTACTTTCATGCAAATTTCGCCGTTGTTTTGTCATGCAAAACGATGGCATAACCGATAGAAACATCGTTATAAATTAAGCGTTTATAAAATATAGGTACTACGCCCGCTATGATTGGCCAAAAATAAACGAGAGGATATTTCGATCTCGTCTCCTGACATTTTTAAAAGATATAGAAAGATGGCCGAAGAAATTAAGAGTTTTGGAGGGAAAATCGGATTTATAGGACTTAGAGAATATCCGAAAATCTTTATGTCGATTTCGATTAATGCCGTTTTTTGGTCCTCGTGTAATCTTCAGAGATCTTCAGAAGGTGTTCATGCAGACTGCCGCGTATTCAAATGTTGTTATTATTACAATCCAGAATATTTTCATTTGGTGATCAGTGACCGTCGAAAGTGTAAGAAATGATTTACATAGAAGATCCTGTAATTATTTTTAAACACCTATGGCAACATCTTCAAGCTCAGGTTCCCTTTCCTAGGCAAATAAAGAACGTTAAGCTGAGTATAAACTTTGCTAAAGAAGTTATCGTCTTTCACAAACCCTATTTTAGGCATTCTGGTAGAATTCTTGCACTATTTTAGATACAGTCATTACAGCACACAATGGTAATTATTTGGGGTGACCACCCCTTACAGACCATATTTTTTTTTACTGGCCCCCCTTTGAAGCCATTTTTTTGCGTGCCCCCCCCCCCCCCCCCCTCACCCCCCTAGTCTGATAATATTTTAATATTTTTCCGGTCGTTTGATCATGTTTAAGTGACTTAAATTCCGAACGATTTTTGCCAGTTATTGTATTTCACAAAAACGCGTCACTGTCCACGGTGTTTAAAAAATTTCTGTCACGTTTGGTTTGAACGCACGTAATCAAGCTAAATTGATATCCATTTTTGCACTGAAGACACAGCTATTGAGAGTTATACATCCACTGAGGCATTTTTATTACAGAGAATGTACAAATGACAGACTTGTTTAAAGACTTGTCTTTTAACAATTGATCTTTCAATATTATCAAAATTTATTTTATGTTATCTGTTACGTTTAATTTTGCACAGTTCTCTTTTAGTTTGGCAAGAGCTGTCCAACTTGACATCACTTTTCTTCCATATCATCATCGAATCTGTTTCGCTCGTCTCGTAGCATCTCTGACAAACGCAAAAGTTTGTTTCGTCTGTATTCGTTCAGCGGAACCCGTTCGCCCTCCCGTGAAAACGGCCGCGGTTCATCTTCCAAATCCTAGACAAAATAAAGATAAACGCTCTTGAGAAAAGTAACTAGGGTGTTAAAAATTGGCAAAAAATGTCTGTGTATATCATAGGACATACAAGTACAAAAATCAAATAGATTTACAATATATATAATCTATGAAAACCATCTAGGCACGATGGAGACAAGAAGCAATGAAGTAATTAGCGGAATGCGACCATTAACACCAGAGTTGCACCGAACGCTAAACGCTTAACAAGTGAAGTGTTTTCAAAAAGATTTTATAGAACGTACCTCTCTTTTACAAGGAGTGAAAATACATTTGTAGTCTTGGCCTTGGCAAATAGCTGAGAACTCAAGCACCACTGACAAGACAAGTATCACAACAAAGAGCTTCAAGGCCATAATCAGTTGTGGAGATCTTCAGATTCTCGTAGTCCTGTTCTGGTTCAACTTCAAACTGTCGTTCAGCCAAGACACATGCTTAGCTTTTATATTGGTGCTTGAATGCCTAGAAAGGTGTAAACCTATGACGTTTGTATATAGGTATGCCACCTGTACGGTATTCTTGTTGCCACTATCACAATAATATTGGCGTTGTTTCATAAAGGCCAAATGAATGTAGTCATTGTTTTTGACATTCTGTTTAAAAGTGAATGATATGTAATGGAAAATAATGATACGCGTGCTTCTAAAACGTGGACTTGCACAACTTTGGGCAGATTGGGGTGACATCTTTGGCCCTGACTTTACAATTTGTTAAGGACCATTTTCATTTTTTTCTTTGGTCAGTATTTGTTAACGAATTCGGTTTGAACGGCTTTGTGAGCATCTTTGTTTTCATACAATGTTTTACAAGTGAAAGGAATTCCAAAAGTTTCTGATTTACTTGTAATTTTCTACAAATATGATGTTTAAGCAAAAACGTGATCCCTATAAACAAATATCTTTTGAATCCAAAACCTTTAATAATAAATGAATACACTATATATATTTTAGTCATTATACCTCACTGTTTAAAGAGTACCATAAAAGGTGATCCATGACGCCTTTGATGTAACCTTGTTAGCTTCATTTCAGAGTATTAATTAATTCTTTTCACATATGATATTAGTGAGAAAGACAATTTATCACTTCTCTTAAGAACGTCTCAGCAGGTGTCATGCAATGCGTTTTTGAAAAGAATAAACAAATTCAACGACATGGCAGAGAAAACATCATAGGGCCTTTTTTTGATGTGTTAAGTTATAGCTTAAATGTTTAAAAATTTCATATCTTTCTTCATTTACCATAATCCTAGGACTTGGAAATATAATCTTGATAACTTCGAAAGAAGCTTTAAGTTTTGACAAGAAATGTTAACGCTTGAAAAATTTAGTCGGTGTTAAGCATAGTTTGAATAAGACGTGTAATCTTCTCGGCTTCAATCGGCTGCGTTATAAATTTCTAAATTTTTCTTAACTCAAACTTCAGTGTACCCGTGTGCTTCAAAATTGTTTATTTCAACGCTGGATGACTATGCAGTTTTTCCATTACAATTTAAAAACTATTAGATTCTTTCATATATTTTTTAAGGTTGTAAATGCTATAATTATGATATCGCATTATTTGCTTTTTAACTTTCTTCTTAATGGCGAAAAAAAAACGTTTTATTTCTCGTAAAGGAACTCTTTTTCTCGTTTACAGGTTAACACTTGTTGAATCTTAATTCTTAAACCACGAACTGTTTTCTTTATTGGTGCGCGTCTTTCTTCAATATTTAAGCACGAGAAAATTAAAAGTTGCTTAATTTGACTACGATGAGCCCAGATGTTGTGTCTTAAATTTAAGGTGTTTTTAATTTGCGCTTATGAATAACTTTGAAAGAAGTTGCAAATACATAAACATTTGCCTTGTATAATTATCTAAAGCAAATGACAGTGGCTCTTAAAATTTTTAAACTTCAAAGCCAATTTTGTGACATTATTGAAAATCACCATTTTTGTAATCATCCAAAAATATTTCAATTTGATCGCACTATAACCGTGTCGCTTTAATTAATGTTGGTCAATTTTCTTTCATTTATTCTTCAGACTTCAAAGAAAACTTCACCTAATTTATATATTTATGAGCTAACCCAAACTTGATAAATGTACTAATGTCAAACCGCTTGTACTTACCGAGGAATAATTTTTAATCTTCATAAGGTTTCCAATCAAACTGACATAAATCAACTAAATAATACCAGAAGTCCATAACTAGTTATGGACTTCTGATAATACGAACTCTTTAGGTGCACGTACATTGTGGTAGACCTGGTGGTCGATTTTATGTTTAGTATGTGTGACAGTTTGAGCTTCAGTGATCGAGTGGGCCTAGTTCTAGCACTTGCCTAAGGTTTGGTTGTAAACTTTTAGATAAAATAAATTGCATTCTTTCCTTCATATAAGGGAAAGTTGTAGATCGTGGCACCAAGCAGCCGAAACCCGATCGAAATTGCCATTGTTAGCCAAGCCTGCGGTTTTTTGTCCGAGGTGCACCACGTATATGTCATGCGCACTATTTAACCCTCATTATAAGGCTTGTTGCTATAAAATAATTGTCGATATCGATCAGTGCAGTAACATACCAGTTGCTTGACCTGTTCTATGCGAACCAATACGTTTTAATTCATAAAACGGAGTAGAACGGATCTTCATGTTTCTCGTTCGGCGCAGCATGAGAAACGCAATAATTAAATACCAAAGTAAAGTAAAAGTAAATAAAAGCCTTATGAAGCTTGCGGGTCCGTGTGAGTAAAGAAATACAGGTTAAAATAAAACAAATAAAATAGAATAAAATATAGGTACAATTTAAATTTTTTTCTGAATCAAAATAAATTGAAGTTAAAAGTAAGATAAATATAGAACTTAGACGCTCCCTGAACATTCGAGGTTCCTAAAATTGAACAATTTAAAAGTGTCTGTTTTCGCCACGTGTTTTAAAAGCGGTGGCAAACGAGCACACAATGTTGCGGACACATTGTTGCGGACGCAAATGTTTCCCCGTTTGCCCCCGCGCGCAACATCTGTTGCCGACACAAAATTTGTGTCCGAGACACAAAAATGTTTCTGATTTCAGTTTGTGTCCGCAACAAATGTTCCCCGGTTTGCGCAGCATAGAAACAATCATGAGCAACAATGTGTCCGCAACATTGTGACCTCGTTTGCCACCACCTTAAAAACGTCTTAATGCCGCTCGTGTTAGAATTAAAAGCGTCTTGTGTCTTCGTGAAAGAATGTTCATAAGGCTGTGCCTCTTTACGGAATAGTATTCTGCGTGATACTGAATAACATCCGTTGATTGATAGATGCAATATTTGCTGTGCATAATAATAAAAAGCTTATTATAGGCAAGAAACTGGAGTGGGTAAAAAACGAACAACTGTGAATTAATAAAAATATTATTATTCAAAGTGAGCCACCTGGTAAGTAAATCCACAAGGGATCGCGTATACAACTCAGTGTCAGAGTAACAAAATAATATATTTCACTACATCGATCCCCGCTACAAAAATTACCTAGGGCTATTTATTTCTCGTTGAGTCATGTTTAGAGCTCAATTAAAAGTTTAAATAAAAGCATAATAATGATCTGTTTGGGGAAATCAGGTTAATATTTTTTCGCCCAGTTAATGTATAGGAAATATACGTCACATTTTTTCTCACCATTATAAACATCCGAAATTTGTTCTCAATACTTCATCCTTGCATGTTATTATTTTATATTTTCTATGTGGTAAGAACGCTTATGAGTCTTTTCTTCAAACTTAATACTGAACACATAATTCTTGAAATGGAAAAACTACAAAAAACAAACGAATTGTTGGAAATCGAAGCGTTGAAATTCTGTTTAAAGGAGTATTCTTCTTTGTACATGAACTCACCAAAACACTACAGAAATGAAAATATGGGTGTCGACAGCTGGAACCTGAATATAAACTACAAAACATGTTTGCTAATGTGTACAACATACAAATATATTTGTAATAAACCAAATTATTCCAAGGTCATGACTTTTTATTACTAGTATATTCAAGAAAGCATTATTTGAGACTATTCTAGATAGGGTATTTTCTTTTGCAGACGTTTGTTAAATACATACGTGCGTATTTTCACTAAGGTTTTTATTATTCATAACCCCTGAAGGTGATCTGTTAGCTCAGAAATCATCATTATTTTGCTGCAGGATCTTAATCCCCGCGGTCGGAGGTAAGCACAAAACTTCTCTAGCCTTCGAAAGCCAAAACTTCGATCACCCGATCAAAAGCAACTTCATTTGATTTTAATTGTATACACCTTGAGAAGCAAGGGTTTTTTATGTTAAAACCTTCACTGTTTTCATATCATTTAACAATAAAATTACTTATTATCACACATGTTTTTTTTTTACAGAAAAACCTTAAAATAAGGAAATTCTTACTCTGTATTAATAAACTCTAACATTCTTTCGTTGAAGCGTTGAGTCCGCTTGCTCCTTATTTTTCCTAAGGGATTTTTAGCCAAATAACTGACAATTGTAGTTGGATATTTCGTTATCAAGCATGTTACCTTTCTATAGCAAATGCAATGAGCCTTGAAATCAATTCCGACCAACGAATATATAATTGCACCAGCGCTATCGACCCACCGATGTTAATTAACCTGACTGAAAAGGAATTGGTATAGTTTCGTATTATATCTCATGCATCGTTATACAGTCGACTCCCGATAACTCGAACCTTCAAGGGAAATCGAAAAAGGTTCGAGTTATCGGGAGTTCGAGTTATCGAGAGTAAAATTAGTAAGAAAATTACCTGAAGGGGAATCGAAAAAGGTTCGAGTTAGCGGGAGGTTCGAGTTATTGGGGGTTCGAGTTATCGGGATTCAACTGTACATCGTTTTAAGACTGTACACTGAAGGTATATTTGAGTAACTCTTATAAGCTTCAATATAATTGTTGATTTTCGGATTTTGTAGCTGAAAATTGGACCAGCAGAAATTTAAGGAAACAGAATTTTATTTTTTCGTCTTGGGTTTCGAACGTAAATGTCCTTTGAACAAAATTTCTGAAGACAAAATGAGATGTTGACTTCACAGCAGGTGTTTAAAAAAATATATATATTCTGGTCTTTCTGCGCACTGCTTTATCTGATATTACTAAACGTACTTTCTGAATAACTGAAATTTTGAGGGATAAACTCAATACCTCCCCGATTAATTTGACTTACTTTTTTAAGAGGAAAGCTCTTACGGCAGGTTACAAAAATTAAATACTGCTTAGGTAAGAACTAAAACACTTGCTGAGAAAACTGTAATGGCACTCTCAGCTTTTAAACAATCAGATCTTTGTTAGGTTTAAGCGCTACTTTTATACATTTGTTATTTCGTTCATTTATTCCATGTTAATGTTTTCCTTTCTCATCTAATTTCCTGTATCAAGTTTCTCTAGTTCATTACGCAACTCAGCTCGCGCTACAGGGGTACTTCCATTTTTTTCTTGTCTGGCTAGGATTGATTTAAGATTAGTTATTTTATACTGCTGTTATCGGTTACGTATTCAACAAATTTTCACCGCGTCTTTGCTATTGTCTTCTATAGGAGCTAGATCAAAGTAAGTTTCTACATTTATTTTTTGGGTTTATTTTATCTTATTGCTGATTTGCATTTATCTACTTATTCCACCCTTTTAGTTTTCCATATGGTCGTTTCTTTATGTTAAGTGTTTCATTATTGTAGCACATTATGCTTAGGTTAGTTTCTGTCTTACTTTATTTTTTAGTTCGAACCACAAAGTCGTAAGCTATTGAAGTCATCCTGACTGTGTGTAATCTATCTGGTAGTATTTGTAATCACCGCTTTGCTGGATTAAAGCTAAACACGGACTTTGACATTACACGTGCGTTCGAATTCAGCTCCGACTCACTCTACATCGGGCTCAGCCACAACAGTAACCCTTTGGGGTTACAATCTTATAGTTGAATGGCCGCCAGCATGTCTGCAGTTTTGAGTACTGATGATTACCATTACTCATAAATACTGAAAAATACTGTTAAATTATCGTTTAAAATTCTCCTAAAAACATTATTTTTTCCTCTTGCATGACTCGTAAAAATAAACGATGAACTTCATACTAAAAACGTTTTGGCCTCATTAACACCATAACGGTCTAATTATCATATGCTAAGTGATAAAAATATTCCTAATGGAGAAATATATGGGCGTCTCTCAAACTAAGTGTACTTATTCAAAGCAATAATGCGTCAGTGGAATTTAGTAAAACTGTCGGAACAACAAACATAATAACATTTTTTCCTCCAAGTAAAGAACAGATGCGTGCAACGAGTTCGAAACAATTAGCAAATATGCTGAGTTATTTTAAAAAGATGACTGATATGGATTTTAAAAGCACTTGATACATTATTGATTAAGACCGTTATCAGAAAACGCTGAAACTTCTGTTTAGGCGTTGTGAAATTTGATAATTGTGACTTCCCTATAAAAACGGATAAGCATTTTCGTCTTTCATATTTTTACACCTTTATCCAGCTTAATACTAATTTGGGACAATGTCAAGGACCTCAAACTAAAAACGTGTGAGGTTAAACATGTCCTTTCATGGATTCAGTTAATTGTTAATGCACTCACCGTGTGATAGATATACTGCGTTAATGGTCTTATGGCAGCTGAAACAGGTTGAAAGGTTTTATAAAGAAAAGCCATGGAGATAAATGGCGAAATTGGCCACTGATTCTAACCCTCGCGGCTCCATCAAACACCTTCTCTTTAACAAAAGCTGTGAATGGTTTATCATTTAAAAATTTAATGTTTGTCGGTTGTAATACACGTTTTCCACAGTCAAAAAGAAACGTTATTTTAGTGGGAGTGACGAATAAAGTAATATACAGATTTTTTGACTGTATATATCGTAAATAATAACAAGTGTATTTCAAAATAATTTCCTACTTTGTTTGCCGTAGAATTATTTTAATCAGGATTTTACGAACAAATGTTTGATGAAATAGTTGATTGAAATAAGCCAGGGCGTTACTTTCAAAGAAACTATGTAAATATGCCTACACTTACAGAGTGAAAATAATTTTTCGAACCGTCGGGATTGAATAACCGCAGATACATATTTTGGGAAGATAATAACTTAATGTAATTTGTGGGTAACATGCTACGCAGCTACCTTGAACATTCTAGTTCCTGTTGACATTATTATAAAAGCCATTCGTGGCAGATGTAAGTCACGCAACACAATATGGGCCGGTGCGTTACGCAACGCCGTTATTCGAACAACAAGACCCAAAAATTAGTTCTAAAACGTTTTGAAATGGGCAAGCTATCAGGGGAAGAGCTTAAATTTTTCTCAATGTTTACATGAGCTTTTGTGCTAAACTAATCGTGGAAATTACGTGTAGAATTTATTTTTACAATTGCACGAATTGTTTAAGAAAGTGAATTCAATTTGTGGTTTTTATAAGCACTTAATTTTTCATAAGTGTAGGTCTTTGTTTGCTTTTAAAAACTATAATTTCTTTTGTTTAGTGAGTACGTATATATCGGGCGAGGAGTACTCTTGACTTACAGCTATTTTTAAGAAACGTTAAGTTTTGCTTGAAGGCTAAAATGGACTCATATAAGATTATTATAGTTTACCTGATCGTTGTGGCTGGGTTCCACCTCTGCAGTGCTCAATGTTCTGACGGGTGGGGTAGTGTTTTTGGCTGTAAGGTTTGTAACAAATATTGCTTTACGCTTCAGAAAAGATTCTATATTTTGTTAATGAATGGTTTGCACGTTACCTGATTTTCGTTTTCATGTGAATGGCATGAGTCGGTTTATGTCATTTTCTCTGAGTGTGTACTGAGCTTTTATTTTTTAAGAATTACTTTTCATAATTTCAACTCTTAAAACCGCAACAGTAATGTCCAAAATTTCTAACCAAATGGGCTCCTCTTCAATCTAAACTCTTATAAAAACCATGTTCTAGGACAACCCTTGCGAACATGATGTTAACGAATAGAATATTGGTTATGTTAACACCTGATTGCGACATGGATTTTCGAAATACTGTTAGTCTGAACAGGTTTCAATTCAATCTCATTTGTTTTGTAAGTTTTAAGTATAACGCGGGAGACAAATTTGTTTGTAATGAAGCTATGGTTTTTTCAAGTTTATAGCGAGTATTTGGCAAAACCTTAATTAAATAAACTCACGCTATTGTCAGCAACTAGCATTTCCTCACAATATGAACATTACATAGGGGAGGGGGGAGGCAGTATACCCGACTGGTTTATGGCGCTGGTGTTGTAATTCAAGCCCCCGACCCTGCCACTAACTGGCCTGTATTTGTTGTCGGTCGTCCCGAATTAAAATCCTCGTTGACGCTTTGTATATAACCAACTGGTCTGCCTCTTTCCAGATGGGAAATTTAACCATGTTATGTTCATTTCTAACATTTGTTTCAGCTGTTTTAGTGTCATGCTTTTAAACCAGCTATCTCGAAGCATGACCACTATAAACAACATTTACACTAAATGTTTTACATTCTCCGAGAACATTTACATCGTTCAGCAAACAGGAAACGAAAATAACTGAAATATAAAACTAAAGGATTTGTTATAATTATCTCAATGTTGGAACTAAGAGGATAAGCCATTTGATAGGGGCCAAAAGTGGGACCAAAATAAGACAAAATGAAAATTCTTTGATTGTTTAAATTTTTTTCTGTTTTCTGTAGAATGACGTGAAAAGAACTGAAAGAAACAACTTTGGAAGAGAAGATAGTGGCTTTTCAACCGAAGGCCAACAAGAAAACAAGGCGATGAATAACGACGAATTTTACTTTTAGAGAACACCCACGAATTATGGATACCTGGACATGAAAAAGGATTTGTTCTCGTGATGTCTGACACGTTTCTGTTCAGTCAATACCATTTCGCTTTTATGTGACAAATATAAAAGAAAGTATGCATAATTCCTTGTGAAACCAGAAAAGATTTCATTGTATGAATTGACATCACTATATTTAAAGGTGTACCATCTGTGTTAATTAGCTAATGGTTTGTTTTTCAATAATTTCAGTAACATGAAGGAAAATAAGTGTGTGTTGTGGCTTTATCAGTTTTTGCCTCTGTGGTTCAAAAATCCTCTAAATACCTACATTTTAGTAGTTCAACTACTCTATCAATCTATAATTTGTTAATGATCTTGTGGCGTATTCATCGAAGTACAGTAATTCTACAGATCGATTGAGCGAAAAAATCGTTTCAAGTTCCTGCCTTCCGCAATATAAAACCCTTTGCGAAAAGCCAAACTATAATTTTTTCAAAGTTATTAATTTCAATTCTGTTATAGAAAGAAAAAAATCATTTGGAGGTCAAATGCCAAAAGACAAGCCAGGATAAACTACAACAAAAAGAAGAACGCCGATGTGTATACTTTTGCTTCGTATAGCTTGAAAAAGCTATTCCTGAATTGATAGATTACGGAATCCTTTAGCTTGAGACCACTGACTGAAGTTTCGTCGATGGTCAAATGCCCGACCTGGTGGGCAAAGTTTTGCGCCTAATTCCCCACCATACGGAACTGACCTCATATCGGTTGCCCGGGGTGATAACAGGGACGGTATTTCCATCAGACATTTTAAAATTATTATCAACTAACTACCTACCTACCTAGCTACAAGTATAACAGAATAAAATCCAAAACAATGAATGCTGCTGCTTTTCTTGGAGGCACTTAAAATTGTGGCGACTCAATTTTACTTACAGTAAAATTGCTTAAAGAAGTCGCTTGCGGAAATTGCAAATGAAGGTCATGTCTTCCTTTAGCTGTTCAAAGATAATGTTTTTCATGGGATAAATTGCCTACGTACTACTAATTTCAGAACAGTTTAGACCAAAAATCTGCGAAATCCCCGTGACGTAGCCGCTTTAATGTTCGTGTGTTATTATAAATTAAACCTCCGTAGTGTTTTCCTAAACAACACTTTTTTTTCTACCAATGTATTACAAGGAATGCTTCAAGGAGAATTTCAGTACAAAATTTTAAATCGTATTGTTTTTACAAATGAAAAATTATTTCGTCTCAGTATTGTGGATACACCAAATTGTGCTTTCTGTAAGGATGAGGTCGAATCCATCGATCATTTACTCTTTTCCTGCACCAAATCCTCCGAGTTTTGGAAATACGTCCTGTCCTGGCTACTTAACGCTCGCACGTACATAACCAACATAAAATATCAAATTCCCTGCCATTTACTAAAATGTGAGATTCGTCTTCCCCCATGCAGCGGTTCCTGTTAAGAACAAAGCCTGATGTATGCCCGCTCAATAATCTATACTAGTTTCGGTTGAAATCTTGAAAGGAACTTTGATCCGAGATTTTGCGGCCCTGTACGTGTATATAATTTACAAAGTGGGCAATTAAGATATCTCCACATGCGGATTTTATTCATAAAGGCGAACATATCGTCACGGCCTCTTTGAAGATTGCCGACAGCTAATAAGAGCCTGATTCAAATCATTGCGGGCATATGAAATACAATTTTACCTGTCCACTTACCTATATCCGAGAGAGCTAATTAAACATAAGAACCTTCAGAAATAGTGCGAAACAAACTTAGTCTAAATTTAAATTGTTTTTGCGAATCGTTTACGGTTAAATTTATTTTCTTTATTAAATAATATGAGCTGATTTTTATTGAATACCATCAACAGCAGATGATTTTACCTGTTTTTCAGTTAGACAAACGTGATATTTTTCTGTCTCTCAACTGTTTTTTCATCTTTTCATTAGCATAATTCGCGTTTCAAATGAAATGTCATATAGCAATTTCTTTTTCTGCCAAAAAAATGTGTTGCCCTGGAAAGAAACTTTTCTTCTATATATTCTACAGAACTTTAGATAAAATACCAACCACAGCCATTAAGAAAAGAAATGCGTTTCAAGGCGAAACCGATGTGGCGATAGCATTAACATAAGTTTCTTATAAACAACATATCTTTCGTCCCATGGAAACAAAAAACTTAACAGGTGCGGTAAAATTTGCAATGAGATAGTTGGGTTTTGCTCATTAATTTTTAACAACCTTTGTGGTTAATTGGAGTTATAAAGGTATCATAACTTTTCTGTATTTCAAGTGTGTGCTCGTAAAATTCTGAAGATGAACGCACTCGAATTTCTGGTGATTCTGTCGCTTGCGCTGGCTGTAGTCGCCGTACCGAAAAAATGCACATGGATTATGAATTTTGGCGGCTGTAGGGAGGTTTGTGCAATGATCAATCAATTCGCAATTATAAGGTCCTTGGTAATTTTCTTTTGTTTCAACCGTAGAATCATTAATAATAACCGCATCATGGTACATCGGCCACCTTCGTGCAAATTTTGCTTTGAAATACTTAACTGCGAAAAGAGAATATTTAATCATACTGATTTCGATTCATATTATAAAGCGAACAAGTAAAAGCGGAGAAGTTTCAGAATTATACCATTATAGTCTAGCTTTGTTTATAACGGCATGAAAATAAGCGGTGACTTAAAGTCTTCCATTATACCTGCATAGAGAAAACATATCAGTCCGAAAGAGTGAAGCGGACATTAGCTTTATTAATATTGCGAGGTTAATAAAAAAATTCCATGACAATCTTGAAAATGTTTATGCCAATTACCACGCAACAGAAGAAATTAAGTATGCTCTACTCAGACTCCTGTCTATATTGAATTCAAATCTTCCTAATTAGAAATGGCGTTAAATGTGGCCATTCGATCATGATTTCAAAGGTCTTGTGGTCTCGTTCAGCAAAAATAGACCAGAAATAAAGCCAGAGGCCGGTGATACAAGACAAACGAAACATTTGGATTTAAGTCATTACTCTCAATTCAATCCGCTAAAGCACAGCAAACTATCATAAAACAACTGTTAAGTTGCCACATCGTCATTGATAAATTTCAATCCAGGGTTGTCCTCGTTTCGGAAACTTGAGACCTTAACTTGGATACAGTAAATGCGGCAATTACATTGACGAAATCTACCAGTGTTGTCATATCTGGCAATCAAACATTACATGGGCAATGGCAAATGATTTTTACACAAATTCAGGGTAATTGAGATCCTTGTTCTTTAATGTGTTTTTGTTTTCTTTAAAAAAAAAACCAAAAACTTTTAATTGATATGTATATTTTTTTTTAGCGGAATGAGGGTCGTTCGGCGTTGCGAGAAAAGGATTGGTCGGGATTTCCTAAAACATTTCTGGTCGCAGATGAACAAGGAATTCCAGACGATAGTGTCACTACGCGGAATAAGATGGATTTCGCGATGAAAAACGGCAAACGTGCTCCTCGATACCAAGTAATGAAGGCTTACTTAAGAGGCTAGTGCTGATGAGCAAGGAAAAAGAAAAAGAGTGGATAATTTGAACATGCTGGACTTCGTAAATCGTAAAATTTGAATGCCTAAATGTAAATGAACCCTAACATTTTGTTGATTAATTTAAAGTAAATAATATTTGTAAGACGCATTTAAAATTTTCGAACTAAGCTTAGTACATGTAATCGAGTAAACAAGGCAATGTATGAATATAGGATACATTTGTAGCTGGAATAGGTAAAAGTGAAAATAAATCCCTAATTACACCAGGACGTGTTTCGGTTACTAATAGAGGTTAACATCTTCGGTAAACCTTACAATGCATTTTATCAAGCGGCGGCGAGACATTTCTTACTGATTTAAACTCACTGCACTTGCACTGAAAATGCAGTATATTGTACTTCTTAAGTTTACTAGCCGCGGCTTTTTGCTTAAAGCTCATCGGTTGACTATCGCTACAGAAACAGCGTCAGCCAACGACGAACATGTATGAAGCAAAGAGGCAAAGCATGTTTTGAATTTCTTCAACTACACCCGGCAGGTGTGTAGTTTATCCAAGTTTTGTAGATTCTAACTTTCAGTAATAATCAGTACCGTGCTATTTCTAGAAACACACCGTGATTCTTGCGATCAGCTTTCGGTATCAGTTTAATTCTAAAGTTTCCCCACGGTTTACATTCCACTTTATCAAATGCAGCTCATAAAATATCAAACACCGATAGAGCAACCAGCGCGGGGTTTTGCAATTACGTCCAAAATACCGCCATTTTAGAGGTCAACAAATTAACCCTAGGCGCTCAGCCAACGCGGCAGGAGCGTCTAATTTTGCCACTGGGTGGACTACGGCGGCAAATTTTGCCCTCGATTAAGAGAAATTAATAAAAGCGTGTCTCACGTTTCAACGTAACCAGCCAGTAGGGCCCTCTATGTTATGACTAACAGCCTCGCAGTGCTTTCAGAAATCGCACTGTCAATCGGCTTCCTTGCTGTTTATATTTTTTAGGAGGGCGTCTTATACCTCCCTCTCATCATCCATCTACTCTTCTCATTAATTCGCAACTCACGTTCACTTTTTCTCAAAAATAAGTTGCAACTCAGTTGAACTCAGTATATTCCGCAGAAGAAGATTAACTTTGATACAATCCTTCCGTGCAAGTCAGAAGAAGAACTTTAGTACTTAATAATTAGAATTTGATACCACCCACAGTCATTTACAAACCTTTTCAGAGGTGGGCACAGTCAGCGGCTATTGACTTAGTTACTGAGACTGGTTCCCCTTCTCATTGAGGAACTCAAAAGCAGATGGCATTATAATTATCTAGATAGTTTTATCTGTGGAGCGAGCCAAACAGATTTAAAAGCAATTAGATAGATGGTTTATCTTGCGCACTGATAAATCAGCAGCAAGATACTTAGATTTAGTAAATTAGAGCCAACGCTCATTAATTAATAACGGTATTTGTGGTTATTTGGAGCTACATATATAGGCATCATAACTATTTTCATTTCAAACTAGTGTTGGTGAACTGATGTTGAAGATGGACGCACTCAAATCTGTGGTGATTCTAGTGCTTGTTCTGTCCGTCGTTACCGGAAAACTGAGGGCCAAGAGAGGCAACAAGTGGTGCCTTGCTTTCGGCTGTAAACTGGCAAAGCCAACCTCACAGGTTTGTACTAAGGTCAATTGACAATCATTTGTTTCCTGGTCATTTTTTTCTTCCAACCAAGGTAGTACCAAACAACTCACACAAATTTTGTGTCACAACTGAATGTTGTGCGGGGGGGCAAACAGGGAAACATTTGTGTCCGCAACAATGTGTCCTCGTTTGGAGACCTTACCAGTAACTTTTCCGTCCTTAAGAAATGCAGCGGAAAGTGGACTGTTTAATTTGTGAAATGTCTTTTACAAGGAAGAAGAAAACTAGCCTAAACATGCAATCTGATTCCATCCGCGCAAAACCAATTGTTTAGACACATATCCACTTAGAATTGCATTTTTTATCACCTCACACCGTATATATTAGACTATTTGATTTATTTTTCTGTCCGTTTGAAAATGATGTCATGGCGCCATCAATGTTGAGCTAAACTTCTGTCGCTAATCCTTATTCTTAAATGTTTACTGCCTTGCATATCAATGTGATGTTGACGATAATTCCGTGCCAATTTTGAAACAGTTCATATCAATTACCACGCACGAGAAAAATAACGTTGAAGGTGGTCGGAAAAAAAATTGGCAATATCAATTTTCAAAAACAAAACAACCGTCTCGGACAGTACAAGATTTCTTGGGTTCTTGGGTTTCCAATCGAAACTCCTATTTTACAGAAAGTTTCAAAACGCTGGAGACCGCAGCAGCCAAATTTCAAATCAAACTACATCATTTTTGATGCAAGAGAGGAGTCAATCTTACACTTTCTTTTTGTACATTCACGGCTATCTAATTAATCATTTATTTTGCACTTTGTATTGTCACCATTATTTGCAAATACATTGTTGTTGACGGCGATGATGGCAGATTCATCAAAACATGGCTTAAAATTAAAAGCAACCGTTTTGTTTTTGAAAATGCCCTTTATTACAATAGATATAGTTGGGCCACGAAATGGAAAAAGGAAAGTCTCGTGATTTCTCTAATCTCACAAAACACAACTTCAAAACAAATTCTAAGGCGAGACCACGGAATTTAAGAATGCAATGGATATGGGTTTTAAACTTTTCAAATCACTAGTCCGTCTTCTATCCCACACTGAGCTTTAAGATTATGCTGTTTACGTGCGTCAATTGTTTACGTGAGTCAGCATCTGCTGTATGCCGAGCGTCGTCGTCGGCCAAAAACTGCGCAAGGAAGGCCGCTGGCACCCAACGTAGCATATTCTTAGGGACTATTGCACTGGTTGTGGACATAAAAGAATCGCTCTTGGAGACCATAGGTAATACGACGTTTGGCCTCTTCTGTTGCTGCAGGCGGGAAATCAAATACTGTTATGATCTGTTGTGACATGTGGGAGATTCTTTAGCCTTTCAAATCCTGCAAAATTATCCCTATGGTACCGGGATGACGTCACAATTTTAGAGTTGTTCGTGATCTTTTTGTCTCTATTTTTTCTGTTATTCTATGAATATAAGTTAAAAGTAAAGTTACTTAAGAAGGTACCTCGAATTTTTTAGGAACAGATACGATAACAATTTTATTGGTTTGTCATTTAACAGAACAGCGGACGATCGTTGCAGACTGATTGGCAAGGATTTCCTGGAACATTTCAGGTTTCAGATGAACGAGACGTTCCAGAGGACAGCGTCACTACGCGGAATAAGATTGATAATGAAAGGAGAGCAACTACGTACGGATACAAAGATATGAAGGCAAAACGACTTGTATCAATGAACACTGAAGAACAATAGAGGCTTAATTCTTTCTGAAATAACTAAGGCTATCTTTACTCTAGTAATAGATGGATGCATTTTCTGTTTGTAGTTTATTAGTTCATTGTAAAGCACAATAAATACTGCTGAAGCTGAAGTGAAAAAACGCATTGCTGCCAATACTAATTATAATTATATGCCCTGACACGCAAGGCTCTGGGCCTTTTTTTTCTTTATTAAAGCTATTTCTTTTATCTTTACTAGGACTTCTGTGTTGTCTAACTCCCATAGTGGAAATTCCACCCTATCTCCGGGAACGAACATATCGTTTCCGTTCTTTTCAAAACTCCTGCTAGTATGGCCTTCTTTGTAGCTTTTCTCCACCAGTGGTAAGGAACAGGCTACAAATCTTTCTCGTTAGTTTTTTTATGTCAATATTGCTTCGCGGTTTAATTCTCTAAGAGGTACTAAGAGCAGAATATGCCAAAGCAAGCAATGGAAATCACTTGTTTCCGCTTTTCCCATCTCAATACGTGAATTGTAATGGTAATAGGACTGAGTTGAATCCAATTTTGGCTGTAATCATACGAGTAATTAACAACACCGGACGGTGAGCAGGGGCTTAGCTACCTGTGTGCATAAACCTACGTCCGTATCCAAAAAACTCGAAAATTAAAAAAAATAAATAAATAAAATATGTAAACATGCATCACGCTATCCGTGATACCATAGGGAGCCCAAGCTAAAGTAATTATTCGAGTCAAGTTGTAAAACAAGAATGAACTGCAATTAAAAGGTGCCTTTCTTCTTAATTGGTGTTGTGGTCTTTCTGTAGCATGATAACCACAGCGTAGTCCAACGATTGTGTCATACATCGTATGACGAGTCAGTGACGAATGATCCGTAATAAAAAATGACCTCATTTGTCACTGATTCGTCATACGAGGTATGACACAATCGCTGGACTACGCTGTTAATTACGCTTATGATGCTACAGAAAGACCACGACAACAATAAAGGAGAAAGGAACCTTTTAATTGCAGTTCATTCTTGTTTACAACTTCCCTCGAATATTAACTTTAGCTTGGGCTCCCTATGGTGATACATGTTTAGGAACCTCTTTTGTGTGAAAAAAGTCAAAGATATGTTCAATCGCTTTTATAAACAGCAAGAAAGAACCCAGTAGGAAAACAGCAAGAAAGAACCCATTTACCTGCACGTGATTGACGTGCGAATGGCGTAGGTGTCCAATTACAGGTATCCAATTACAAGAAGTTATAATTGGATACCTGTAATTGGACACCCGCGTGATCGCGCGCCAATTACGTGACAAATAGGCGCGCGCAGAACCAATCAAAATCGAGAATTTTGTTATAGATACGATTAGAGACAAAATTGGGCGAAACAAAGTTCTACTATTAACTAAACATATCTTTGACTTTTTTCACACAAAAGAGGTTCCTAAAGAATACCTAACCTCGAATTTTGTTATTGATACGATTAATTAGTAATTGGACCTCGTGTCGTACAATTCTGGTAGTAATCGTGCTCGTAATTTCAAATCGGCCTCGTGCTGCGCGCTCGGCCAATTTTGAAATTACTCGCCCGATAACTCCCTAAATTGTACTCCACTCAGTCCAATTACTATTACCAGAGGTATGCACATGTCAATTTTCCGAATGCCCAACCAAGCACTCCCTCCTTTCCTCTCAATTTTTAATTGTTCACAAACTATAACATATATAACTATAACTATAACAAATATCGAGTAAAAAATGCAGACAAAGTGAAGCCATTTAACACTTGAAAGTCCAGTAAGTACACAATTCACTGGAAAAAAGCCAATTATGAAAGGTTTAGGAGTACCAAGAAGGAGTATTCAACATGTTCAATCACAAGAAGGAATCAAATAAAAGCTAATAAACAGCCGCCCGTGTGCAGGACGCTAACTTTGCTGTTATTAGACCTGTTATTGGACTCCTTGTTATCGGACTCCTTGTTATTGGACCCCTTGTTCTCGGACTCCTTGTTATTGGACCCCTTGTTATCGGACTCATTGCTATTGGACTCCTTGTTATTGGACCCCTTGTTATCGGACTCCTTGTTATTGGACCCCTTGTTATTGGACCCCTTGTTATCCTAGAGAACTAATATCTCTTTTAAGATTAATTAAGAGTTATGTTTAGAGCTAATTAATTTATTTACTAGGATACGATTAATCTCGTCTTCTAGATAGATACCGACATGGGATTGACAGATCACCTGAATAACGCAAGCAAATTGTCTTTCTTTGTCTGGAATATTAATGGCCTCTCTTCTAAATCGTTAGGGGATAAATTACAGAATGTTGATTGTTTGAACATGATTAATGTTTTTGATTTTCTTATCTTTTGTGAGACTTGGAATGAGACCAATATTGAGGTAACAGGATATCGATCTGTAGTTACAGGCACCTCGAAAACGACGAAAAGTGGCCGAAATTCGGGTGGTTTAGCTTTACTTTACAAGAATGAATTTCATGATTGGATTACCGTGGAAAAGGCTTCTCCAAATTTTCTCTGGTTTAAAATTAGCAGACAGTACACGAAAACTGCAAAAGATATCTTTGTATGTGGTATTTACATTCCACCATGCGGCTCCAATTACTTTCACCCCGAATTGTTCGAAGATCTCGAAAACGACATTGAAATTTATTCTTCCCAAGGGTCGATTCTACTCATGGGTGACCTAAACTCTAGAACAGGAAAATATTCAGACTCTGTCTGTCAAGAAGGAAATAACATGATAACCAATGACCAATCTGAATTTGCGATATGTTCCACTCAGAGGAATAGTTTTGACAATGAGCTTAATAACCACGGAAAGCGCCTCCTTGAACTCTGCCGAAGCGCGGACCTCAGAATACTCAATGGCAGAATTAGTGGTGATTCATTAGGAAGAGCCACGTTTCATGGTAGAAACGGAACAAGTGTCGTCGATTATTCAATTTGTGATCAAGATTTATTTCAACATGTAGCAAATTTTATTGTTAAAGAGCCATCCTGTTTATCAGATCATAGCCCAATAGTGACTTGGCTGAATATTAACACGGATATTTCTAATCGGGATGCAATACCTGCAAATGATACTTTGACGAGTTTACCGAAACAGTTCTGCTGGGAGCATGACTCCACACAAAAATTCAAAGACGCACTACGGTCTCCAAGTACCCAAACGTTAATTCGAGAGTTTCTAAACGACAACGAGTCAACCGCAAATGTTAACATCTCCCTTAAAAAAGTAGAAAACATTTTCATCGCAACTGCAAAACGCTGCTTAAAGATAAAAACTATAAAAAAACATAAACGCGTCCAATTATCAACAAACAAAAAATGGTTTGATAAAGAATGTCGCTTAAAAAGACATGAATTAAGAAAATTAGCAAATAAAAAACACAGAGATCCCTTAAACGTCATTCTCCGCGAAGAATATCATACTGAAGATGATATTTTTCAACAATGACACGAGCATGGGACAAAGAAAAATTCTGAGTCCCTGACGGGAATCGAACCCATGGCCTCCCAGATACCGGTTGGGCGCTCTAACCAACTGAGCTACAAGAGACTCGTTGTGACACGCGTCCTGCGTACTGCTAGGATCAGCAATGTCGAAATCATCAAGTTTGTAGTAAATAATAAAGATGGTAAATTTTAAGCTCGGTGATAAATAATGAAGATGATATTTTTCAACAATGACACGAGCATGGGACAAAGAAAAATTCTGAGTCCCTGACGGGAATCGAACCCATGGCCTCCCAGATACCGGTTGGGCGCTCTAACCAACTGAGCTACAAGAGACTCGTTGTGAGCTTGGCCATTTACTAGGTTGATATGTGACACGCGTCCTGCGTACTGCTAGGATCAGCAATGTCGAAATCATCAAGTTTGTAGTAAATAATAAAGATGGTAAATTTTAAGCTCGGTGATAAATAATGAAGATGATATTTTTCAACAATGACACGAGCATGGGACAAAGAAAAATTCTGAGTCCCTGACGGGAATCGAACCCATGGCCTCCCAGATACCGGTTGGGCGCTCTAACCAACTGAGCTACAAGAGACTCGTTGTGAGCTTGGCCATTTACTAGGTTGATATGTGACACGCGTCCTGCGTACTGCTAGGATCAGCAATGTCGAAATCATCAAGTTTGTAGTAAATAATAAAGATGGTAAATTTTAAGCTCGGTGATAAATAATGAAGATGATATTTTTCAACAATGACACGAGCATGGGACAAAGAAAAATTCTGAGTCCCTGACGGGAATCGAACCCATGGCCTCCCAGATACCGGTTGGGCGCTCTAACCAACTGAGCTACAAGAGACTCGTTGTGAGCTTGGCCATTTACTAGGTTGATATGTGACACGCGTCCTGCGTACTGCTAGGATCAGCAATGTCGAAATCATCAAGTTTGTAGTAAATAATAAAGATGGTAAATTTTAAGCTCGGTGATAAATAATGAAGATGATATTTTTCAACAATGACAAAAATTTACCATCTTTATTATTTACTACAAACTTGATGATTTCGACATTGCTGATCCTAGCAGTACGCAGGACGCGTGTCACATATCAACCTAGTAAATGGCCAAGCTCACAACGAGTCTCTTGTAGCTCAGTTGGTTAGAGCGCCCAACCGGTATCTGGGAGGCCATGGTGTTCGATTCCCGTCAGGGACTCAGAATTTTTCTTTGTCCCATGCTCGTGTCATTGTTGAAAAATATCATCTTCATTATTTATCACCGAGCTTAAAATTTACCATCTTTATTATTTACTACAAACTTGATGATTTCGACATTGCTGATCCTAGCAGTACGCAGGACGCGTGTCACATATCAACCTAGTAAATGGCCAAGCTCACAACGAGTCTCTTGTAGCTCAGTTGGTTAGAGCGCCCAACCGGTATCTGGGAGGCCATGGTGTTCGATTCCCGTCAGGGACTCAGAATTTTTCTTTGTCCCATGCTCGTGTCATTGTTGAAAAATATCATCTTCATTATTTATCACCGAGCTTAAAATTTACCATCTTTATTATTTACTACAAACTTGATGATTTCGACATTGCTGATCCTAGCAGTACGCAGGACGCGTGTCACATATCAACCTAGTAAATGGCCAAGCTCACAACGAGTCTCTTGTAGCTCAGTTGGTTAGAGCGCCCAACCGGTATCTGGGAGGCCATGGGTTCGATTCCCGTCAGGGACTCAGAATTTTTCTTTGTCCCATGCTCGTGTCATTGTTGAAAAATATCATCTTCATTATTTATCACCGAGCTTAAAATTTACCATCTTTATTATTTACTAATATCATACTGTTTTAAAACAGTATAAGAACCTTCTAAATAATAAAAGAAATGAATACTACAATAACAAGATTTCTGAGCTAGAGGAATCCGCCCTCGATTCAGACAAGAAACACTTTTGGAATTGTCTGAAATCAATTGATGACTCAGTGAAATTAAAACATACTCCACCGATTTCAGAAGAAAATTGGATGAAACATTTCCAGTCTCTTCATTCAAATGACCCTCTTAACTCCGATCAACAAAACCTTACCAATGAGTTACGAAAACAAGAAAACAACAAAATGCAATCTCATCCATTGGACTTCTTCATCACAGAAGCCGAAATACGTACAGCAGTGAAAAAAATTAAAAAATAACAAATCACCCTATTCAGACAAAATACGAAACGAAATGATTAAAACTAGTTTAAATGAAATGATACTCGTTTATCAGAAACTTTTCAACAATATTCTTGATTCGGGATCAATGCCTCAAATGTGGTGTGGTGGGCTCATTACACCAATATTCAAGTCTGGTGGAAGAAATGACCCCTCAAATTACCGAGGAATTTGCGTTTCTAGCTGTCTAGGAAAGTTATTCTGTTCGATTTTAAACCAAAGACTTCTAGGACATGTCAACTCGTTGAACATCCTTCACAAATCTCAAATCGGATTTTTACCGAATAACCGAACTGCAGACCATGTTCTTACTTTGCGAACATTGATAGATAAGTACGTTAATTGTCACCATGAAAAGGTATACGCCTGTTTTGTCGATTTCAGGAAAGCTTTCGACTCGGTATGGCACGATGGGCTCCTTTATAAACTGCTGCAAAATAATGTTGGAGGAAATTTTTATAACCTAATCAAAAGCCTCTACTACAATTCTACCGGTTCTATAAGGATTGGCAATAACCAAACGCGACCTTTTCAATATGCAAGAGGTGTACGCCAAGGCTGCATTCTGAGTCCACTTCTGTTTAACCTATACATTAACGACTTACCTTTCTCTTTCGACAATATTCTATCTGATCCATTTGTTTTACCCAATGGAACCAAATTAAACTCTCTTTTGTATGCAGATGACTTGATTATACTATCACGATCAAAAACAGGGCTACAAAATTGTCTCAATGCATTAGCCCAGTACTGTACATCGTGGATGTTACAGATCAATCCTAAGAAAACTAAAATAATGGTTTTCAAAAACGCGCGAAAAAATATGAATGTAACTTTTATATTGACAAAGAAAAGATTGACACTGTTCAGAATTATACTTATCTAGGAACGCGAATTTCTTCATCTGGAAATTTCACACTGTCGCTGGATCACTTGAGAGAAAAGGCTCTTCATGCTCTCTTTGCTTTAAGACGGCACGTTGACTTTAGCAGTTTAAAACCCTCTCTTGCTTGCAAAATTTTTGACACGATGATTTCACCCATTTTGACTTATAATAGCGAAGCCTGGGGTGTCTTTGCTAAATCAGATTTCAAGTCTTGGGACACTTCACCGATTGAAAAAAGTCACTTACAATTTTGCAAACGTTACTTACAAGTTAATAACAAGGCATCTAATATTGCATGCCGGGCTGAAATGGGTCGATTCCCTTTAACCTTTGATATAAATAAACGAATTCTTAAGTACATAAGTTATCTTCAAAACCAAGATCAAAACTCCTTCGTCGTGCAATCACTGATAATGTCAATAGATTTGAACGGTAATGGTAAAAATAGTTTCTATTCCAATCTTATAAATATGCTCAATTATTATGACATTTCCTTTAACTTTAATCATGACACTTTAGATGACACTAAGATAACATACCTTGTAGATCAAATGAAAAAGAAATATATCGCCTATTGGAAACATTCCCTCTGTAATTCTCAAAAGCTAGAATTCTATAATAATTTTAAAGACAGTTATACACCTTCGCCCTATTTAGATTTGACTAGAAAAAATCCTAATCGAAAAACACTTGTGAAACTTAGAATAAGTAATCACAAACTCCTGATTGAAACAGGAAGATATAACAACATCCCCAGAAGTGACAGACTATGCACTATTTGTGGGCATAATGTTGAAGATGAAACCCATTTACTATTTCACTGCCCAAGATATTCATCACTTAGAGAGAACTTTTTCAGTAAAATAGATCATGTAATTTCGAATCCCAAGCAGTTATCAATTTCAGCCTTGATTGTGCAATTAATGAACTCCACTGACTATTATGTTAATATGCAATTAGTGCAGTTTATATCGTCCTGTTTTGAAATGAGAGACAAATTGTTATCAATTTCTTGATCACTGATTATTTGATTAGTTTTGTTTAATGACTTTTTATTGTAAAATTGTTATTGTTATTATTATTGTTATGCTTTTGCAATACTGTAATGTTTTATGGTCATGCAAATAAAGCGCAAGTGTTGTTGTTGTTGTTGTTGTTGTTGTTGTTGTTGTTGTTATCGGACTCCTTGTTATTGGACCCCTTGTTACTGGACTCCTTGTTATTGGACTCATTGTTACTGGACCCCTTGTTATTGGACCCCTTGTTATTGGACTCCTTGTTATTGGACCCCTTGTTATTGGACTCATTGTTGTTGGACCCCTTGTTATTAGACTCCTTGTTATCAGATTCTTTGTTATTGGACTCCTTGTTGTTGGACCCCTTGTTATCGGAGTCCTTGTTATTGGACGTAATCGACCCCTTGTTCCGTTACTGGACATACGAACACTGTGGCTGCTCTCGCTCCAATTTGGTAAAAAATAGGGCATGAAAAGACTAATCAGATCGACAATTTTGTTATAGTTTTGATAACTAAGGAAAGTACAGAATTTAAAACTGACTGATGTTTGTGATACAACATTAGGCAAATACAACACCTACGCTCAGGCTCACACATGTGAGGTATGGCAGATGACGAGCCGGCAAACAGGCTGGGGTGTTACTCTTCTTGAGAGATTTCTTTCTCACTGCGATTTCATTTGGTGTCGAACCTTTGTAATTGAGTGTAGTTTATATCATAATCTTTCTTCCGAATTTAAACGTGTATCTGTTGTGGGTATAGCTAATCAGGGGGCTGAATAGTTATCAGTTAAGTATTTTGTATTGTTATATAGCTGGAATATTTTCCCCAACAGCGCGCGCTTTCATTGGTTACTTCGAGGTCACATAACATCTAACAATGAAACTGTTTCCCACCAAAAATTTCTGAGCGCGCAACATTGAAAAATCTATGACGTCAGAGGGTAACAGTGCACTGTTACTCGCGAATGTTGACCGACGACCGATTTGTTTTCACATTGCGTCTTCTGATATCTTCGTTGGCTATATAACAAATCACCATTGAGATTCTCGGGAAACAAAATTAGCTGTTTCGCTCGGGACCAGTCATTAAGTGTTTATTATTACAAGATTAATATAGCTAAGCCATAAAATAAAATCAGTTAATCATAGTGCTATATTCTGGTCAAAATATCGTCTACATGTTGGACTGGTTTAATTATTAAATCATACAATCAAGCTTGCTCGTGATAGTATTTACTGGAAGACTATCGCCCCTTGCTCCTTGGTCTTGGTAATGTTAATCATGATCCGTATTTTTAAGACCTAGACCCGGCTTCCGTAACAGCTGGCTTCCACCATCGAGTTATTTCCCGCCGAAAATGCGACATGCGATTTTTCGCACACTACTATACTGCAATAGCGCAAGAACCTCACGCGTAAATTTAAGGGGCTTTGTCACGGATTTTAACAGATTTTTGAACAGCCAAAATTTGTATTTGTGTCGAAGGGAACCAAAAAATAATAGTCCATTTTAGATAAGAATTGCTATATTAGAGCACTGAAACTGTTTACAAGCATCTTTAGCTGCAAATGGCTACGATGGAAATGGATTACAACTTAAAAGGTTTAGCTAAACTTTTCAAGTTGTTTCCGAACGTCTACAAAAAAAATCGATATTTATAGCCGTAGTTAGATTTCTATCCACATATTAAGGTTATATCTTCCTTTAGATATTCCAAGGTAATGATTTTCATGGGTTAAGTTGCCTGCCACCAACTTCAGAACAGTTTAGACCGAAAATCTGCGAACTCCCCGTGACGGAGCTCCTTTAAAATCACACCAGTACGTCTGCCTAAATAAAATGCTTTTCATCATGATCTGGCCCTGTTTTTTAGTTTCGTATAAAAGAAATGCTAGCAGGGGAGCATTCTGAAAAAAGTTTCTTAAGCCGTTGTTTTTAGTTTTTTACTAAATTTTCGTGCTCACATTCACTTCTGCTCTTGTAGACAGGAGCCACCAAAAGCGTAAAGTAAACACGAAAACAGATATAAAGGCTTAATACATCTTTTCAGAAAGAATTATATCAAGAATGGCGAATTAGATATGTTTTTATCTTTCAAATAACATAGATATATGCGATTTTTAAAACAACCTCAGCTTCACACTTTGTGTAGTTTTTCATTTGTTTTTTTCACTAGCCTAATTATTTGTCGTCGCATGCTGTAAGCAGTAATCATAACATAGAAAATAAACCACAACACATTACGCGTCTCTTTTGATCAGTTCGCCATTATGCCGATCACCTTCGCTCGCGTAGTTATGTTCATCAAAGATCATGGTTAAAACCTTTCTAGAAAACAAAAACAATAGACATCGTCGTTTTTCTAATAGTCTAAGCACTGATAATGATGTAGTAATCATCCGCTATCATTTGGGCGCATCATCTTGAAGTACGCAGCTGAATTCAGTAAGATATATTAAGCACGTTTTAGAAACAACCTTATCTTTTCATTTGCAAAAAATAACTGCAGAGTACATCAATCATGTAAAGTGGGAGTGTGTATATCAGAGTGCTTTGTCTATAGAAATAAAGTTCAAAACCGATTTCTCAGCTGGCAACCAAGTATTTTGCTATGTTACATCTTTTACGCCACTAAAGGACAAAACGCTAGATAAACTAACTCCTTTTGAAAACCGCAGTGCAAATGAAAAACAATGAGATTCCCGCGCGGTTTTCGGTGTACTGAATATAGTACAGAGGCCACTCCAAAACCTAACGTTATATATTGCCAAACCTAACTAATCAGTTTACTTTAAAAAAAACTTCTTGAACTCCATAACCTGTATGAAAGAATCAAAAACGCGTTTTTAAACAAGTTCTTTATTTCACGACATAAGGTGTATTAAAGAATAATGCATCAGTTAGTATAACTCTATTTGCAATCCCCAACAGATATAAAAGTAATTAGGGAGATGCCTACCTCCCGTGCTATACGTACTTGATACATTTGGTGAATATGTAGCAAAAATAGCGTATTTTTTCATTAATTAACAATGATTTTGTGTTTATTAGAGTTATAAAGGTGCTACAACTCAGTAAGTATCCAAGCTCGTGATCGCGAACGATTGAAAAAAATGAACGCATTGAAATACCTGACGCTTTTCGCTCTTATTGTGACTGTTGTCGCGCTGCCAAAAACGCCGATATGTAGCAAATGGGGACATGCTTTTGACTGCAAGGTTTGTGCAAAAATTCCTTCCCAATTGAATTTTTGTTGTTTTTTTTTTATTTCTTGTTATTTCCTCGGATAGAACTAAACTCTTATAAAATGAATTTCTCGAAATGCAGAAAACATTAAATTTATTTCCTCGCAAATTTTGTTACGTTTGTTTCAAAATGTGCCCAAAGTAAAAAGTAAAAGTTTTAATCGTTACTGTATTAAGAAACTGAAGCAGTTGAAGAAATTTAACGCCGAAAAACTAACTTCACTGACCTGGGGCTAGCAAAGCTCTTTATGTAAGATACATTTCTTTAACTGAACTTCTGGGCCAAATTAAGGACGTATTTTCAGCTAGTTTGATCAGCCTTGAAGTTTTTAACATTGCTTCCTTGACTTGATCGCTGATCCTGATCTACGACTGCAGTTTGATAATGTTTGTTGAAGTCCTTGCTTACTAACAGAAGTGATTTGAATGATTTATAAGAACCTGACGTTTACAACGAGATTTGCTCAAAACTAAACTGAAGTCAACTTTATCCAAATCAAACTATTTTTCGTGAACGCGCCATCGAAGAAGAACAAAATTGGAAGAACTTTCCCGCGCTATGTTGCGGGTACGGTTGGTGATCACGTGAGAACTGATAGACACGACCGCGCGCGCATTGTTCTTGAAAGAGAAATGACTTCTGGCTAGCAAATACATATAAAACTGGACGTTTTGCACTGCAATCCTTACATCACGTAATGAATATATGAAAGACATATGGAACCTATATCATTACATTCAGTTAATCCTTTCAAGTGCCTACTAAAACAATAAGGCTAACCGCCCTCGTTATTTTTGAGCGATAGTCAACTCGGCTGTGACCCGTTGATTATTCGCTCTAGCAGAACTTGGGTTCGTAGAAAAATCGTTAATTGCATTTTTAATTTAAAATCTAGCATGTAAAAAATCGATTAAGAGCTAGGAATTGTCAGACCTCAGACCCAAAGAAGCGAGGTTTTTAAAGGCACAGTTATAATATTGAGGCGCTGTGTGAAAGAGGCAAGATGTATATTCCTGTTACTTCCACAATAAGTCTTTATTTTACTTTTCATTTGGCAGAACTCACGAGGCTTTTCTGAAACATTTCGAGTTTCAGATGAACGAGACGTTCCAGAGGACCGCGTCCCAGCACAAAACAAGATCCGTCCATTTGGAGACGAAAATGTCAAGAAGATAGGCGAAGTATACGCAGCTCCGCAGAAGACTTACTTAAGAGACTTGTTCCAATGAAAATGGAGGACAGGTGCCAATGAAACAAGCACCGCTTAACCGCTAAACTTTGCAAGACTGAATGTAATTCTAGCAACATTAGGATGCATTGTCTAGTTTCGTTAAACCACAATAATTTTAAAGTGCAAGTAAAAATTGACAAACCGCAATAAAAAAAACCCTGCTCTTGAAAATTCTGAGTCACAATAACTAGAAATTGGCCTAGGACCCCGGAAGTAAACACAATGGCTGTTGCTTGGGACATCAATAGAGCACGTGTTTTTGGCTCATTCTATTGGGAAATTTCCAGGGGAAAAGAACTTCTGAAAAAGTAGTTCGTTCTACTGGTTGGGAAGCTCAAATTGGTGTTCCATCTAATTATGGTTTTGCATCTTTCGCATCAGTTCCAAGCATTTCGTCTTTTACTACCATGCCAAATTTCGTTGTTTCGTGGTTTCTTCCAGGAAACTTCAAACGGAACACGTTTCTCCCGAACGAAAATTCCTAACCTAACAGGCAGTTAAACTCATTCTAAGACCAGCAAAATGAAGCTCATGATTAAAAATTTGATTTCGTTCTTCGTTAAAACTGAGTTGAATTTTAAAATAACAGGAAACTCTTTCAAAAACTAAAGGGTTGATGTCATTCGTTTAACGATCCATGGTAGCGTGCGCCAGTCACGTGAGAAGCCATATATATATTTCATAATCGTGGACGGCAAGCCAATTACCCAATTAATACAATCACCATCTCTCTTCGTCACTCGCTTTAATCAACATCCTCAGAATAACAAACCCCAATTTCCTGTGTTTTGGTATTCTAAGGAAATGCAATGATGACCATTTGAATTTAATATTCACTCGGCCTTTTTGATTATTCCAATATCGGCCGCAAACCAGCCAGACTCACACATGACAGGAGACACGCGTTTGAATCAAGTCTTAGTTTGAATATCAGACTAATTTTTATCTTAAAATTAAACAACAAGTTCCTGTTTAAAAAGTTCTGTTCCGGTCTGGCCACTATAATAACAATAGATAATATCACACAATTGTCAGTGAGCCATCAATTAAGCGAAAACAGCTGATAATCAACCTGTGTTTTTCTACGCCTGGTTACTCATAAAATGTATTTCATTTTTGCTAAGAATATTCTGTTAAAACATTAGTAAGTTATGTCATATTTTTGTCAATGGTATATTTTGGTTTCATGAGATTTTGAAGCACGTTTGGTTCGCAAGCCGCTTGACTCTGAAACATGCCATGACTGCAAAATAGCACAATAGGACAATAAAATGACTTTTTGAGGGAATATTGTTTATTTGCGCCCGCGTAGTGTCATTTGCGGCCCGAGCGCGAAGCGCAAGGGCCGCAAATGACACTACAAGGGAGCAAATAAACAATATTCCCGAAAAAAATCATTTTATCATCACTATTATCAATATACAAGGCCAAATAACAAATAACATCCAGATATAAACTAACACATTTAATGAGCTTTACATATTCAATAATACAAGTACTTCCCGTTGAAAATTTTGTGCTATGCTACACTGAGGCCCATGTATTGTTTAGGTGTAGTTAAAAAGAGCTGCTGTGTCTCTGAAAATAAATGGATAATAATAATTTACGAACTCTAGAAACACAAAATGAAGTGAACCGATTTTTTGTTGTGTTTCGTTTCTCGTACGACAAGAAGAAGTTGCTCTCTTTGTATCTTCGCCTTGTGTTTTTCTTGTAAATCCGACTTTTTTAGCTCCATTTTGCCCCATTCACAACAAAAAGACCTTGATTTTTCTTTTCCAAAACTATTCGCTCAGCGAGAAACTGTTCGAGACTTTTATGACTTTAAAACTTGGTAATTTTCTTTTGTTTCAACCGTAGAATCATTAATAACCGCATCATGGTACATCGGCCACCTTCGTGCAAATTTTGCTTTGAAATACTTAACTGCGAAAAGAGAATATTTAATCAAGCTGATTTCGATTCACATGATAAAGCGAACAAGTAAAAGTGGAGAAGTTTCAGAATTATACCATTATAGTCTAGCTTTATTTATAACGGCGTGAAAATCAGCGGTGACTTTAAGTCTTCCATTGTACCTGCATGGAGAAAACATATCAGTCCGAGAGAGTGAAGCGGACATTAGCTTTATTAATATTGCGAGGTTAATAAAAAAATTCCGTGACAATCTTGAAAATGTTTATGCCAATTACCACGCAACAGAAGAAATTAAGTATGCTCTACTCAGACTCCTGTCTATATTGAGTTCAAATCTTCCTAATTAGAAATGGCGTTAAATGTGGCCATTCGATCATGATTTCAAAGGTCTTGTGGTTTCGTTCAGCAAAATAGACCAGAAATGAATCAAGAGGCCGGTGATACAAGACAAACGAAACATTTGGATTTAAGTCATTACTCTCAATTCAATCCGCTAAAGCACAGCAAACTATCATAAAACAACTGTTAAGTTGCCACATCGTCATTGGTAAATTTCAATCCAGGGTTCTCCTCGTTTCGGAAACTTGAGACTTGATCTTGGATACATGTACAGTAAATGCGGCAATTACATTGAGGAAATCTACCACTGTTGTCATATCTGGCAATCAAACATTACAGTGATGGTATAGAATGGTCCTTGAAGAATCGTGGGTCTCGGAAAATTTTAGGCGAGTCTCGAAATCTCGAGCTCGCAAAAAAATGCTCGTCTCGGAATCTTGAATTTTGAAATTGAGTCTCCGAGTCTCGCAAACCAAGCGAAAGTTTTGATCAGTTTGAACCGCCACAAAATAACGGTAACGACAACAGCAAAGCAGAGAACTACAGAGCGTTAGATTAGCGTACGTTGTAACTCTCGCGCTGGGATTTCTAGATCACGTGTCTCGCGCTCGGATTTTTGAATCGCGGTGTCTCGGGCTCGGATTTGAAAAAAAATTGTAAGTCTCGGTCTCGGATTTGAAATGAGTGTCTCGGCGTCTCGGCGAGTCTCGGATTTTACCATTCTATACCCCTCAGATTCATCAAAACATGGCTTAAAATCAAAAACAGCCGTTTTGTTTTTGAAAATGCCCTTTATTACAATAGATATAGTTGGGCCACGAAATGGAAAAAGGAAAGTCTCGTGATTTCTCTAATCTCACAAAACACAACTTCAAAACAAATTCTAAGGCGAGACCACGGAATTGAAGCATGCAATGGGTTTTAAACTTTTCAAATCACTAGTCCGTCTTCTATCCCACACTGAGCTTTAAGATTGTGCTGTTTACGTGAGTCAGCATCTGCTGTATGCCGAGCGTCGTCGGTCAAAAGCCGCGCGAGGAAAGCCGCTGGCACCCAACGTAGCATATTCTTAGGGACTATTGCACTGGTTGTGGACATAAAAGAATCGCTCTTGGAGACCATAGGTAATACGACATTTGGCCCCTTCTGTTGATGCAGGCGGGAAATCAAATACTGTTATGATCTGTTGTGACATGTGGGAGATTCTTTAGCCTTTCAAATCCTGCAAAATTATCCTTATGGTACCGGGATGACGTCACAATTTTTGTCTATATTTTTTCTGTTTTTCTATAAATATAAGTTACAGACTGATTGGCAAGGATTTCCTGGAACATTTCAGGTTTCAGATGAACGAGACGTTCCAGAGGACAGCGTCACTACGCGGAATAAGATTGATAATGAAAGGAGAGCAACTACGTACGGATACAAAGATATGAAGGCAAAACGACTTGTATCAATGAACACTGAAGAACAATAGAGGCTTAATTCTTTCTGAAATAACTAAGGCTATCTTTACTCTAGTAATAGATGGATGCATTTTCTGTTTGTAGTCAGTTATTAGTTCACTGTAAAGCACAATAAATACTGCTGAAGCTGAAGTGAAAAAACGCATTGCTGCCAATACTAATTATAGTTATATGCCTTGACACGCAAGGCTCTGGGCCTTTTTTTTTCTTTATTAAAGCTATTTCTTTTATCTTTACTAGGACTTCTGTGTTGTCTAACTCCCATAGTGGAAATTCCACCCTATCTCCGGGAACGAACATATCGTTTCCGTTCTTTTCGTTTCCTGCTAGTATGGCCTTCTTTGTAGCTTTTCTCCACCAGTGGTAAGGAACAGGCTACAAATCTTTCTCGTTAGTTTTTTTATGTTAATATTGCTTCGCGGTTTAATTCTCTAAGAGGTACTAAGAGCAGTATATTCCAAAGCAAGCAATGGAAATCACCTGTTTCCGCTTTTCCCATCTCAATACGTGAATTGTAATGGTAATAGGACTGAGTTGAATCCAATCTGGCTGTAATCATACGAGTAATTAACAACACCGGACGGTGAGCAGGGGCGTAAACTACCTGTACGCATAAACGTACGTCCGTATCCAAAAAACTCGAAAATTAAATAAATAAATAAATAAATAAAATATGTAAACATGCATCACGCTATCCGTGATACCATAGGGAGCCCAAGCTAAAGTAATTATTCGAGTCAAGTTGTAAAACATGAATGAGCTGCAATTAAAAGGTACCTTGTCATTTTTTTATTACGGATCATTCGTCACTGATTCCTCATACGATGTATGACACAATCGCTCGACTACGCTGTTAATTACGCTTAAGAACTTCTTTCCATTCCGCACTTCAATTTGAAAACATATGGCGCAAGATCTTTCTCTGTAGCAGCTCCTACACTCTGGAACACTCTTCCGTCTGACATCAAGAACAGCTCCACATAAACTAAAAACGTTCCTTTCTAAAAAAGCATTTTCAAACTTTTTAGCGACATTTTTTATTTTAATTTTATTAGTCTTAAGACATTTTTATAACTATTTTACAATTCTTAATATTTTTCAGGTGTTTTTAATACTTCTAACTGTAAAGCGCTTTTGAACTTTTAGGATATTGGCGCTATATAAATATTTTATTATTATTATTATTATTATTATTATTATTATTATTATTATTTATTATGATGCTACAGAAAGACCACGACAACAATAAAGAAGAAAGGTACCTTTTAATTGCAGTTCATTTTTGTTTTACAACTTCACTCGAATATTTTCCTTAGCTTGGGCTCCCTATGGTGATACATGTTTACAAACATAAGGAATTAGACTTAGCAGGGAAGAAAGACAAAGGATTAGCTCTGTGGCTGTAATAGGAAACTTGCTGAATTTATGACTTAGCTGTCATTTCATATCACGAAAGAATGCTTACACATACAACATACCCTCACCATTACACTCATTTTTTTTAACAATTAAAACTTGAGAGGAAAGGAGGGAGTGCTTGGTTGGACATTCGGAAAATTGTGCATACCTCAGCGTGGCCTAGTGGTTAGGGCGCTGGACTTGTAATCCGGAGGTCCCGGGTTCAAATCCTCCTCCCTGCCACTAGATGGATTTGTCTTCGGTTGTCCCGAATTCAACTCCTCTATGCTTTGTATATAGCCAACTAGTCAGCCTCCTGCCAGTTGGGATTTTTAACAAGTTTCTGTTTGATATATAATATTTGTCTCACTGTTTACAGTGTCCTCAATTAGTAGAGCCGTGCTAAACACATTGACACTTAAATAAAGTGATTTCTTTCTTTCTTTCTTTCTGGTAATAGTAATTGGACTGAGTTGAGTACAATTCAGGGAGTTATCGGGCGAGTAATTTCAGAATTGGCCGAGTGCGCAGCGCGAGGCCTATTACTCTCTGACTTGCACGACACGAAGTCCAGTTACTAATTAATCGTATCAATAACAAAATTCGAGGTCAGGTATTCTTTAAGAACCTCTTTTGTGTGAAAAAAGTCAAAGATATGTTCAATCTCTTTTATAAACAGTTGGAAAACAGCAAGAAAGAACCCATTTACCTGCACGTGACTGACGTGCGAATGGCGTAGGTGTCCAATTACAGGTATCCAATTACAAGAAGTTATAATTGGATACCTGTAATTGGACACCCGCGTGATCGCGCGCCAATTACGTGACAAATAGGCGCGCGCAGAACCAATCAAAATCGAGAATTTTGTTATAGATACGATTACAGACAAAATTGGGCGAAACAAAGTTCTACTATTAACTAATCGGTAACTATAACAAATATCGAGTAAAAAATGCAGACAAAGTGAAGCCATTTAACACTTGAAAGTCCAGTAAGTACACAATTCACTGGAAAAAAGCCAATTATGAAAGGTTTAGGAGTACTAAGAAGGAGTATTCAATCATAAGAAGGAATCAAATAAAAGCTAATAAACAGCCGCCCGTATGCAGGACGCTAACTTTGCTGTTATTAGACCCCTTGTTATTGGACTCCTTGTTATTGGACCCCTTGTTACTGGACTCCTTGTTATTGGACCCCTTGTTATCGGACTTCTTGTTATTGGACTCCTTGTTGTTGGACTCCTTGTTATTGGACCCCTTGTTATTGGACCCCTTGTTATTAAACCCCTTGTTATTGGACCCCTTGTTATTGGACTTCTTGTTATTAGACTCCTTGTTATTGGACGCCTTGTTCAATACTGGGCATACGAACACTGCAGCTGCTCTCGGTTCAATTTAGTAAAAGAAAATAGGGCATGAAAAGACTAATCAGATCGGCAGTTTTATTATAGTTCTGATAGCTAAGAATTTAAAACTGACTGATGCTTGTGATACAGCATTAGGCAAATACAACACCTACGCTCAGGCTCACACATGTGAGGTATGGCAGAGCCGGCAAACAGACTGGGGTGTTACTCTTCTCGAGAGATTTCTTTTGGTGTCTTTTCATTTGGTGTCGAACCTTTGTAATTGAGTGTAGTTTATATCATAATCTTTCTTCCGAATTTAAACGTGTATCTGTTGTCGGTAGCTAATAAGGTGACTGAATAGTTATCAGTTAAGTATTTCGTATTGTTATATAGCTGGAATTTTTTCCCCAACAGCGCGCGCTCTCATTGGTTACTTCGAGGTCACATAACATCTAACAATGAAACTGTTTCCCACCAAAAATTTCTGAGCGGGCAACATTGCAAAATCTATGACGTCAGGGGGTAACAGTCCACTGTTACCCGCGAATGTTGACCGACGACCGATTTGTTTTCACATTGCGTCTTCTGATATCGTCGTTGACTATATAACAAATCACCATTGAGATTCTCGGGAAACAAAATTAGCTGTTTCGCTCGGGACCAGTCATTAAGTGTTTATTATTACAAGAGTAATATAGTTAAGCCAAAAAATAAAATCAGTTAATCAGAGTGCTATATTCTGGTCGACGTATTGGACTGGTTTAATCATTAAATCATACAATCAAGCTTGCTCGTGATAGTATTTACTGGAATTATCGCCCCTTGCTCCTTGGTCTTGGTAATGTTAATCCTGATCCGTATTTTTAAGACCTAGACCCGGCTTCCCCAACAGCTGGCTTCCACCATCGAGTTATTTCCCGACGAAAATGCGACATGCGATTTTTCGCACATTACTATACTGCAATAGCGCAAGAACCTCACGCGTAAATTTAAAATCTCACCAGTACGTCTGCCTAAATAAAATGCTTTTCATCATGATCTGGCCCTTGTTTTTCAGTCTCGTATAAAAGAAATGCTAGCAGGGGAGCATTCTGAAAAAGTTTCTTAAGCCGTTGTTTTTTGTTTTTACTAAATTTTTGTGCTCACATTCACTTCCGCTCTTGTAGACAGGAGCCACCAAAAGCGTAAAGTAAACACGAAAACAGATATAAAGGCTTAATACATCTTTTCAGAAAGAATTATATCAAGCCTGGCGAATTAGATATGTTTTCATCTTTCAAATAACATAGATATATGCGATTTTTAAAACAACCTCAGCTTCACATTTTGTGTAGTTTTTCATTTGTTTTTTTCACTAGCCTTATTATTTGTCGTCGCATGCTGTAAGCAGTAATCATAACATAGAAAATAAACCACAACACATTAAGCGTCTCTTTTGATCAGTTCGCCATTATGCCGATCACCTTCGCTCGCGTAGTTAAGTTCATCAAAGATCATGGTTAAAACCTTTCTAGAAAACAAAAACAATAGACATCGTCGTTTTTCTAATAGTCTAAGCACTGATAATGATGTAGTAATCATCCGCTATCATTTGGGCGCATCATCTTGAAGTACGCAGCTGAATTCAGTAACATATATTAAGCACGTTTTAGAAACAACCTTATCTTTTCATTTGCAAAAAATAACTGCAGAGTACATCAATCATGCAAACTGGGAGTGTGTATATCAAAGTGCTTTGTCTATAGAAATAAAGTTCAAAACCGATTTCTCAGCTGGCAGCCAAGTATTTTCCTATGTTTCATCTTTTACGCCACTAAAGGACAAAACGCTAGATAGTAAACTAACTCCTTTTGAAAACCGCAGTGCAAATGAAAAACAATGAGATTCCCGCGCGGTTTTCGGTGTACTGAATATAGTACAGAGGCCACTCCAAAACCTAACGTTATATATTGCCAAACCTAACTAATCAGTGTACTTTAAAAAAAAAATTCTTGAACTCCATAACCTGTATGAAAGAATCAAAAACGCGTTTTTAAACAAGTTCTTTATTTCACGACATAAGGTGTATTAAAGAATAATGCATCAGTTAGTATACAGCTATTTGCGATCCCCAACAGATATAAAAGTAATTAGGGAGATGCCTACCTCCCGTGCTATACGTACTTTATGATACATTTGGTGAATATTTAGCAAAAATTGCGTATTTTGTTCATTAATTAACAATGATTTTGTGTTTATTAGAGTTATAGAGGTGTTACAACTCAGTAAGTATCCAAGCTCTTGATCGCGAACGATTCAAAAAAATGAACGCATTGAAATACCTGACGCTTTTCGCTCTTATTGTGACTGTTGTCGCGCTGCCAAAAACACCGATATGTAACAAATGGGGACTTGCTTTTGGCTGTAAGGTATGTGCAAAAATTCTTTTCCAATTGATTTTTTTTTATATTATTTCTTGTTATTTCCTCGGATAGAACTTTTAACTCTTATAAGATGAATTTCTCGAAATGCAGAAAACATTAAATTTATTTCCTCGCAAATTTTATTAAGTTTGTTTCAAAATGTGCCCGCAGTAAAAAAAAAGGAAAAGTTTTAATCGTTACTGTATTAAGAAACTGAAGCAGTTGAAGAAATTTAACGCGGAAAAGCTAACTTCACTTATCTGGGGCTAACAAGCTCTTTATGTAAGATATTGTTCTTTAACTGAACTTCTGGGCCAAATTAAGGACGTTTTTTCAGCTAGTTTGATCAGCCTTGAAGTTTTTAACATTGGTTCCTTGACTTGATCGCTGATCCTGATCTACGACTGCAGTTTGCTAATGTTTGTTGAAGTCCTTGCTTACTAACAGAAGTGATTTGAATGATTTATAAGAACCTGACGTTTACAACGAGATTTGCTCAAAACTAAACTGAAGTCAACTTTATCCAAATCAAACTATTTTTCGTGAACGCGCCATCGAAGAAGAACAAAATTGGAAGAACTTTCCCGCGCTATGTTGCGGGTGCGGGTTGGTGATCACGTGAGAAAGGAAAAACTTTTCTCCGCGCGCAGTACGCAGTGTAGGCGTAGCGGGATATTTCTGGCTTATTGTTATTTTAAGAATGATTTGAAAATATTTTAGTAATATTGAAACGTTTCCAGAATATCTCGTAACAGTAAAAAGCCTTTCGAAAAAGATCGACCAAAATTTTCATGGTAGTTTCATGGTAACTTCCATGACTCCCTGCAGGCGCGCCTCATAGAGGGAGTTCAGTAAGACACTTCCTCTCAGGAACCTCTCTATTTTCATTCGCCCGCTGTAAACACTACCTCTATTGTTATTCAGGCTGTTATGATCTGTTATCTGTTGTTTTAAGAACAAAAGAAGTAACTCGTTCCGAGAGGTAGTGGGCGACATAGGGAATTGGCCATTAGAAATCTATTGGCTGATAGTTGTGTAGTCAAAAGGCGATAGAAACGGAGGGCGAGCCGTCTAATTGTTTTAGCATAACACAGAGGCCAATCTATTTTACAACGCATATCATTGAAAATGGTTTATTTATAGTTTTGATTTTTGACTTCGGAAATTTACTCGCGCACTCCAATGGTGCAGTCTTTAGACCGTCATTGCGTAGCCAATCAGAATCTGTTACTTGGCTTGTGACTGATAGACACGATCGCGCGCGCATTGTTCTTGAAAGAGAAATGACTTCTGGCTAGCAAATACATAAAACTGGACGTTTTGCACTGCAATCCTTTAGAGTGATGTAATGACGTAATGAATATATGAAAGACATATGGATCCTATATCATTATATTCAGTTAATCCTTTCAAGTGCCTACTAAAACAATAACGCTAACCGCCCTCGTTATCTTTGAGCGATAGTCAACTCGGCTGTGACCCGTTGATTATTCGCTCTAGCAGAACTTGGGTTCGTAGTCAAATCGTTAATTGCATTTTTAATTTAAAATCTGGCATGTAAAAAATAGATTAAGAGCTGGGAATTGTCAGACCTCAGACCCAAAGAAGCGAGGTTTTTAAAGGCACAGTTATAATATTGAGGTGCTGTGTGAAAGAGGCAAGATGTAGATTCCTGTTACTTCCACAATAAGTCTTTATTTTACTTTTCATTTGGCAGAGCGCACGAGGCTTTTCTGAAACATTTCGAGTTTCAGATGAACGAGACGTTCCAGAGGACCGCGTCCCAGCACAAAACAAGATCCGTCCATTTGGAGACGAAAATGTCAAGAAGATAGGCGAAGTATACGCCGCTCCGCAGAAGACTTACTTAAGAGACTTGTTCCAATGAAAATGGAGGACAGGTGCCAATGAAACAAGCACCGCGTAACCGCTGAACTTTGCAAGACTAAATGTAAACTCTAGCAACATTAGGATGCATTGTCTAGTTTCGTTAAATCACAATAATTTTAAAGTGCAAGTAAAAATTGACAAACCGCAATAAAAAAACCCTGCTCTCGAAATTTCTGTGTCTCAATAACTAGAAATTGGCCTCAGGACCCCGGAAGTAAACACAATGGCTGTTGCTTGGGACATCAATAGAGCACGTGTTTTTGGTTTATTCTACTGGGAAATTTCCAGGGGAACGGAACCGTCTGAAAAGGTAGTTCATTCTACTGGTTGGGAAGTTCAAACTGGTGTTCCATTTAAATTATGGTTTTGCATCTTTCGCATCAGTTCCAAGCATTTCGTCTTTTACTACCATGCCAAATTTCGTGCTTCAAGCAAAATGGAGGCTTCTTCCAGGAAACTTCAAATGGAACACGTTTCTCCCGAACGAAAATATCTAACCTAACAGGCAGTTAGACTCATTCTAAGACCAGCAAAATGAAGCTCATGATTAAAAATTTGATTTCGTTCTTCGTTAAAACTGAGTTGAATTTTAAAATGACAGGAAACTCTTTCAAAAACTAAAGGGTTGATGTCATTCGTTTAACGATCCATGGTAGCGTGCGCCAGTCACGTGAGAAGCCATAAATATATTTCATAATCGTGGACGGCAAGCCAATTACCCAATTAATACAATCACCATCTCTCTTCGTCACTCGCTTTAATCAACATCCTCAGAATAACAAACCCCAATTTCCTGTGTTTTGGTATTCTAAGGGAATGCGATGATGACCATTTGAATTTAATATTCACTCGGACTTTTTGATTATTCCAATATCGGCCGCAAACCAGCCAGACTCACACATGACAGGAGACACGCATTTGAATCAAGTCTTAGTTTGAATATCAGACAAATTTTTGTCTTAAAATTAAACAACAAGTTCCTGTTTAAAAAGTTCTGTTCCGGTCTGGCCACTATAATAACAATAAATAATATCGTGAGTCAGTGAGCCTTCAATTAAGCGAAAACAGCTGATAATCAACCTGTGTATTTCTACGCCTGGGTTACTCATAAAATGTATTTCATTTTTGCTAAGAATATTCTCTTAAAACATTAGTAAGTTATGTCATATTTTTGTCAATGGTATATTTTGGTTTCATGAGATTTTGAAGCACGTTTGGTTCGCAAGCCGCTTGACTCTGAAACATGCCATGACTGCAAAATAGCACAATAGGACAATAAAATGACTTTTTGTGGGAATATTGTTTATTTGCGCCCGCGTAGTGTCATTTGCGGCCCGAGTGCGAAGCGCAAGGGCCGCAAATGACACTACAAGGGAGCAAATAAACAATATTCCCGAAAAAATTCATTTTATCATCATTATTATCAATATACAAGGCCAAATAACATCCAGATATAAACTAACACTTTTAATGAGCTTTACATGTTCAATAATACAAGTACTTCCCTTTGAAAATTTTGTGCTATGCTACACTGAGGCCCATGTATTGTATAGGTGTAGTTTGAAAGAGCTCAGTGCTGTGTCTCTGAAAATAAATGGATAATAAAAATTTACGAACTTACATTTTCCAGTCGAACCTCAGCATAAAATCCCCGCAATGCTTCAGTTAATTTAGCTCGACCCGAGAAACACAAAATGAAGTGAACCGATGTTTTGTTGTTTTTTTTTCGTTTCTCGTACTACAACAAGAAGTTGCTTTCTTTGTATCTTCGCCTTCTGTTTTTGCTTCTAAATCCGACTTTTTTTTAGCTCCATTTTGTCCCATTCATAACAAAAAGACTTTGATTTTTCTTTTCGAACACTGATTTTTTTCAGGCTTCTTTATTCCAATTGCGTACATTGGAAATTCACTGCGAAGATCACATATCACCTTCACTATTCGCTCAGCGAGAAACTGTTCGAGACTGTTCGAGACTTATTTTACTTCAAAACTTGCTGTACGCTAGCTGCTGTACGCAAGCTGTACGCACCTGAATGGTTTTCCCGCGTCATCAAACGTAACCTGATTGGTTAATATTCATCGGATGATGAACCGAGAACCAATCAGCTACAGGGCCGTTAATGCATTAACGGCCTTAATTAACGGCCCGCTAGGAGTCATTTGCGGCCCTCAACGCGCGCGTTTTCAAGAGGGCGGTTTTCAATTTGGCCGCGTATATTGATAACAATTGCATTTCACGCCAGAAAGGTGCAAAATGGAGGTTTCATCAGAACTTCTTTTCTAGAAGTTTTAAACCAAGAACAAAATCAAATTTCCAAACTATGCTCACTTAGGAAAGCACTTTATCTGTGTTGATTGTCAAGACTTCATTGGCTTTTCAACTTTTCTATTTTTCCTACTCTTCCTATATTTTCTTCCCTCACAATCTGTATTGATTGTCAAGACTTCACGAAGTTTCTCACAGCGCAAACGAGTAGCATATGTGTTACCCAAAATAATACGCCACTAGTCGTGCGGCGTTGCACGGCACGCCACGCGAACGCATTATTTTAATACGTGCCATTATAAAGATGGATATCGTCCTCTTCGTAATGCTATCTGATCAATTAAATGTTACTCCATTTCCACCACATTCACGTGCTCCCGGTGTCTTCTAAATTGATGGGCGTCAAATAATTACAAAGTATATATATTACAGCCATGGCTTCCTCTGGTGATTACTGACTGAAGGCCTCCGCATACCAGTAAGGTTAGGCGTAGGGACTTTACAATTAACAAGAAACAGCATTTCCACTAATATATTCAGCGAAAGGGATTTAAAAGTCATAACCAGGCTCCGTAGTGTGAAAGTGATAACTTCGGCGCAAGCAACGTGCTTAGCTTGAACGGATAATATTAAAACTTTAGTAACACACTATGTTTTGGCGACTAGACCATTCAATTTTGTTCCGGAATTAAAAGATGAATTAAAGCACCCATACAATGGTTTTAATGTAAATATCCCCGAATTATATCGCAACTGACGTTCTCCATTTCGAAGAAGACATAGTTTATATATTCTCTGTGGTGTCCGCAACTTCATTCAAGACGCCTGAAACTTCATGTAATTTGAATAAAAATTAAATAATTGCTGTATTGATTATTAAAACCTACGCATCAACTCAGAGTACTTATGAAAACATTTTTAAGAGGATTTCTGCGGATGAAAGTTCAATTCCATAACCATAGAATTGTATAATTTCGGTCGCCTGATGTTTTTGTTTACTCCAGCTTTCAATTAACCCCAAACTCTGAACGTGCGAACCAGAATAAATCTGCTAAAACAACAGTTAATAATTTATATCCAGAAAAGGCTATTTTTTAAAACCCATTAATTTAAACCTAAAAAGAGACCTCATCAGCGATTTTAAGCAGTAGTAATGAACGTTTGATGGAATCTTTGAACATTTGATGTCCCAAACATGAGTTTTAAAAATAATAATTCTTCCCACTAGCAAGTTTGACGTCGCTAAGATGCGTATTAAAAACAGTAATTGTTCAGGCTAGTGAAGCATAATAAAAGAGTTGTAGGTCATTTAATAAAAATATTTAGTGAAAAAGGGTCTCTGTTCGTGAATTAATAATGATTTTGTGGTTAATTGGAGTTATATAGCTAGGTAGCATAACGCACGGTCTTATACAATTGAAACCGTTGCAATCGACCTGATGAAAATGAACGCATTTCTCTCTGTAGCGATTCTCTCCGTTATTCTGACTGTGGTCGCTGGGCAATCATGCGGCTGGGGCGCTCCTTATGGAGGCTGTTCGTCAAAGGTTTGTGCTAAAACTCATTTCCCTGCTTTATTTTAAGATTTACTGTTAATATCCATGTAGCACAAAAAGTGGAATGCAATCCCCTTGATTTTAATCTACTTTATCATTTTCATGTAGCTGTTATAGTGAAATATGTGTCCTTTAAAGTTTCGTAACATAAGCAAATGCATGCATACGCATAAATTTTGGCAGCAAATTGACCACGCTCGTTCTTCCGATGTTGACCTCACTAGAAAGAAATTTAAAAAATCCTTGTGTTTATGTTTACGCTTATTCACATGCTTCCAACTGTGGTCAACGTTAGAAGAATCGCGCCGTTCGTTATCCTTGCGCGTTGCTATTGGTACGCATGTTTATGCTTAGGAGTATGCTAAAATCACGAGTGCCGGAATATTTCTTAATTTTCTTTGAAAAAAATAACAGCTGTATAAGCTATAAAAAGCCATTTTTAATGAACTATAAGCGCATGTGTTGAGTAGAATTGGGCGCTGCATCGGACGCGACCTTCATAAATTCCAATTGGCAATTTTAATGGGAAAGACACTATTCTTCTCGTTTTAAGAAAATGTGACCTGGGACTTACGGTACTTTGTCTTTCAATTTATAACGTATTTGCGAATATCTTTAATTGAGAACACCAAAGTTATTTAATAAACGTTGTAGTAACATCAAAACATTTTTGATCGATTTGTTTCTTTTTTCGTGTTATATTGCCGGAGAAGAAAATAAGCAAATTGGACAATATGAAAGTATAATATTAAAGTATAAAAGTGAGGCGCGTAGCAGGGTCTTTAAAAGCGGTACAAACAAATCCTATCGCGTCAAACTGGAAACTGTTCGGATATTAAAAGGCCGCTCACACTGCAGCGAAAATTTGCGCTGGTCAGTCAAAAAATTGACTGTTTCTTCCAAAAATTTATTGGGTCCTTACCAATTTTCTGACGGATCTGAACCAATTTTTGCTGCAGAGTAAGCGGTCTTTTGAACACAGAAATATATCAGTTTATTATCGTTCCATATTTTTTCAGCATCGCTCCATGGACAAAAAGGAGTCGATTTCACGAGTACCTCAAGAAACATTCCAGGACTCAGTTGATCGAGATGACAGTGTCATTACAAGGAATAAAATGGAGTCCAAGTTGAAGAACAGAAAGAGTTCGTCCAAGCACCGATACGATGATATTAAGGCTTATTTCAAAGACTTGTATCAGTAAACACAAACCAAAAAGAGAGAATATGGACGCGTTAGATTGTAGAGCAAATGCTAATTGCATCATTGAAACGATGATTTGTGAGTAATTGAAAGTTCGTCCAAATATAGAGACAAGTGTACCGAGCTAAGGCTTACTTAAAAGACTTGTATTGCAGTAAACACAGAGCAAAAGAGATATTGAATTTATCTTTTGTTAGTTTTAAAAGTAGCGAGTATACATTGTGATAGCTATATGAAGAGTAAAGTGCAAATAAATTCTATGAAAGCTTACATAAGAAAATAAATACAGTAATGTCAGTTCAGATTTCGGCCTTTGTAAAATCAACACTCTAATCCATTTGTATCCTATCACACGAGAGGATGCACAAGTGAAGACCAGAGCGTATCCTGTTGAGACTCCGAGTTGTACTGTCTCTGTGTAGGTCTCCGGGCCATGTTGGCGAAACATTTGAGTAACTTTGCCGTCGATGTACAAAAGAATCAAAAGTTATCTACTGTCTTAGCCAATTTTACTGTCTATGCTACGGTGCTAACACAATAGAACCCCCGCCTGGTGACCACTTAGTTATTACGTCACTATTTTGTTGCCCGAGACGTCTGAATGCTTACAGTCAGTCATTAGCTGTTCTGGAAATAAGGAAGTCAAGAGCCATCTATCCATGAACAGACATCTGCTTAGTTTTTCTCTGTTTTTGATTTGTAGGACGTCTGTAGACTTTCTAAAAGTCGTTCGCTTCTCGTTTCCTTCACTTTCGCGCTTCGCGCTCTGTGCGCTCGACGGTACCGAGTTGTGGTTTGGTTACCAAGCCAGGCGCGGTAGCCAAGTAACTTGACTAAACTGTTGTATGAGGCGAGTTCGTGTGTATTAAAAGTCGCTCTTGTTTTTAGCGGGTTCGTCCACTGATTCTTTACAGGTTTCTTCCTTAACAAAAGAGCAATTGGGTGTTTGAACTGACAATAAACTCTTATTTTCCCCGTATGCAAGGTTCTTGTCTCACAATCTGAACCATTGCTTCCTTGCACTTCATATGTTCTTGCTGCTGTTCACTGAAAACTCGTGTGGTGCACGAATTTCGGCCTACTGGCGCTTTTTCTTTCACTTTATTACTTTCATCACTATGTATTGTGATAAATTTTCTAAGTAACAAGCTTTAAAATCAAAAGTTATGAGGAGTCTATTGAAAGCAGAAATGCATTAAGTAGCAGATCCCCTTTGAGGGATCACTGAGTGTCAGAAGCTACCTAATTCTGCTTGGGAAATTTGTCAGTCACTTGTACAAAATAAAAAGCTCATCCTAACTATAGCCGTAGCCGTAGCCGTATTTTTGGTGAGCGAACGCTCAGACTTTCTTCGCGAAATGTTTGGCCGCCATCTTGGATTTTTTAGGCAGAGGGAGGTTGGGGAGCCAATCCACCCCGTCCGCTCTTGTCGTAAATCAAACATGGCGGCTCAGTGGACGATCGCGCTCGCGCTCCCAAATAAGACGCCTGCACTGCAGGCTAAACTAAGCTTCGATTAGTGGTCATAGCAACTAGACAGTTGAGACAGAGCTGAATAACGTCTGCGCATGTGCAAAGTCGGAAGAGGTCTGGGGACTAAACTTCATATCATTTTCCAAAGGATTTGCGAAGTACCCACACATTTTGCGGATTTTTAAGGTGGTTTCTGGATATTTAAGATTGCCATTTAAACCAAAGGTAGATTTTGTCATGATTTCTTTAACTCTCGTTTCTACTTTCGCAATTTTTCTTCTACTTTTTGCTATGAACATTAGAAGTACGCACAAACGAAACGGAACTTATGTCGTCATCGATCGAACCATCTTCATGCACAAGTAGATCGTAAATATTTTGCTCATTTTAAAGAAGTCTCTAAATTATCTGCAGCTAATATCAAAAGTTTAGTTGTACCTTAACTTGGTTGTCCAAACGCCAGTTTCTAACCTACCGATCCTTCTGCTGGGCGTTGGTAAACGGGTTTAATTTGTTGTATGGATTTGTCTTCATGAACACCCGAAACGGCCCATTTTCTTTATTTTTTACGGTAGAGTGACTGGCATCACCACATTTAAGGTTAAAGTTCACACCAAAAAAATGAATCATTTAATGTTTATCTAAGTCCTTTTTCTGATCGCACAGATTGTTTCAACTTTTTTCTTCAACATTGTGATTAACAGACTCGTCGTGCAACGGAAGTGCATTGTCAAAAGTATTTTTTTAAAAAAGAATCTTCAGTTTATCTAATGCTAATATCAGAAGTATAGGCACATTGTCATGAATGTGTCAAAACGTGACCATGACTTTCTACCCAGTGAATTGTTTTCTTTGTTTTATTGCAAGCCTTACTGTAAACGTTTGCACTAATATCGAGGCCTTGATATCACAAATTTGTTTTGTATTAAATATGTTTTATAGTAGTTCCAAGAATATTTTTCTTTTTCTATTTAAGCCACTATTATTGCTCCAAATATTTCATGTATGTAGTATTATGTATTTCAATTTTAAACTTACATAAAAACATAAAACTTTCATATGTGTACTTACTTTTTTTGATAACATGGAATGATTATTAAGCATGTATAAAGATATTGTTTTTGAAGCTGTAAATTTGTTGTTGCTTTAGACAGATGTTGTTTCCTCAGGGATGACTACTTTAATTCAATTTGAGTCAATGTTCCGAATTGGTGGGCAATTAAATTGAAGCTAATTGAACATGGATAAAATGTAAAATTTCATCACTCTCAGGGAAATCATTTTGCCTTCATTTTTTGTCAACTATGGTCATTTTGGTTATTATAAGAGTTGTAGCAAAATTTGTATTTTCATGATTTACATTTACATATTTATACAAAGTTAATGCTCCTCATTCCCAGTAAAGTTTCCTTTTGCTTCATGGAACCATACAAACTAGCAAAGCATGTCAATTACTGCAAGTCTATCAGTGTTCATTAATATTTAGCATATACCTTTAATTTTTTGGCACAATAGTAACTTCTCTTCTACTCTTAAAGCCTCTTAAAGCCCTTAAAGCCTGTGTTTCAAGCATTTCCGTATGAACGAAGAGTTTTCCATGTATTGGCTGTACAAAAATTGGGGCATGGGCAAAAACACCCCTCAATTTCCACATGCCCAAAGCGTAGGGACTTGCTATGCAGACTAGTAAAACCTTCATTGAATTCCTGGATCAACAATTGGCTTTTGTAAAACCTGACTCTGTTCTATGTTGTTTTTTAGTACTCTTTTTCCTACTTAACAGGTAAAACAGTCAAGTCACTTTACAGAAAGAATAAAAAACTTAAACAAAGAACAAAAGTATGACTAAATTCTGTAATTAATTCACATTCTTTTAAGCAGTTATTATACAATCAGAAACCATGGACAGCTACCAGTTCACTTTTAATTGGATAAATCTGCATGAAAGAATGTGAATGAATAAAAGTGGTCACACTTTTGGGCTCCTTCCTTTAATAACCACAACAGTTGCATAAACAAACTGCACTTGTACTACAGCCAGACTTGTAATATTTTGATGTTACAAGGCTTGACTATATGCATTTTTGTCCAAAGACTCCCTTGACAATATAAGACATTAAACTCATGCATGCTAGCTTTGTTTAAGAATGTAGATTTTCCATAGTTTATCAAATTATTAAAAAAACTTGCCATGTTTTTATCAACTCAAGTTTAATAAACATTTTAACATGGTTGCCACAGGCATCAGTTGACTTTTTTTTCTATTGAAAATAAAATTTCCCTGACCAAATTAATACAAAGTGTAGGATATAGTACCAGCCCCCAGCCTCTACTTTGCTGAGATCACATTGACCTGAAATGTTTCTTCTTACCATCAATGGCATTAAATCAGGTAGGTGTAATTATAATTTTCAATTTTCTGACTTTTCTTTAAAAATATGTCAGTTTTCCCTGGCTCAAAATAAAATCCCTTGCCCTTCAAGAATTTTTATTTTGCCTAGAATGTGTGTAACCTTGTTTTAAGGAAGTCATTAAACCATAAGCACTAGATGATTATTTCAGAAATATTTGTTGCTATCAATCTGAGGCAGGATGAAACCACAAGAATAATTAACTGCAACTGTAATACAGATGAATCTGAATGGTATCACACAGCAAACAACATTATTTCACTGCTGTTTTTTTTCAAAGTAAACTCTAAAGTTAAAACCACTGTGTGGGGAAGGCTTTACAAATACGCCACGCTGGTTGGTTAAGGACTGGTAAAGTTTACCTTTTACCGTAACAGTTTTTAGTGCATAATGATTTTAGCTCAGGTACTATTGTTTTTGCGAAGTGTTTTGTAATCATTGATGATTTCTATATTAACTTTGGGGGACAATTTAAATACACTGATTAGTATTGCTTCTCTTAAGGCAGTTAATAAATCAATCACTCAAATCTGGAATCTTAAAAATATAAATAAACGACCAACACAACCCTTCAAAATCCACATGATTATATGGACATTGTGCAGACTACATGTTTAATTTAACGGTCAAATCCATAATTTTCTATATACCTCAAGGAAAAACCTTGGTCACATTCATCTAAAACAAGCAAGGAAAATCGAACTGGAAACAGTCAAATCATCATGTCGTCAAGTGAACATGCTGTGAACCAGAGAATCGGAGAATGGCCGACTCGTATCCCTGGAATTAGTCGTCTAAATAACGAGTCATCAGAGTGATTTTCACCACAGAATACTGCTTCAGATCTGCAATGGTAATTTCATCTTGTTCCTTCCGGGCCAAACAATCCAGGAGATGAATTTCGCTTGCAATACGATCGACAATACAGTACTGCCTCCTCCGTTTTAATACTGAAACGAAAATGGCGGCGGCAAAAGTGTCTTTGTTTTCATTCCAGAATCGTGACGTTGCACGCATGCGCTTTGCGTTATTCAGCTCTGTCGACAGTTGATAAATAAAGAAAGATGGTAAATTTTAAGCTCGATAGTGAAATACGCTAGATGAAATATTCATCATTTTACGAGCGTGGGACAAAGAAAAAATCTTAGTCCCCGACGGGAGTCGAACCCATGACCTCCCAAACACCAGGTGGGCGCTCCATCCACTGAGCTACAAGGACTCATGGTGAGCAAGGTCATTTACTGTCTTTTATACTAGTTTCATATGTGACACGCGCTCTGCATACTGCTAGGATCGGCAGTGCTGATAGCATGCCGTATTGTGATAAATAAAGAAAGATGGTAAATTTTAAGCTCGGTAGTGAAATATGTAAGACAAAATATTCATAATGTCAGATTTTTCTTTGTCCCACGCTCGTGCGTGATATTATGCAATTTTCATAGACAGTTTATTCCCACTAATGGGAATAAACTGCGTGGTGTAATTGTCCATGAAAATTTAAAAGGTGTGGGAAGTTTCATGCCCTTCCCCCCTCACCCAGAAAATTAAAATAAGCTGCTGGGTATTACGAACATAAAAGGAAATGCTTGTCACGAAAGTATACATGTGTATCCGTAGCAAACTTCAGAAAAACAAAATTAAACAGGGCAAGATAAATACTATAACTTGACAACAACCCGTTAATTCAATGCTGATAGTTTATTTTACACGATTTTGCTAATAATCTAAAAAGCATTTATTTGATCTATCTAAATAGTTTCGTTAAATCTTTTTTAAATTGAAAAAGTTCGGTGGTAATGTTATTTCCATGAGCTTTGAGGATATGCCATAGTGCCCAGTCTCCTCTCTTCTTCCATTGATTGCATTGATTCAAGCGGTCTCGGTTGAAAGCTTCTCAGCAAACGAAGGCGATTTGCAATTTTGTTTCCCGGAACCGATACCTCATCATTTACCTACGAAAAAGATAATCGCACAGTTGAGGATAGACATTATAAAAGATTATGTATGTTTGACTAAAAGGTTTTTTGCTTTCCTTTCATATCGATTTTGATGCCGTTGACCACTTAGATCTGAACACCTTTATACAGAGAGTTAACAGTCATATCTCGAGGCGCTTTGTTAGCCATTAACAAAGTAACACGCTTTTGAAAACCTTTAAATTCGCCGCAAGGCACGGCTCGCGCGCTGTCGAAAATCCCTCTCAAAATGTCTCACGATTAATGCCACTTAAATGCAATTTATACAGTAATAAGCGGGGCGTTCTCTATTTGGTACTTCTTCCTAATGATCGATTTTCGTGCTGGTTCAGAGCAGATCTCTTATTGATGATTTGCCTTTTTCTTCATTACCATCCTGCTCGGCTGTTTTTAACCAATGATTGGTTAACGCAGAAATCAACAGGTGCCCTCTGAGTTCCTGATGTGCTTTTTACTGCAGAGCGACGTACTCAAAAATATGTTAATCTACGGCTTCGATTTTTGTTTAACAAACGACTGCAATTTCTTTTCATGGCTCCTTGTTTTCTTTGAATGTGTACGAAATCACTAAAAGCACTGTAAAAAGTAATCATAGCTTTTCTTTTTCGGGTGATGTTGTATTAAAAGTCAAAGGCGTGCATATATTCTTGAACATTACATAACCGATATTAAAGTTTATGTTTATATATGTCAATTGTACAAGTCTTGGCTTAGAACATTTATACGCTTCACTTTTCTCGGCAATTGTTTCTCTTTGCCCGGCAAAATCATAATCAAAAGAGTTTTTTTTTTAATACATGTTATCATTTGAAGTAAATATATGAAGCAACAAACATTTGAACTGCGAATGAAAGCCGAAATTTAATAATGAAAGAGTTCGCAACTCAAGAAGTCAGGGAAAAAAGGCTGAAAAAAATCATACTTGAACGGAACCCAAGACTGCGATAGTGGTTCAGTGCCCTTACCATCTGAGCTATCAACCCAAGCTGGACCTGGTCACGTTGTGACTTCACAACATACCCTTATTATACATAAGAAAAAAAAGCTTCAAGTAAATTTGACATTTTGGTTTACAAACCTGTCTTTTTCCGCATCTGAAATCGAAAGGACAGTTCCACTTCTGGGCTAGCACAGAGCAGGGAAAAACAAGAATGACAACAAAGAACAAAGCCAAAAGACTTATCCGCGAGTCCATCATCACCGGCCCCAGTCACAAAAAAAATATTTTTTCTTTCAGAGCTTGCTATGATGTGAGTAAAATGAAAGTTAAATGTTCCCCTTTTTCTCGGCCCTTTTTATAAGGACGGAACGACACGAATTAATAACCTTTTGTTAAAAAAACACCACCTGGGGGCTGAAGACCATATTAAGTAAGCGCGTTTAATTTGTTCATCATTCAACATTAAATACTAAAGCCAGCTTGGCTCTTTAAGCGTTAAACCTCAAGTACAATAAAATTCAGTTTATAATTATCGCATTTACTCAGTGTTTATAATAAATGGTGTTTAAATTATCCAGAGGCTTGGGATCACATAAAGCGCCTTTTAGTATTGGCACTTCGATAAACTGAGTTAAGGACGAGTTCATTTTCAACGTACGCGTAAACGAAAAAAAGCGAGAAAACATCAATTATGGAGCACCAGGTTTTCGTCCCATTCAAACTATAACGCGTTTTAGTATTGTATAAGACATATTTTTCAAGTCGAGTTTTTGTTTCTACGAGAAGATAAGTGAGCGATACACGTATGTTTCTTTCACACGTTTATGTTCGAAAATAAATATGAACGAACTCGGTCTAATATAACATTTAAAACCACACTAAACAATGTCCATTCTTCGAAAATTCGAAACATTTGATGCTTCCTAGGCTCGATTTCCGCCGTCCTCTCGTGTTCGGTCTTTCCTCGAACAGCGGCTGGTAATCGAGCCTAGATGCTTCCAGGCTTCTCAGAAACGTCAAAGATAGAATTTTCGTCAAAAGAAACCAACCGATTTCTTAAAAAATTTAAGAAATACAGCAACAAATGGAAATACGAACGGAATTTTTTACGTGATTACACTCAGTTTTCTCTTTAACTACTGGTACCCATGTTTGGCCTTTTCTACACCTCAGTGAAGAAAGAAAACATTGCTCTTTAATGAGTTTCAAATGTCTATGCTGGTTTGGGTTTTTTCATTTCAAACAACAACGTCCTACAATTTTCACGGCTGGCTTCTTCATCCCTGAGATACTTCTGTCAGTCACTTCTCATATTCTCGAAAGCAAATGCGTCGGTTGATATTAAGAGATTACGGTAATTTATTCCTTTCTATCAGTACAATCGAACAAATCCAGCTGCCCCCAGATACCAAATTAAAAACTGGCCTTACAGAGAAACCTAGGTGCGATTTTCACGAAAAAACGTCGATAGAGCTTGCTGTGTTTGCCGCGTGTTGGTAACATCGCAACGAATTAGAAATTTATGGGGTAATTATAATGTGTAATGCCAAGCTGAAGGGCCTGCTGCGCGAGTGCTTTTTAATTTATCACGTGCTCAACCCATATGGCTGGCGAAAGACGGAGACAAAGATTTTTTAAGGCTTGAAGGTGCATGCATAGTTTACTAAATTACAGCAACAGAGCAACTTCTTTCTTAACCATCAGTAATGTTTAAATAACTACAAGTCACTTGGATATTGGTGCGTGCTCACGTCCAAGCACAACGAAACTAACTGTTCGAGAAGAACAGCCTTGTAAGATTATTTTTATGTTAATTTTCTGTCGCGTTGTTTAATAAGGTGGTGGCGAGAAATTGGGAAATTACGCAGAAGTTAATTATCATTAATGTACGAAGTTAGTTGCTGAATAAATTTACGAACCAGGCTAATACAAGATAGAAAAACCATTGGGAAATACATGTAATAGCAGCTCCTTTATCAAATCGCTACAGGTAATAATTTATCCAAAATAGTTAAACCTATTACGAGCGGCAAAACGTATGGATAAAGCGTTGTCGTAGAATTTTCACTGTTCGTCGGAATACCGAATGTACTCGATAAGCCCCGTGCAGGCGGTGAACTAATTATTAAGTATTTTCTCTGTCGTAATACCTAATAGGAGGCCTGTATAGAAGGCGAAACTAATGACAAAGCACGTTCGTAGAACATTTATTGCTGTAATAACTAATATTTAATATCAAAGTTGCGACTCTTCTAAGAAGTCGACTTCAAGTGGTTAATAAACCTACCACTGATGCAAACGAACAAAACGATTTTTTAACATGGCGATAATTTAACGGTGACGCGCAAACGAAATCTTTTAGTTTTTGACCGTGAAATAAAAATGTTGTTCAAAACTCGCGTATAAATACAAAAAAAAAAACAGTTGATAATATTCAAACTGCAAACCGTGAATGCGAAAAAATGAAAATGTCGGCTTTTGTAAGGAAATTTTAACGTATGCAATTTTGCCAGTTTGTTGAGGGAAGTTCTTGTCTGACAGGAAGATGTATAGAATCTACAGGAAAAGCAAAGAATTTGCATTTTAATTTTACACAAATACGTGATTAGGTAAAATAGATCAACTACGAAATTCCCTGACTCAGTTTCATACAACACATGTGTCGCCGTGTACAGAATGAAATGAGGTAGCTATATAAATTGCACGCACTTTTGAAAGCTACGACAATTTTTAGCACTGCATGAGCATGTATTGGAAATGAATACATAAAATTTCAGGTGAATGAGTGGTAATAAATACACCTCATTTGATGGTTCAACATATATAATACGAGCGGATATTTTGCGAGTTGCGAATCACGAGCAATGAGCAAAATGTCTTCTTGTATTATATGGAATTTATTATTCTACTAATAAAATAAAGTTTGGTTCGGCCATTTTGTTGCTCCGCTTTCAGTCCATATTTTTGCCCTGTTCTACAGTGTAATAACGTGGCATATTTTGCGCGTTCTTTTGCCTGATATGGTAAAATGGCGCAAAAGTGGAATAATAATTATTATTCAAAAATGTTTTTTCTACGTCACGGAAACAGTAGCGTATGGGACCTGAGATGATAGTGCAGTATGAGTGGGTGTTTTGTATATAGGTCATGAGGAATCATTCTAGGCCCGCACCACGTACTTGCACTAAATTTTTTAATTTGACTATTACAACCTCTCAGGATACACTGTTACCTTCTTAGAGCGCGCGCGTAGGCCTTGGTTCCTACTCAGATTTTTATTTATTTGTCTTTGTTCAACTGCAAGGGATTTTTGTGCCCAGTTGCTCAACTCTGTTTGTGTTTCCGCTAAGATGGCGATTACAGGAAAGCGTGGTAATACTGTGTGGAGGTCAGAAAGAGCTAAATTTACTGTGTAAATAGCCCGGATGTTCGGTTGAAACCCGCAAAATAATCTTAATGGTATACTTATATAGTCTATTACGTAATGAAGCTAAAATACGGCTGCATCTTTCCTCGTTTGTGTTTTAGCTCCGGAATATTCAGGTTATCAGGAACTGCAAAATAAAAAGATAAAAGAAATTAGGCAATCAATGTCAGATGACGCCATTTTTATTTTGGCCAATAGCCCCAGGCCACGTTTAACATCAAAAAATCTGTATACACCTGGAAGCTGCTGGAGAGTAAAGCCCCGGATAGATGGCGCTTCTGGCGCCGGGTAGCCCATTATCCAATAAAAAAGGGCCTAACTAAGTAAGTAAGTTAGTAAGTTAGTTAAGAAAGGTAGAGGTACAATTGGTGGCTTTCACCTAACGCCATCAAAATCAGCATAAAATCTATTTACATATTCTAGACATAAAGAACATTAATCCCTGTGCAAATTTTTGTATCCATACAGTGCTAAGACATTGGAAAATTTTGTGATATCAGTTTCGGATAAATGTGTGCTGATAACAGGAAATTTTCGTGTCGTCAACTTCAGAGCCTATTTTCTCAGAAACCAATAGAAAGATCCTTAAAGCCTGAGACAATTTGGAAGCCTATCAAGTGCTGATTGATATAATGCGGTTTGTTTTGTTGTAAGTGATAATGCGGAGGCGGGCAATTCATGAATTCAGCGAGGTGAACATCGACGGTTTCAAGTTTGAAGGCTCGCGCGCGCTAACCGAAGCTATAAATTTCCAAATTTTCAAGATTTTTATATCTTGGAATCTACATTTCATAACCTTTCCATAGACGTATAGTTAGCCATGGTTTCACCGAAAATGATGCGCGTACGAAACATTTTCCGAAAGGCACCCGAAAAGGTTATCAGTAAACTTAACTGTCACAAAAACAGATATTTTTGTAACACATTTTTCAATTTTGTACAAACGATGATAATTTAGACTCTGTTGTTAACTCATGAATATCAAAGTGACCGCTGAGTGCCATAGTTGAAATTGGCAAGCTGAAGGTGGCTTTATAATGGATTCAAATACTCTTTGAAATGTAATAGTGACGGTGATATAATGGCTGGACAATGATGCAGCTATTGCAGACAGCGCCATATACGTAATAGCAGGAGTCTATTTCAGTGAAAAGGTATCTAATTTTAGAACAGGGAAATCTGAAGTTTGTAGCTGTATTGCCCTATTTAAAACTTATCCCCTCAAAAATTCTTAGGAACGGAACCTTGTGTATTTAATTTAGCAAAACTTTAAAAATGATCTTGTCATGGTGAAACAGATTGGTACAAAACCGATTTCCGTTTCCCAGTCAAACACTGTCAATAATTCGAAGGTTTTCGGGTTTTGATTCGGAGGTTTGAAAAATCGAGTACTAGAAGCAAATACTTGCGCTTATTTGAGGGCAGCGCTCTTCAATGAATCATAACATTTGTAAAAGATAACAAGAAAGAGAGAGCAATGAGAGAGAGAGGCACTTGGAACTGAAAAACATTGTAATCCTGGAGGTTAAATTTCTAAGGCTATATTAGCACCGTTTGCGTGCCTTTGCAAAAATTAAAATTTTCGGGAAATGGGAAAAGCAAATACAATGTGCAGTTAACATAGACAGATCATCTGCTTCCAAAAAACAACATCTAACTAAACTAGAACAGTTAAGTAAATCATTTCCGAAGAAAAAAAATTGATAGTTGCGTATCAAGTATTACAATTAGAAATCAATATTTTTCCCAAGTATACTTGTGCAAACGCGCTTGCGTATCAGATTTCAAAGTCAATATATGAAAATTTATCTGGTTTACTAAAAATCCCTCGCTTGTACTAGCTGCTACTCGTAAACTGTCATATTAAAGTTGAAAGCAAGACAAAAATAATGACCAAAGAGTATTTCGAGACAAAAACTTTATTCGGAGAATTGCCAAATTTGTAGTCTGAAATGTCATCCGTCCTCTCTTCCTTACCCCCCAGAGGAGGGGCGCGGGCGAGAAGGACTTCTCGTCCTTCTCGCCCGCGCCCCTCCTCTGGGGAGTAAGGAAGAGAGGACGGATAACATTTTAGACTACCAAATTTGCCGTACGAATTTCCTTCTTGTACGAAACCCACGCATTATAATTTTCCATGCTTCGGCTGTTGTTTACTTGATTTCACGATTTGACGAGTGATTGACGTGAACGAGAGACTATCCGCCTGTGGTGATTGGCTAATTATCTTACTTCCGGTTACACTGGAGTCGAGTGAGTGATTCGAGGATGCTGAGAATATCCACAGCTAAAAACGAATATTAGTGGTACGATCTACGTTTACTGATTGTACAATTCTATGGCCGCCATATTTGTGCCCCAAATAATGATTATCGTTATGATTATGCATTATGGTTATCGTCATTATTATTATTATTATTGTTATTATTATTATTATTATTATTATTATTATTATTATTATTAGTTTTCTTTTGGAATCTGCGAATCTGATTGGCTCTTCCACCGTTTTCTTTTTGCCGATAGGACAGGATTGCGCGCACGTTGCTCTTAAAAGCGAACATTATTCTTCATTTGTGGCTTAAAATAAATAAAATTGTGGGTTTTACACTGCAATCCTTTGCGCCGAGTTGTCTATTGCACGCAGAAAACGAGGACGAGTAAATGCAAAGCTTGAACGGCCTGCGACATCGCGCGGAATTGCCTGATGCGTAGGTCGAGTTGGCTAAAATTAGGCGCTATTCCCCACAATTGATCAAGATAATTAAAAATTAAATTGCTATATTATTCGACAAATTGTCAACGAAAAAATTTTTTAAAGCTAAAAATACTGTGGTTACTTATGCAGCGCTTTGCGAGACGGACGACTGGTTGCAACCTACGTATGTTGGGCATCTGTTGTGTACGGATGACGAATAACAAGGGCTTCCTGCGTATATTTTGGTATCGTGACAATATTATTGAGTAATATCGTTCATTATCTCTTCTAGAGATCGCCAGTGGTGATAAGAAAGTCAGACTAAAACTTACATTATCTTATAACTTTAATTCAAAATTTAAGCGCAGAATTCTCCAAAGTCTTGTCAAAGTCTTGTTTGTGTGGTCAGGATAGGAAGAAAGGAAGAACGTGCTCATGGAACTCTGTCGGCAAGCCAAACAAAGCTGCATCCACCCAAGCCACCGGAACATATATTAATTAAAAACCGCCTTCGTCCGCACCACAGTTATGACACAAAAAGGCCACAAGTTGGTTATTTCACATTAAACAACTCAGCCTACGATGCGGAAACTCGTTCACTATTGGTGGCTTTCAAAACCCACATGGCAATTTAACTGACATAAAGTAAACATTATTTATGCATAACACGATATTTAAAAGAATAGTTATATTAATTTTAGTTTAGTTTTATTCACACTGCGAATTTTTTCACTGAACCTGGTAAAGATGAATTCACGGATTTACGTGGCTTTCTTTCTTGCCTTCGTGCTTGCCATTCCCTCTGTGTTAGCCAAAGGGAACTGGAACTGTCCTTACGACCCTAAATGTGGACGAAAAAGACAGGTTAGTAACAACACCCTTTCTCTTGCCCTGTTTAATTATCTCAACTCAACGAAAAGGGAAAATTTGTATTTTAAATATGTCTTCCTTAATTTCTATTCGAGTAAAAGTTAAACCAGGTGAGATATCTGCAGCTTGTCGGAATAATCTAACAACTTATAGCCGCAAAACACAAGACGTTCGGTAAATGTACAAGAAGAAGAATGAAATGAGAATAGAGAAATCATCAGTTATAAGATATTTTCTTGATAAACGCATTTATTTATATAAAACCAAAATATAAAACCTAAAAAAAGACCCCATCCCTCTTTACACACTACAGCTTGCCCAAGCTATATGAAAAGTACCCTATGAAGGTTTAATTCATAACGGTTTAATTTGTTTGTTTGCTGTGTAAATTTGAATGTTTAATGAATAAATCTGAATTTTAATGTCGCTATGTTGTTTTCTTTGTTGTTTGCCAGCTTCTCAGCTAGAATTGAAGCGATTTCGATGAGTTGCTACTTTGCGAAGATTTCGAACACGTATACTCAATGCAGGAAACTATTTTGACTGCACCTCACTGGAATCGCGATATATTCCATAAAAATAGTCAAATCGCCACTACATTTCCACGAGCGTAATCTCCGGTAATTTCTCCTTTCTTTCATTGTTTTCGGGTTCCGAGTGTTGTATCGAAGTGTAGAAAAATCATTGCTTTTTTTGGTGTGCGTGGCCTGTTGAACCACACACAAGTTCAGTTTCTAACCTCAATTATCCGATGATCTTCTTTGTAGGTGAATGTCGAAAAAATGTTGCCAAGAAGGCGATTGGCAGGTGGTCTCCGTATACAGAGTAACTTCTTTGCGAGGACTGAAGAAGGAAGATCAATGAAAGACACGAGGGGATTGGGCAAGATGGCTGATCCTGAAGACTCGTGGGAATACTGAAATTCTTACAACGTAGAACATTTTGATTAAACTATTCGAAAAACAAATGAATTCTTAATTGTTCTACGTTACCATTGTAGCAAATAAATATGTGTTGCATTCAGTTTATTTCACCATGTTTTATTGTATTTTAAGAAATCAAAAGAGAAATGAGGTTAATGGAGATTTTCCTTGATTAGTTGCAACATATTAAATTTACAAGTGAAGACGAGCTGGAATAAAAACAGCCTTGATGTCATTTAAGATGTGGTTATTGTTCATCGTGGTGTAAGACAGGAAAGATGAGTGACTTTATATAACCCTTAAAATTAATCTGCCATCATTAAAAAAGAGACCGGCTTATTAGTTTACCTTCGAGCTAACAACAAAAAAAGTAAAAATTGAAGCTTTAGTCAAGCTCGGGTAAACTATAATCCATTTTAGTTTTTAACAGCTGATTTTGAAATGACAAAAGCACAGTTATATGCAAACAAAATGAGTTGCACAACGTTGACTATTCGTTCATAGAAAACCCTGACCTGTAGTGGAAGACAAGAAACGGAAGACATGAGCAGCGAAAATCAAACAATCGAAAGGTTTTTTTATTTATTACTGTACATGTATATATGAAAGGAAGACTGCACCATAAACGTTGACCTTATAGAAACATATTTTAATTATAAGCATAGAATGCTTTAACTATGAATACCAATTTTTGTTTATTGCGAAATTAAGGAAAGAAAAGCGTGCAAAGGGAAGAACTGAAAATGTGTGCAGGTGTACCGGGTTTTTAGACAAAAAATAGCTATTTGCGCCCACAGTTATTAATTACGAAGTCTGGTACACATGCTGGCGCTGTATTTGGTCGTAGGGCACTTTTTTCGACATGTTTGGTTTATTTTCCATGCGTGCGTCATTTCAGAAAATTTCAACTCGTCCTTAAATTAGTTTACAGGAAGGAAACTTTTGCCAAAGGCGCCGTATTTGCTCACTTATGCCTTAAAAGATTTTAGACCAAAAAACAAATAGTGAACCGTTAAACACATTATTTGAAGCCAACTTCCCGTGCAGCCGCGCAAACATGTCGGCGTAGGAGGCCAAGAGACGAGAAGAGACTTCCAGCTTTCCACACTGCTTAATTTGCATTTTTTTTGGTGGATGCTTGGGTTGTGACTAGAATGGATACTCCAAAATCAGAAATCCGATGGGAGACTGGAAACCAAGCACTTCAGTGTGCTTGCGGTTAGTCCCACTCTGGTTTGCTTGCGGTTAACAATACTCTCGTTTGCTTGCGGTTAGCTATCATTCCTTGGTGAGGGTAGCACAATATGCAGAAATGGGTTCCAATCTACCAGCGGTTTTCTTATTTTGGAGTATCCATTCTAGTTGATCATCTGCTAAACGCCTGCATTCATTCGATTCATTTAGCGGAAGTTTTAATTTTTTAACTCGTGGGCAAATCTGGGGTTTAGTGTTCTATAAACGCGTGTGCAACTCGTTGTAATAATTTTGCCAATAATCTTTATTTTATTATTTTTTTTTTTTGCGGTTCATACTCGGTTTGTTTGTTTTTTCGGAAAAAATATTTTGTTTGTTTTAATGGTGTCGACGAGCTTAAATTCACGCCTCCCACGGGCTTGTTTTTAGCCTTACCTATAATTTGTAATTTCCCTCGCTTGAATGATATAATAGGAGGTTCTCTATAATTTTTTTTTTCAGGCGAGGGACGTGTTGCTCAATTAGCTAGGTGCCATGTACCCTTCACGCCTTCTAAAGCTACTTTTTAGCCATTACAAAAAAAGAACATAACTAAAATCTAAAGAGAAAAGCTCAATAAATCAGAACAAGAGTCAATGAGAACAACACTTTTCACAACCAATGAAATTGCAGTTTTCCTGACCCAACATGCAAGCGAGTATAAATCCCAACGCCGGCACACCCAAACCAATGAATGATTTGAGAACACCACCTATAATTCAAAAAGAATCGGCGACTGAACGGATCCAAACGATAGGTTCCAAGCCGCAGTAAAATCGCTTTAAGGCTTACTCGTTTATTTATCAACCCCATTTAAACACTTTCTTACGGTGGAACAAACAACAGTGTTATTGCTCTTTTTTCTGTTTGTTTGAGATCATTTTGGAAGGAAGACCTCATCATTTTATTCGACGCTTCTTTGTAGATATTAGACCAGTTTTAAGCCTGACATGTTCTATTCCCCAAGATAAACAGGATTACAACCAAGAAGGAAAAGTACCTCGCGGTCTCTTTAATACTGTAACACCCGGTTTATCCGAACTAAAACCGGACCACCAGAATATAAGGGAGCTTAAGGCGGTCACAATGGTGACAAACGAGGATTTTTTCATTACCGTGCAAACTGAGAAACAAAATGTTGCGCGGCATTTGTGCCCGCAACAATGTTTCCTCGTTTGCCACCACCTTAAGCAAACTACCACGGCAACGCAACCAGAATGTCACCATAGTTAATAGAGGGGACTGGTTATGAAACCCGGCGAACTTCAAAGAAATATCTCTTTGTTATGATTTTTGCATCGTCACGTGACATTGAAGGTGCACACGCAAAATTTCAAGATGGCGTCCCGAGTGAGTTCTATTCGAAGCGTGGTTGAATCCACTGTGAAAGTTGGCTTGTTCTGGTTGAAAATGAGTCAAAAACCGTAAGTTTTACAAGATAAGAGATCGTAGATTGCTATACCAGGCGATAATTCCGCTGCCTTCGGCTGTGGATCGCGCAGAAGGAGAAGAGAAATCGACATTTGGAAGCTATTTGCACCAGCACTTAGAGGCTCACATTGGAAATGGAAGAAAAGCTGACTGAACAAAATAGCCGGGTCGAGAGTGATAGGGTACTGTTTATCTGTGTAAACTATTTTGAAGCCGAAGACACAGAAATATGTATAAGGTTTGTTTGACCATAGCATAGTAGAGGGGAAGGTGTTTATCCATCGCATACAAATTTCGAATTCACTGTAAAGAGAAAGTTTCTTTCTCGAATATCTTTCTTTCCTTACAATTTTGTTTTATTGCTGTCCAACGCATTTGTAAATGGTTGTTTTTTAATAGTCTCTCCTTGTATAATTTTGTTTTGTTCTTATTAATAAGAATAAAAGTGTTTCTGTTGTGAGTCAGAGGCTGACCCATTGCAATATGTTCACACATATGCATAGGTAATGAAATAGTAAACATTCATGTCACAGTAACAGTTGTTCTTTTTTTTTATGTAAGGATTTCTTTTTCATTTCCATACAGCAGTAAACTCTTCGAGTCACAAGATTGCTGATCATAATAAAAATTTCTTCTTGTATTATCCATATTACCTGTACTCCATCACACAGGCCATGATAATTTATCCCAAGGGAATGTATTTTAAAGGTTGAAATAAATCTTCCTACTCTAACTGTTAGAAATATGAACTTATTTTGTTGATCATGGGTTTTCTCCTTCCCTGGTCTACAAGAAACTTAGCTATGAGTCTGATGATGAAGACATGATTTTAAAAATAAAAATTTTAATGTTTATTCTCAAATGATATCAATGATTACTTTTGTGTTCCATCATCCCAGATGTTCATGTTTGGATCCAGGGTAGATGTCGTATCCACTTATGTGCATCCAAGACACCCTAAATGCTGTTGTGCAAGGGTGACCTATTTGGTGGAATGACGGAATGTCACTAGTTTGCTTGTGGTTAGGTTCACCCCAGTTTGCGTGTCGTTAGGCTCACCCCGGTTTGCTTGCAGTTAGCTTTTACTTCGGTTTGCTTGCAGTTAACTTTTGTTGGTTAGGGCAAAAAACTTTTGCCGTCCTGTCATTCTGCCAAATAGTGTCACCCACTGTGCAACATATCAATTGGAAAGCAAATTGGGGGGGGGGGGGGGGGGGGGGGGTAGGTGGCCATTTTGGAATAAAGTAAAAAGAACTGACGTAAGGATAGCTGGCTATTGTCTCTATTTGTGCAAAATTTCAATTTTTCATAAGTCTCATAGTTTTATAACACCAACACTGAATAAGTAAGATTTTGATTGTATTAACTATGATGTCACCAAACAAAAGGTTTAATGAGCAGAAGAATAACTCTGCACGTACGTTTTAAAACTTGGTACTTTTCTTGGGCTATCTCCGCGAAGCAGCAACGTGAAATAATCAAATTCTGCGTATTTTGAACTACGTGAACCACGACGGCTAATTTGTGTTTTTTTCTGTTTGATGTTGAACGCTCCCTTTACATATTCAGTTGGAGCTAGTTCTTAAACAGATAAATACATTGAATAAACCTGGATAATTGCGACATTTTCAAGTAAAATATAATTTATTTTCACTAGGCGTCGTCCCGAGCATTAACGGGGTCATGTCTGGTCCGGTTCCTAATCACTCTCCCTTCTGTGCGCTCTATACGGGGGTTAGGGTGCGTGAAAAAGAGAGTTTAGGGACTGGACTAGGTCAGATTGTATCAAACTGAAGAAAATCGATATATAATGATTGATCAATTGATCGGGAAAATGTTAGTGACTGGAGAGACGGTTGTACTAAATCGTGATAAAGTTATAAAGGAACAAAAGCAGATTAACGTGCACCGCCATTTTGCTGCACTTTAAATCTACAAAAATACCAAAATGGAATATTAAAATAAGCAACACTAAGAAAATGCGATGTGAATTATTTAGTTTTATCTGCTAGTTAGCTAAAATATCATTTTATTTGATGTCTACACATCTTCTCTTTCCACCAACTTTCCGTCTCTTCAGTCATTCCCATGAGCCTTCTAGACGTGCTCTATTGCCCAGACTCCTTTCGACTTTTATTAATCTTCCTTCCTCAGGCCTCGGACGGGAGCTTCTCAGTGGACGCACACGGTTTCCAAGCCGGCTTCTTGGCAGCGTAACTTCGTCATTCACCTGCAACGAAAATCAGCAAACAATGAGATTAGAAACCTCGCAAAAGTTAAAAAAAATCTTAAGATTTTACACAACGACAATGGAATGGTATACAAAGTAAAATCTAATGTACAGATCAATGGAGGTATTTATACGAAGCAGAATAAATGCTATACTCTTACCAATCAAAACGGATCAAATAGTGAGATTTCTGAAGTCCAATTCTTCCTAGTCGATTCGTATCCTTTTAAAACTCTACACTTGTTTCTACAGCCCGATCAGCTTTGATACATGTTCTGGTTAAGTCTTTGGTTTAATTATTAGTCTTTGAATTGTAGACTTATTTAATACAATATTCTCTTTTCACTCAGCTAAGTTGATTTAGGCCGAGTAACTAAAGAGGAATAGCTTGTCTTTTCCCACAACCATAGCTGAAAGGACAGTGCCAGGGTGATGTTTGGGTTAACACAGAGCAGGGCACGGCGAGGATAGAGACAAGAAAGAAAGCCAAAGCAATCCTTGAATTCATCTTTAAAGCTTCAGTCACAAAATTCGCTTCTTGTTTCAGTGCTTTCGGTAGTAACTATATAAGACAAACGATCTTCTTTTATACCCACAAAATGTCATGAATAACTAACCGATGATTTTGTTATGAATAATATTGCTAAATTAAATTGTCATGTGGTTTTTAAAACCTAATTTTTTAAAAACTATTGCCTACGTATTGTAAAGTTTTTTAACGTTTAATATCATGCTTATTTCATGAGAAGTTTAATATGTGATCAATTACAGCTTTCCGATTTCAACTCCTTGATGATGGAATTAGTTCTTTTTCTGTAAAACTGACAAAAAAAATCCTGGCATTTTTTTTACAAGCAAATCTTTACCAATGCAGTTAACGTTGGTGTTTTACTGTGACGAGTCTTTTCTTTGAGTCAAACACTGCAATCTGACCCCCAATTTCTCGAGACAATTTTATCCTTGGCTGAAATATCTCCGGCTAGTTTCAAACCGCAGACTTGTGATCCGCAATCTGCCGATCATTGTAAACCACTCAATTTCCAGTCAATAACTTCCTCAATTTCCACTCCACCTACTCTTATTACCATTGATAATTAACTTCTTTTCTTATTAATGGCATTTACTTTTAAGCATGTGAAAATACCCTTACTCTTATGATATGACTCCCAAAAACGCAAGCACCACAAGTCTCGAGAGCTGAACGACTCTCGCGAACTTGCAGCTTTACTGCGGCCTTTAGTAGCATATAAGGGCCGATATCAAGACAGAATTTTGAAATCTGACCGAGGAAAAATCGAATTCCTCCTTAATTCCTCGACAAAACATACTCGTACCCTCCCAAGATAAAAATCCTTGATAAATTTTATGTATTTTGTAAAAGTTAAATTTAGGTTTAAAGAAATGTTTCATGATTAATAAGTATGGAGAAGCAATCAGTCAAAGAGTTGAAGAGTCTTGCCAAAGAGCGTGGAATTAAAGGTTATTATAAAATGCGTAAAGCGGAGCTGATCGAGGCGTTAGAGGAGGAGAGTGAGATTTTTTACTCGGCGAATGACCAATCTATACCGGAGGTTGATATCCCTATTCCCGCACCATCGAGAGTAACGCAGATAAAGAATCTTGCTTATAATGCGGCAGCACCTGTAAAGAGTGTAATAAACAGGTTTACGGGTTGGTTATTAAATTATATACCTGAACCTATCAAAAGTGCAGTGAATGAAAGAGTTGAGAAACTGAAGGAGAGAGTGAACAGTATTTTTAGGAGACAGGAAGATCACCAAGAACCTATAGAGGATGTAAATTCACCTGAAGAGGAGGATAATCTAACACCCAGAGAGTACAAGACGGCTATAAAGGGTTATTTTAAAACGTTCAGAGTTAACGGTACAGGAGGTATGGATGAGAAGACGTTTATGAATAACGTAAAACCGAGGGTTATAAATCTCATAAAGAGTAAGGGATCGATAAAAGTCAAGTTAATTCTCACAGTAAGGTTTACCAAAGAGAATCCCGCCACCGGTAACATCGATATTAATGTATACTCCTTTGCATCGAAAATGGAGATTGTGACAGAGTCAACCGATATCTCTGTTATTTACGATCAGATGACTGATAAAATCTTTGAATTGATACAGAATTTTCAAAACAGAGGTTCCGGTTGGCAATTCGATCGAGTCGAACACCTCGACATCAACATCAATCCTTACAATCCTCTGTCTGCCTCTTCATACATTGAGTTACCAAGTAGTTTATACATGAAGAAGGCGATCATCAACGTAAAGAATGAGAATGATAATGAGTGTTTTAAGTGGGCAGTAACCTCAGCAGTCTTTCCTGCTAAAGAACACGGTGAGAGACTAAGCAAACAGATGAGAGAAGATTCAGAAAAGTTTGACTGGACAGGTATCGAGTTTCCCGTCTCACTTAAACAGATAGATAAGTTTGAAAAGCAGAACAATTACGCAATCAATGTATTCGGTTATGAAAAGGTTGTGTACCCTCTGAGAATAAGCAAAAAGAAAGAACAGGTGATAAACCTTCTCCTCATCGCTGACGAAGAGACCAATCACTATTGTTGGATAAAGAACATGTCGAGACTTTTATCAAAAAATATTAATAATCACCAACATAAGCGATATTTCTGCTACAGATGTCTAAACTCGTTTAAATCAGAGAAATCACTGGAGAAGCATAAAGAGTACTGTCAGAATAACGAGGCTGTCAAGATTGAGATGCCGATCAGAGTAGACGATGAAGGAAATACTTTTCCCGTATATATAAAATTCAATCATTTTCATAAGAAGATGAGAGTTCCCTTCGTTGTCTATGCAGATTTCGAGTGCTTCACAGAGAAGATAGACACATGTCAACCAGAAGAGGGCAAAAGCTTCACCAATCAGTACCAAAAGCACAGTCCCTCAGGTTTCAGTTATCTCATCAAATGCTTTGATGATAACATTTTAGCACCTCACCTTAGACATTACACAGCTGAATCTCCTGATGATAACATCCCTAGGTTATTTATCGAGTCTTTGGAGTCAGATATCAAGGAGATCTATAACAAGTTTAAAAAACCAAAGAAGATGGTGATGACGAGGGAGGATAGGATGACTTATAAAAAGGCAACTCACTGTCACATCTGTGAGGAAGAGATAGATAAAGATAAAGATAAAAAGGTTCGCGACCATTGTCACCTCACCGGTAAGTTTAGAGGAGCAGCCCATAACAAATGTAATTTAAAGTTTAAAATACCCAAATTCTATCCTATCATATTTCACAATCTCTCAGGTTACGACAGTCATCTCTTCATTAAAAACCTAGGTAAATCAGAGGGAAAGATAGACTGCATACCCTGTAATGAGGAGAAGTACATCTCATTTACCAAAGAGATAATTGTTGATAAATTCATAAATGAGGAGAAAAAAGAGGTAGAGGTAAAGCGTAAAATAAGATTCATCGACTCTTTTAAATTCATGGCGACTAGCCTCGACAGTTTGGTAAAGAATCTTCCGAAAGAGTCTTTTAAAAATCTTACAGAATTTTATGAAGGTAAACAGTTAGACCTTATAAAAAGAAAGGGTGTCTTTCCCTACGATTGGTTTGACTCTTTTGACAGACTCTCTTCAACATCACTTCCACCGAAAGAGGCTTTTCATTCCATATTGAATGACAGTGACATCACAGAAGAGGATTATAAACACGCAAAGAATGTCTGGGAAACATTCAATATGAAGAACATGAGAGATTACCATGACCTCTATCTTAAGAGTGATGTTCTCCTGCTCTCCGATGTCTTTGAAAACTTCAGGGATGTCTGCCTTGATAATTACCGTCTCGACCCGATATTCTATTACACAGCTCCCGGACTCGCTTGGGATGCGTGTTTAAAAATCACCAAGGTCGAACTGGAGTTATTGCATGATTACGAGATGTTAATGATGGTAGAGAAAGGAATTCGAGGCGGTGTCTCTATGATCTCTACGAGATATGGAAAGGCAAACAATCCTTACATGAAAGATTACGATCCCGATCAACCGATCAAGTACATATCTTATCTCGATGCAAACAATCTCTACGGTTGGGCAATGTGTAAACATCTACCGACTAAAGGTTTTAGATGGATGAAAAAAGAGGAGTTGAAGAATTGGAAGAGTAAACCCTGCATACTTGAGGTAGACCTTACCTATCCCGAGAATCTTCACGACCTGCATAACGATTATCCGTTAGCACCGGAGAGACTCACCGTAAATAAGGTAGAGAAATTGATCCCAAATCTCAATGACAAGACCAAGTACGTTATTCACCACGAAACTCTTAAACTCTATCTCTCTCTCGGATTAAAACTCACCAAGGTTCACAGAGGGATCACATTCGAAGAGTCAGCGTGGCTAAAACCGTACATCGATCTTAACACGAATCTCAGAGCGAAGGCAACCAACGATTTTGAGAAAGACTTTTTCAAGTTGATGAATAACTCCGTATTCGGTAAGACTATGGAGAACATCAGAAACAGAGTCGACATAAGATTGGTCACTCGAGAGAGTCAAGCGAAGAAGTTAACGTGTAGACCGAACTATCAACATCACACAATCTTCTCAAAGAATCTTGCAGCCGTTCATATGAAGAAGGTAAAGTTATACTTTAACAAACCCGTCTACCTCGGCATGTCAATCCTCGACTTGAGTAAGACCTTGATGTACGATTTTCATTATAATTACATCAAACCAAAGTACGGAGAGAATGCGAAGCTCTTATTCACTGACACGGATAGCCTCGCCTACGAGATACAGACGGAAGATTTTTATAGAGACATCTCCTTCGATGTGAAATCAAAGTTCGACACGAGTAATTACCCGAAGGATCATCCAAGCGGTATTCTCACAGGTGTAAACAAGAGGGTTATCGGTATGTTTAAAGACGAGGCTTCAGGGAAGCAGATCGCAGAGTTTGTCGGATTGAGAGCTAAACTATACTCATACAGAGTGGAGGATTCGTACGAGGAGAAGAAGTGTAAGGGAGTGAAGAAGGCGGTGATAAAGAAGACCATCACCTTTAACGATTACAAAGACTGCCTCTTCGATAATAAACCCGCTATGAGAAAGATGAATGTTATCAGAAGTCATCTTCACACCATTTACACCGAGACGGTTAACAAGATCGCTCTCTCTCCGTTCGATGATAAGAGATTAATACGGAAGGATAACATTCACACCTTCGCTCACGGTCATTATAAGGGTGGCAACTCAGTATCTTCCGGTACGACTTGAAGCTCTTCCCTGACAAACGATCTCTTAGGTCCGTCGAGAAGATAATATAAAACAGGCTGTTCTGCAGAGATCACCACACGATTTATATTATAGACAGTAATACTCCAGATCGGATCGGTCGCTCTTCTTCTCTCTCCTCCCTCATCCTCACCGGGAGAGAGAAGATACCTTACCTGAACACCTGAGGGTAATCTCTTCTCTTTTAATCCGACAGGTCTTTTGTAATTGATCTTGTCAATCTCTACCTCTTTTAAACCGAGGGCTTTATCGGGTTCTTTACCTGTGATTCTGATCACCTGAGAATTTAAGGCCTTCATAACGGCAGGCAATCTCTTCACCCAGACTCTTGATCTCCCTTCTCTCACCATCTCCTGGGCGTACTGATGAGAGAATAATCTCTCTCCCAAAGTTCTGTTCGCTCTCTCAACGAATGCCTGAGCTCGATGATTACCCGCTTCGCTTCTCTGTATCTTCACATTATGTCTCTCCATTAACTTTGTCACATGGCCCATAAACTCTTTACCGGGATCGACCATTATTCTCTTTGGCCACCGGAGCTCTCTTTTATAAATAGTCTCAAAGGCCTTCGCTACCTCTTGACTCTCTTTCGATGTTAACGCATCTGCATCTTTATATCTCGAGGCAACATCGACCACAACCAAAGCGTATCTATAGGTCTTTCTTCCCACCCTATCGTGAGGAAGAAAGAGAAGATCCGCTTGGTGAATCTCATTTGGTCTACTCACACTCCAATGAGGTCTCGGTAAATACTTCGGTGGAGGTAAATAGATCTGCCAAATCGCCTGTCTCTCTAACCAATCTCTCGCCTCACTCTCACTAACTTTAGCTGCGGAAGCCAACTTCGATACCGAAGAGTACCCTTTCCAATAGCCCTCCGGACTGTAGTAAATCTTTTTTAAAATTCTCTCGTTACTCATTTAAAAATAATCTTTCTCTCTTTTAAAATGTCGCACGCTATCACAGAGATTATCAAACCGAACCGAGTACCGAGAGAACCGTTCGGCCTTAAGGCGGAGTCATCTCTCAACAGGATCACATTTAATCCCTCATCAGCGAATCCCGGTGAGACCATCACTGTAAACATTCCCAAACTGTCAGAAAACGTGGTCATCGTACCGGGATCAGTCAATCTTCTCTTCAACATGAAAGTCGGTGGTCATGCAAACAACACCCTCGTGAATAACGTCGGTCGAAACCTCGTTGAACAGCTCAAGGTCTCTTTCGGAGGAGAGACACTTCAGACCACAGAGAGATACGATCTCTTTCAGACCTACCATGATCTCTTTCTCGAGGATAGAGATGACAGATTAAAACAGGGAATCTCATCCAAGAATATGAGAAAACTTCGTACACCTGCAGGGGATAAGAGCACAACTGACGCAAAGGAGGTCGCCCTAGCCACAGTTCACAACACCAAATACGTTATACCTCTCGACCATCCCGTACTGAGTGATCACGGCGCTCTCTATCCGAAGGCTCTTCCTCATCCTCTGTTGTTTGAGATCTCTCTTCCGAAGGTCGATCAGATATTAAATCATGATAAAAAAGAGAAGGATAAGGCACCGACATATAAATTGACGAACATTGAGTTGGAGTATCGATGCATCACGAGTGAATACTTGGCTAGTGAGGCCGCCTCTTCCTATAAGGTCGGCAGAGGATTCTACTACGAGAACGTAATCCTTCACAGAACTTTCCCCATCTCAAAACCGGACGACAGCGTAATTAACGAGCACATCAATCTTCCGAGAAAGTCGATGACGGGTATACTCTGTCTGTTTGAAGAGGATTATAAAGAGGGAGAACGAGACTCCGAGAAGTTTGTAAATCCTGACATTAAATCGATCAACATCAACATCGACGGCATGCCCAACCGTCTCTTCTCAAAGGGGATGGTACCGTCCGACTTTTGGGAGTCAATAAAGAGACGAATGGGCGGAGCGGGAAAGGTGAAGGAAGAGGATTTCTACACAGACAAGTTCGCTCTCTGGATCGATTTGAGAACCTTCTATGACAACGGTATTCACGGAGGAGGCCTTCACATAAACACAACACGAGACGGAGTGAAACTTGAGATTAAGAGGAAGACAAGCGGAACGGGGAAAATCCAATGTCATATGTTCGTGGTCGCTGACGCATTTATGGAGATCATGAACACAGAGTTAAAATCGATCCTATATTAAATAAATGAATGAGTTACGAGATAAGATTCCCTTTAACATAATCATAACCGGGCCTACGAACTGCGGGAAGACAGAGTACCTAATAGAGAAGTTACGAGGACCCTTCCGAAAGGTCTTTGAGTACATTGTTCTTATCTGCCCGACCTATGCGAAGAACCGGACCTACCGAGGGTTTGCACAGGGTGATAAACGCTTCTTCATCCTCTCTCCGGATTCGAGTAACAGTGAAGAGATTAACGACCTTCTCATAACCGTATCAGATCTCTTCTCCGGAACGAATACACTGTTAATTCTCGATGACTGCGCCGTCTCCAAAGACCTAAAGAATCGATCTAATAAATTTATCGATCTCGCTTTCTCGGGAAGGCATGACGGATTGAGTGTATGGGTGGTAACACAGCAGTTGACATCGATAGCGAAACCCTTCAGAGAGAACGTCGCCTGCGTGGTCGCTTTTCACAATCCATCTCAGGTCGGAATGAAGACCCTATTCGATGATTACGGAGGAGATCTCGACACGGAGACGAAGAGAGTATTTAACAGAGTGTTGAAGGAGGAGAGATACTCTCGACTCTGCCTCTGCCTCAGATATCCGTTTGAGTGTTATCTGGAGATACCGACTTAGTAATTTAAAGGTTTCACCAATCATATCAATGATGGCGAACGTTGAAGATTATATCGATGAGATACCCGAGGTTAAAGAGGATAAGACACTCGATGAGGATGACGATATCGAAGTGAAGAGAGAGTATCTGTCGATACTCGCTTCCCTCGGATCGACAGAGGAGTTTCTAGGTAAAGCGATGTCCCTAGGAGATATTAAGAGACTCTCTCACAAACAGGTGGATAAGTACTTTAATCGATACAAGACTGTCATGGGAAAGAGAGTATCGAACGGATTGGTGGAGTCTGCCATCTCTGCAGCATCCGTTCTTATCTCCTATGTTATTCCCGTGGATGATGTGGAGGCACTGAATGAAGATTTGAAGAACGATGATCTTGTTAAACGTGAACTGAGTAACTTTGCAGGTCTCTTGGTACTCAAGGGAGGAAGATTGGTAGCGTTAGCTAGCGGACTCTTTAAGGTCGCTAAGCACGTGAAGTTAAGACCGAGTGAGGAGAATTCAAAGAAGAATGAGGAGAATGAAGAAGACTCTTAATGGTGATTGAATAATATGTTAAGCTTAACTTAATAAGACTGTTAAGCTTAACTTAAACATTTCTTAATAGTTAACTAAAGATGTCATTCGGAGTGTATGAAGAGAAGTGTAGAAAGATATTTCAAGAGTTATTCAAAAAAGAGTTCAAATCGGTGAGACCCGATTGGTTAAAGAATCCTTGCACTTATCAGAACCTTGAGTTGGACGGTTATAACCCTGACATAGTCACCCCAAAAGGTAAAGGTTTGGCATTCGAGTACGACGGTGTTCAACACTCGAGGTTCACTCCCCTCTTTCACTCATGTGTGGATGATTTCGAGTACCAAGTGATGAAAGACTCTCTGAAGGATGAGATGTGTAAAGATGAAGGAGTTATCTTAATAAGAATCCCTCACTACGTTTGTTATTGGCATCTCAAGCCTTTCATTATCGGTAAATTAATAATGAAGGGTGTGAAGATTGATTAAAGAGATGTCAATCAGTATTAAATGTCTGAAGAAGTTGAACAGATCACAAAGACCCCTATTGAAAGTAACGTTAAAACAAAAGAGAAAGATCCCAAGAAGGTCGCCGCAGGAAAGAGACTCGCCGAGTATAATAAACGGGCGAAAGAGGCGTTGAAAGAGAAGATTAAACGTGATGCTGAGAAGGAGGAGGAGAGAGAGACAGGAGAGTCACAGAATAGTAAGACTCTCACAGCAGAGGGATGGATTCCTGAGATCTCTTTCACAACCGCGATCTCTCTTGTCGGTTTCGGGTTGACTGCGATCAATATGTTTATGAGTTATAGAAAAGGTGAGATTACACCCCCGAGATTACCGGAATCACCCCCTGTGATAGAGAGACCTCAACCTAAAATGGGGATGTATTAAAGATTTAAAGATCTTCTCTCTCAATATAAATGTCGAAAGAGAAGATCTTCAAGACTATCTATGACGCCTCCGTTCTTATAGGTATCTCATCAGGGTTCGGTTACTTTATCAATATGGATGACCCCTCAACAAGCATTACAGACTACCTTAAATGGGTAGCTATCCTTTCCGGAAGTATTTACTTGAAAGATTATATGCAGAGAGAGGAGATTTTGAAAAGGATCGATTCCCTTAACTCGAAGAAAGATAATAACATTAAGGAGAAGAAGACACCGAAGAATCTCGATCTCAAATTGAAGAGAGTAATTAACCTTGCCAATCCCGTCGGTGACAGAGACGCAGTCAATAAAAGTTACACAGACAACAAGGTAAAAACTACTCTCAAAAGCCTCGTCAGTAAGAAGGGAGATAAGATGACTGGTGATCTTGACATGAGCGGTAATGAGATAAAGAATCTTAAAGAGGCGACATCTTCGGATGCCACATTCGCTGCGAACGTTAATTACGTCAACAGAACCATCAACGAACGTAACGCCATTCTACAGGCACGGTGGCAAGATTACGTCTCTGGTAGACTTGATTACACCGTCGACAGAGAGATGGAAAACGATTTCAAATACGTTTTAGAGAGAGATTCAGGTGACGAATTCATTGATGAACAGAGCATTAAAGGAATGGGAGTGATCACAAGTAAAGATTTTCACCCCTTCAACAAAAGGACGGCTCATTTCGATCTCAAATTTAAAAAAGATTTTTTCAAAAGCAGCTTCGCTGTTAACCTCCGTTACGCTTCCGAACAACCGAGATACACTGTTGTGTGTGAAATGTTCTGGGATGATAGTGTAACCAATTTAATAGAGTCAGCCACGCTGAAAGCCTCTTTAAACTCTTTTGAGGTCATATATGCACAGCAATCGAACGTTTTTGAGAACCACGTGAGAACTTTGGTAAGAACCCAAAGGATTTTCAGTTGGAATCCTGATAAATTAATCTTTAACATAGTGATAAAGTACAGATCGGGGGTCGCCTATCCTCAAAAATTACCCGTCTACATTGTTTTTTACGGAAGTAAAGGATTCTATAATAACGTTCCCACATCTGTTTGGAACTCTTGGAGAGTGTTTGATCAAGGAAACGTTTCGATGCAAAAGGATTTAATACTCTATCAAGACCCTACCGTCGATAAAGGAGCGGCGACAAAAAAGTACGTCGATGATAACATGATGAAAAAGATCTTTTATAAAGGTTATCTTAAACACGACAATGATAGCTTCATCAGATTCTTTGCAAACGGAACGAGTGATCATACAAAGTACGTTAGACAGAGTGATCCCTCCGATTTCATCGTGAATGAGGAGGACTATGAGAAAATACTGATCAAGAATCCGGGAGTCTACTCGATATCTCTTATCGATGGATTGAAGACCCTCGATGAGGATGACGATAACGGAACTGTTCAGTTCATACTGAATCCCGCACCCTTCCTGAGTCTGAGCGATAATATTAACATCACGGTACCCAACACAGGAAGGGGTTGGAAAACGTATAATTTTATCTCCGTTTTAGATATTTACAAAGATACAAAACTGTCTATACAGACCTCAGATGCAAGAACCATCTTCGACGGTTTGGGTTTAGGAAATAAGAAGTTCGGTATGATTCTTATAAATAAGATAGATTAAAGATTTACTCCCCTATTTAAAATGTTGGATAAAGTCGTGATGTGGAGAAGTCTATTTATCACAGGAATTCTTTTAGAAGCCATCATTTATTTAATGTCACCAAAAGAGAACTGCACCTGTGGAGTAAGGATACCTGAGGGAGGGGGAATGTGTGATTGCGGAGAGTATAACGGTCGTATGACCATAAAGATTGACGGTAAGGATGAACTCAGAGAACGGGAGTTGAAGAGAATAGAAGAGGAGAAAAAGAAGGGGAATGATTACGACACATTCTTGTGAGATTTATTTAAAGATAATCTCCTAAAATTAAAAATGTCAGAGAATAGACTTGTGAAGACCGTCACTGATGCATCCGTTCTTATCGGCCTCTCCGCAGGGGTCGGATACATTGCGAAGAAGGCTATGAAAGAATCGTTCATAAACGACCCATCATCCAGCATTGTCAACTACGGTAAATGGGTCGCCGTTCTTTCCGGAAGTATGTACTTGAAAGAGTATTTGGAGAAACAGAAGATTCTTCCATCTTAATAAGATAAAGGTTTATCTATTTATTAATAAATGGCGACCATAGCGTTAATGATAGGTGGAGCGGTTTTAAACGCCACCGCCTTTGTCGGGGGATCCTATTTGGCAAAGTATCTGAGCGGATCGAATACGGACACAGAGAGAATTCGACACGATAAAGCCTTAGAGAAGTACCAAAGAGATTACGCAGCTTACCAAGAGAAGAGACAGAGACTTTTGGATTGGTATAATCAGCAGAGAGATGAGGAGCATCAGGCTAATTTAAATCTCTCGAACACTGACGAGGCTTTTAAACTCTACTCTCAGACACATCCTGATTACTCTCTTCAAGAACCTCAACTCTCTGATTACTACAGACCGAGTGATGACCAGAGAATGGGTGAGATGGCCTACGTCGGGGGAGGGATGTTGGCGTTGGGTTATTTGGCGAGTAGATTATTTTAAGTTTAAAGATTCTTTACTTATCAAGTAAAGAATCATGGAAGTTGACCCGACAGAGACTGACAGAGATAATCCTTTTGAACCTACTGATCCAGGTGACGACGATGATGAGGGAGAATCGATACCGATGACATCAACATCGAGAAGAGATAGAGGTTTCCATAATCCCAATTATGAAGAGACCTCTTTTATCGATGAGAACACACCGCTGATAAGGAGAGAGGAGAGAATAGATGACGCTTGGGAAAGAATCCGAGATAAGTATCCGAAGGTCAATCCTGCAAACTCCTCTTTTACATCTGACATTGACGAGTATGATCGAGTGGTCGTTAGAATGAAAAGAAAGGGAGGTAAGAGTTACCCTCTTTTCAAACCGGATGGTGAACTTAATGAAAAATTACCGAAGACCATAAAAGAGAGTTTAGGACCCACCGCAGAGAAAGTCATCGAGACTAATGAGAGAGAGATAACGAGGAGAAGAGAGAAAGAGAAGGAGCTCGAGTCTTCACGTAAAGATGCCGGGCCTAGTGGAAAAGAGAACATCGATCGTAACATTGAACAGCAGAGAGAGGAGATAGAGAATCTGGAGAGAGAGAACGAAGTGATAGAGGAACGCATGTCAATCAGAGATAGAGTGAAGGCGATCTTTAAAAAGTACGGTTTCACCGCGTTCGCTGTTCTCTCCGCTGTGGGCGCTGTGATCGGTGTGATCGTATCCAATCTTAAGAGCGGTCTGTCTAGATTGGGTAAAGGAGTAGGTAACGGTTTTAAAGCTATCGGAAAGAAATTGGGAGAGATACTTCCCGGAATGATCGGTGCGATAGCAAGTTTCATCTTTAAAACAGCGGGTGAGGCCATCGGTTTTCTTGCAAAGAATGCGTGGTTGTTGATAGTCGCTGTCGTTGTCTACTTCGTTGAACAGGTTAAAAATAAACAAAAGAGAAAGTAAATGGAGAGTTACAGAGAGATATACCCTCAGTTGCCGACCGATAACGGTGATAACTTCAGATTGAAACAGTGTGCAGATTGGTTATCCCTTCTAGAGAAAGATCTTCTGGATTGTGAAAAAGTGTACAAAAAGTATAAACGTGCAAGGAGTGCACTGTTAAATCTGTCAACAGGCAGCGGAACTCTGTCTGTCGCTCTCTGCGGAGGAGGGTTGGGTACTGGACTTACAGGAATCGGTCTTCCCGTCTCTATCGCATTAGGTGTTGTCGGAGGTGTCTGTGCCTTAACGAGCGTAGCGACAGCGAGTCTTGCTAAAGCTGTATCTAATAAGGTGAGTAAGCATGAAAAGACCGTCTCTGTCTGCCAAGCGAAGATAAACACGATAAAGGACGTCGTTTCTAAATCGTTAACCGATAACAAGATAAGTCATGAAGAGTTTGTTCTGGTTAAATCCGAGTATGAGAAGTATTATGAGATGAAGAGATCGATCAGAGAAAAAAACATAAAGCGGCTTCCGCAGGTGGATGTAAAAAAGATGGAGGAAGAGATTCGTGCAGAGATATTAAAAAAACTCGCCCAGTCAGAGTGAGCTGTAACTGTATGATAGTCTTGTCGAGAGATGAGTCATTTAGAGATCCTCCCTATAATCCTTACTTCGTTTAAAAAGATATGATTGATAAATAGATATGAGCAATCAGAAAGATGATAAACCTGAACCTAAATCTCTGTGGAACAGATTTCTCGAACGGTATCCCCATGCCGTCCTGTCTAAATTCCGACGAGTATTTGAAAGATACGATAGAGAGAATAAAGAAGAGCATGTCAAATTCGTTGGAAGAGACGGTTCAGAGTATGAAGTCTTCGATAAGAAAAGATTGCAGTATACTATGTACTTTCCCGACGAGATGAAGAAAGCGTTGGGTCTTCCCGTGGATTTTCCTTTGGAGTTGACACTTAATCCTCATCCCTCATTACCGATTCCTGCGGTCGATTTCGGTGAGAGTCGACCGCTGAAGAGCCTCAACTTGAGAGAGAAGTTAAGTAGACTCGATATATTCGCTACGCCAACAGATTATTTCTCCGTACCCGTCAGAGATATATTCTCGAATACGGTGATTAAACACACCTCTTCAAAAGAGTCCCATGAATGGTTAAACGGACCGAATATGCGGTATTGGTCGCAGCAGCTTAACTTCGCTGTCTGGTGTGCAACGACAGGTTGCGGGGTGAGCCTGCGTTCATTATTAGAGGAGAAGATGGGAGGAATCGATGTGACCGACCATGAACTCAAACTTCCTCCACAGATACGAGCTATTCTCTGGTTTCATGTATACTTTACGATAAGGAGAATCCTGTTTCAGATGGGAGGAATACAGAGTTCGATCGCTTTACCCGGTGATCCACCCTTTAATGAAAAGGATAACAGATACGACATTCCTTCTTATAAGAGAATCTGCAAAGAGTTTAATATTCCTACCGATAGTGACTTTCGATGTCATAAAGGAGAGAATCACGGTTTAGGATCTGTCTACATTTGGTACACAAACCTCGGACCGCATAAGACTGACTCTTCCTATCCCGGATTTTTTAAATTCAGCGATGAGGGAGGAGAGGGATCAAAAGGTAATCTTCTGCAGTACATATTGAATGATATAGATAATGGTTACGAATACTTTCTCACGAGGGTATCTAACGGATTGACAAACGCCGGTCAGGCGAGATTAAATCAATCGATCGAAGCCCTTGTTTACTGTGTATTGGGTGCGCAGGTGAACGTTCGAAGTAGTATTCTCGGAAACACGGGAAGTGCACAGGAGGTTCGACAAGAGTTTCTCGTGTTATTAGAGGATGCGATTAAGCAGCCTGACATAAGTAAGAGTGTACAGAGATTTCAACTCGCTGTGCAGGAGGCAAAGGTTAAGCTCGATCTTGCCGTCTCTCCCGGTACGTGGTTGATGCCATCGAGAATGGTGATCAATACAGAGAGTACGATCGGTTATAACAATAGACTGAAACGTGTCGAACCGACCATGAAATTGGGAGTGAATACAGATGTTAATTCGAAGAGCGTGCCGGTCGGAGTAAGACATAACCTCGGAAAGAGTAAGGTTTTGTTACCTCACACTTCGGTTGTGAAGAAGAGGGTTGAGAGACCTAAGATTGAGGAGGTGAAGAATGAGACTAAACCTCAGCCGTCTAAGCCTGACTCAACGAAACATGAGATTAATCTTGCGGTGATTACGATTGTCGTCGGTGGATTAGCATGGTTTATGTTTCGATAAAGTTGGGGATGAGAATTTTTCATAACTTGAGTCTGGTTATGAAAAGGTTGAGGTAAAGTTATGTCTTACACTCTTTTGTTGATAACATCTGTAAATATCTTTGTATTTCAATCGCTTTACACTCTTTGCAATGATACTTTTGTTTTTTATGTTCACAGATCTGTGATCCAGGGCAATCTTTGCAGTATGATTTATTCTTTCCATGTTCACAGATTCCTGATCCTTTGCATTCTTTACATCTATATTTATCTCGATCATGCTCACATATATCCCAAGGTCTGCAATCCCTGCAACTAAATTTACGTCTACCGTGAGGACAGAATTTAAACCCTCCACACTCTTCACAAGAGGTTTTATCTATTCCATGAAGACATTTACCTTTTCCTGTGCATTCTTTACAACGACTTTTTACTCGGTCATGAGGGCAGATCTGTGATCCTCCACAATCTTTGCAAATACTTTTCTGTTTCCCATGTTCACAGATTCCTTTTCCTCCACACTCTTTACAACTATATCTCACTCGATCATGTTCACAGATGCCGCTACCTTTACAGTCTTTACATCGATATCTCTCTCGATTATGTTCACAGATGCCGCTACCTTTACAATCCTTACAGTGACATTCACGTTTGCCATGAGGACATAATCGTTGTCCTCCACAATCTTTGCAGTAAGATTTATTTTTTCCGTGAATGCATATTCCTTTTCCTTTACAGTCTTTACATCGATATCTCTCTCGATTATGTTCACAGATGCCGCTACCTTTACAATCCTTACAAGTATATCTCACTCTATCATGTGTGCAGATCTCTGATCCTCCACAATCTTTACAACGACTTTTTCGTTTTCCATGAGGGCATTTTTTTCTTTGTTTTTTCTCCTGGTCTTCCCCAAGGTCAACCTCATCATTCGCCGAGTAAAAAATCTCACTCTCCTCCTCTAACGCCTCGATCAGCTCCGCTTTACGCATTTTATAATAACCTTTAATTCCACGCTCTTTGGCAAGACTCTTCAACTCTTTGACTGATTGCTTCTCCATACTTATTAATCATGAAACATTTCTTTAAACCTAAATTTAACTTTTACAAAATACATAAAATTTATCAAGGATTTTTATCTTGGGAGGGTACGAGTATGTTTTGTCGAGGAATTAAGGGGGAATTCGATTTTTCCTCGGTCAGATTTCAAAATTCTGTCTTGATATCGGCCCTTATATGCTACTCCTTTTGTTAAATTTTGAGCATTTCACTCAGTGTATTTTGCGCTATAATTTTGGATAATTACAACCAATTAGTTGTAATGTAATATTGTAACATGGTCAGTAAAACGAAACATATATTACATATGTGGTTAAATCTCCATTAAATATCAATGCCTCGTCGAAATATATTAAATACAATCCTGTTGCCTGGCCGTGAAACAACACGTGTTAAATCATATGGCACGCCTCGATGCATGGAGAGTTCAAGTTTGCGATAATTCTTTCTGAGTAAACTAAAAGCAACGCGCAAATTGTTATTAATATTCTTTATACTATTTTATTAACTAAACTATGCACATTGTTTAGTTTACTAATGTTCTTCTATTCTTCGTCAAAAAAGGTCTTCCTAAACCTCAAACATCCTTTTTTACTCAGAAAATCGAATTTTGACAACACGTGCCCCTGATCATGAGTTTTAAAGATAAAGATAATAAGCTGGTTAATAAACGTTAATAAGCATTACAGGTCATTAAAATACGCAAACATTCTTTTTAGTTTTCGAAAACCACATGACATGCCTCTAGTTATTTATCACAAATCATATCATGCGTTCATCATGGTCCGTCCCTTAGTGACTACAAAAAGTGCGCGGAGTTGTGTCTATTGCACACAGAAAAACTAGGACGAGTCTAACCGTTAAATGTAAAGCTTGTATGGCCTGCGAAATGGCGCGGAATTGCCTGATGCTAAGCCAACGAGGCCGTAGGTCGAGTTGGCTTAGCATCAGGCTCTTTTTCGGATTTACTTTTCCGCGTATATTTTGGTATTGTGACAATATTGAGTATTTTCGTACCCAAATTCGCACGTAGCCAATCAGAAGCGCGATCTACAGTCCTGATATCCTACGATAGCAAGTCACTGACCTGATATGCCACGATATCATGGTCACTTTAAAGTAAAGAAGTGTTACTGTACGATGAATTGAAAAGAGCTTTTAACAATGAACCAAAACCTCGTAATTTAAGTTTACCTGGTGTTTATCCGTTGTAAAAGGAGTACAAATTAAGTTTCCCGCCGCGCTCGCCAATAGCGCGATGTTCATTCAGACTGAGACAATGTAGTCGGAGTTCCCAAATTTTTTGCTAAATTTTGATTTTGGAAAGTAAGAGAATGAAACTCTAAACAGACGAGTCAAAACAAGGGTTGAAGAGCAAGAAAGTATCACACAATTTGCACTACGTACCTGGCAAGCATGGCTTGAACAGAGCGATTTTGTCGAGAACGAGAAGAAACCTATTGAAGTTTACAAGAAACAAGAACTTTCCAGAATTTTGGCTGAATCTGGGTACGGTAAATACCTAATCGTACCTTAATCTAATCGTACCATTTCAGGCTCCTTTGATCTCTCCAAAATCCGAACCATGGCTCGACCAAACTCGCCTGATATGCCGCCGAAGCGTACCAAAAACGTAGGATTTAATAGGTATAAATATTTTTCATTATCTGTGGGAGGCGCGGTGGAATCCGGATCAGGTGGTCTGGGTTCTAGCCCTGGCCGGGGCACTCCATTGTGTTCTTAGGAAAGACACTTTACTCTCATAGTGCCTCTCTCCACTGACGTGTATAAATGGGTATCGGCGAAATTACTGCTGGGGGCAACCCTGCGATGGATTAGCATCCCATCCAGCGGGGAGTAGAAATACTCCTAGTCGCTTCATGCTATGGAAACCAGATATAAGCTCCGGCCTGAAGGGCCACTAGCCTCGTATACAGGCTTTACCTTTACCATTGTCCATTATCTATTCTAGCGATCGCCAATGGTGATACGGAACTCAGACTAAAAATTAAGTAGGTTTTTCTTTGAAATTGATTACGTCACCTTATAACTTAAGTACAAAATTTAAGCGCAGAATTCTCCAAAGTCTTGTCAATTTTGTTTGTGTGGTCAGGGTAGGAAAAAAGGAAGAACGTGCTCATGGAAATGTACTCTTTCGGCAAGCCAAACAAAGCTGCATCCACTCAAGCCACCAGGACATACATTAATTAAAAACCGCTTTTGTCCGCACCACAGTTATGACCCTAAAAGGCCGCAAGCTGGTTATTTCACATTAAACAACTCAGCCTACAATGCGGAAACTAGTTCACTATTGGCGGCTTTCAAAACCCACATGGCAAATTTAACTGACAAAAAAGTGAATATTATTTAGGCAAATAAAACAACATTTAAAAGAATAGCATATATTTATAAATACACTTTGTATTTAGTTCAGTTTAATTTTCAGTTTAATTTTCAGTGCAACAGACCGCTAAAGTAAACAGCGATTTTTGTCACTGAAGCTGGTAAAGATGAATTCACGGATCATGGCGAGCTTTGGCCTTCAAAAAAAATTATGCAAAATTAATTAGCTTAGTGGAGATTGAATTTCCGCTAAGGTAATTAAGATCAGTAACATAAGAACACAGTTCGCACGTTGAATTGCCGCAACGTACAGTAAGGTGTCAAATATGTTATTCGCGGCTTCCCTGGAGAGAGAGAAGAAAGAAACAGATATTAGTTGGTGCACGAGGTCAATTTTCCTCTTTTAAATATGATCAAGAGAGATTATCCAAGGAAAACAGCAAACACCGAAGCGCGAGATTCTACATATGAAAGCGAAAAAAAAAAAGGTGCGGGGTTAATATTCCGTCCACAGATAACAACAAGTAAAACGGAAAAAAGTTAGCGTAAGGTTAACATTCTGTCCACAGATAACAACAGTTCAATAAAGAACTGACTACCCAAGTAAGGCAGAATGATTTAGTGCGAGGTTAATAATCTGCCCACAGATAACAACAGTTCAGTGAAGAACTGACTACCCAAGTAGGACAGAATAATTTAGCGCGAGGTTAATATTCTGCCCACAGATAACAACAGTTCATTAAAGAACTGACTACCCAGGTAAGACAGAATAATTAAGCGCGAGGTTAATATTCTGCCCACAGATAACAACAGTTCAATAAAATACTGACTACCCAGGTAAGACAGAATAATTAAGCGCGAGGTTAATATTCTGCCCACAGATAACAACAGTTCAGTGAAGAACTGACTACCCAAGTAGGACAGTATAATTTAGCGCGAGGTTAATATTAGCGCGAGGTTAATATTCTGCCCACAGATAACAACAGTTCATTAAAGAACTGACTACCCAGGTAAGACAGAATAATTAAGCGCGAGGTTAATATTCTGCCCACAGATAACAACAGTTCAATAAAGAACTGACTACCCAGGTAAGACAGAATAATTAAGCGCGAGATTAATATCCTGCCCACAGATAACAACAGCTCAATAAAGAACTGACTACCCAAGTAGAGCAAAATATAATTAGCGCGCGTTTAGCACAGGCCAAAGTCTATAATATTGGGCTTAGCGTTAGGCAGCCAAAATAAAATTGACTATGCAAATTGAGGTTGATATTCCACAAACATTATTATCAGATTAAGAAAAGCAAAATTGAAACGTATAACTTATAAATTTTCTAAAAAAAAAAACTTACCAATGCGGTTTTCTGCTTCCATAACATCGTAGATGAACAGCGAAGCCGCGAAGTTTGCGCAACCTCGTATTTCCCGCCAGAATTAATGTAACTGGTTACATTGATCAAAGACGAAAATGTCGAATGTTTTATTTTCATTAGACGAAACGCTTGCATATTCGTAGGCGTCGCATTCGGGGTTCGCCCTCTGTTATACTTGCAATACAGCGAGGGACATAATCAACCAAGAAAATGCAATGAAGGTGCGCATCATTGAATACTCCTCGATTCAAGAAATAAATTACAGGCGAATCCATGAAAGTACCGCTCTTCATTTGTTCCTCCTGTTTCCGCATGTAGAAATTACTATTGATATAGCTACTACTGATTTCAGTTTTCTTCGCTCACATGCATGTATACCGTATACAGATGTAACTTACCAGAATCGATTTATACGTGCGGCTTTGTTATGGAAAATCAGTGACGTGCTTCTGGTCGCGCCATACACTGTAGTAGTGATACAAAAATGCCGGCTCAAACATGACAGTGTTGCCTGGAAGATGTTGTGAAAAAATAATCATCGCTTGCAGGTCTCATAAACACCTATATTGGCACTTAAGCAACGAAAATTCAATTAGAATACGAACTGAATACATTACTACCACACGGCGCCTTTTCCGAAACCGCGAATGTAGAAACTGCATGACAAAAGAGACAGACCTTCGGTTCAGTTTCATGTCACATTTCCTGGCGTGCGGTGACAAGTCATGTACAAGATTAAAAGACCTCCTGGACAGAAATTTTTTGGAGGCCAAAGCTCGTCATTACGTGGCTTTCTTTCTTGCGTTCGTGCTTCCCATTCCCTCTGTGTTAGCCAAAGGAAACTGGAACTGTCCTTACGACCCTAAATGTGGACGAAAAAGACAGGTTAGTAACAACACCCTTTCTCTTGACCTGTTTAATTATTGTTTAATTATTGTCTCAACTCAACGAAAAGGGAAAATTTGTATTTTAAATATGTCTTCCTTATACATCTCTATTCGAGTAAAACGGTTAAAGCAGGTGAAATATCAGCAGCTTGTCGGAATAATCTAACAACTTATAGCCGCAAAACACAAGACGTTCGGTAAATGCACAAGAAGAAGAATGAAATAAGAATAGAGAAATCCTCAGTTATAAGATATTTTCTTGATGAACACATTTATTTATATAAAACCAAAATATACAACCTAAAAATAAGAATAGAGAAATCCTCAGTTATAAGATATTTTCTTGATGAACACATTTATTTATATAAAACCAAAATATACAACCTAAAAAATTATTCCATCCCTCTTTACACACCACAGTTTGCCCAAGCTAATGAAAAGTACCCTATGAAGGTTTAATTCATAACGGTTTAATTTGTTTGTTTGGTGTATAAATTTGAATGTTTAAAGAAAAAATCTGAATTAGGCTGTCGCTATGTTGTTTTCTTTGTTGTTTGCCAGCTTCTCAGCTAGAATTGAAGCGATTTCCGGCGATGAGTTGCTACTTTGCGAAGATTTCGAACACGTATACTCAATGCAGGACTGCACCTCACTGGAATCGCGAAATATTCCATAAAATAGTCAAATCGCCACAAAATTTACACGAGCGTAATCTTCGGTAATTTCTCTTTTCTTTCATTGTTTTCGGGTTCCGAGTGTTGTATTGAAGTGCAGATATGTCCAGGATTGGACGCTAATGAGATGCACGTTCTTTATGATAGGCATCACAAAGTGTCCTCATTAATAAAAGTTCTCCAAAAGACACCTAATTATGTCAAATATGAAGTAATATGGAAATGTCAAATAACCGAGTCAAACATGAAGTACTTATTAAACAATACTTGCGTTCAATCCTGGACATAAGTGTTGAAGTGTAGAAAAATCACTGCTTTTTTTGGTGTGCGTGGCCTGTTGAACCACACACAAGTTCAGTTTCTAACCTCAATTCTCCGATGATCTTCTTTGTAGGTGAATGACGAAAAAATGTTGCCAAGAAGGCGATTGGCAGGTGATATCCGTATACAGAGTAACTCCTTTGCGAGGACTGAAGAAGGAAGATCAATGAAAGACACGAGAGGATTGGGCAAGATGGCAGATCCTGAAGACTCGTGGGAATACTGAAATTCTTACAACGCTGAACATTTTGATTAAACTATTCGAAAAACAAATGAATTCTTAATTGTTCTACGTTACCATTGTAGCAAATAAATATGTGTTGCATTTAGTTTATTTCACCATGTTTTATTGTATTTTAAGAAATCAAAAGAGAAATGAAGTGAATGGAGATTTTTCCTTAATTGGTTGCACACATTAAATTTACCATTCAAGACAAGGCGAGCTGGAATAAAAATAGCTTTAATGTGGTTATTGTTCATCGTGGTGTAAAACAGGAAAGAAAGGGTATAGAATGGTAAAATCCGAGACTCGCCGAGACGCCGAGACCCTCATTTAAAATCCGAGACCGAGACTTACATTTTTTTTCAAATCCGAGCCCCGGAGACACCGCGATTCAAAAATCCGAGCGCGAGACTCTGTGATCTAGAAATCCCAGCGCGAGACTATTACAACGCTAGTCTAACGCTCTGTAGCTCTCTGCTTTGCTGTTGTTGTTGCCGTTGTTTTGTGACGGTTCAAACTGATTAAAACTTTCGCTTGGTTTGCGAGACTCGGAGACTCAATTTCAAAATTCGAGATTCCGAGACGAGCGTTGTTTTTTGCGAGCTCGAGGTTCCGAGACTCTAGTTTGCTACGCCGAGATTTCGAGACTCGCCTAAAATTTTCCGAGACCCATGATTTTTCAAGGACCATTCTATACCCCTGAAAGATAAACGTTTATTCGTTTGCCTCACGATGTAGTCGCTTTGAAGTGTTGACGTTTTTTATGATTACAATTCCGATTATTATCATTCTTGTTTTAGTTAAGCTTTATGCTTTTGCAATACTATATGTACTTATGGTCATTAAAGCTCCTTGTTGTTTATTAATCGCAACGTTTCGTTTGGCAAAGACTAGCAGTATTGCAGTCGAAACATCACCATCAACACCTCAAAGCGATTCCATCGTGAGACAAACGAATAAACGTTCATCATTCCCAGAAATGGCTTTATTCAATCACCAACGGATATTTTAGCCATAGAAAATGATTGATTGGGTTACAGGCATACACAGGAGTGAGTATACAGCTCGAACTGTGAGCCTGTCCGCGTAAGACATATCCATGGGTTAAATAGGCTACTAGATACAGAATACGCAACAAAAGTGGAGTACCAATCAGCCTATAAAACCTTTGCGACCGCCTGATGCGGAAACCCGAAAAGCCAGTGGGACCGGTTAACAAATCTCCGGCGATTATAGATCGTTTTAACGTGACGTCATCAGGTACTTAAATCCAAAACTAAAGAGACACCAAAGTTTGCATCCACATCAGGCATAAGAGGAACTATGAAATCTGTTTGCAACTTTTCAGCTCAGTAGCGTCCTTCGTTTGAAAACCAGCGCACTTTGAATTTCAGAGTTATGGCAGTGCGTGACATACCGTTTCGATCGTGTTTGTCAAAAAGCATACATTTATCTTGTGATTTTTTTGCCATTTGAAGAGTTAAAGTAGCAAAGAATGTGTTTATGAAGCGGCCTAGATGACCAAACTAAGTTCCAGATGTTTACAATATTTTCCGGCCGCCATATTGTTGCACCACATATGTACACCAATATGGCGGATCCAATATGGCGGATCCTTACTGGGCTCTGTGTATTTCTGCAAAACATTTCGACGAATATCTGAAGTTTGGGATAACGCACACACCTAAAACTTGGAGAAATGACTTATCTTCTTATTTCCTATATTATCCCATTTTGTTGACCTCAGCCAATGAATGGTTTTTCAATTTATATTTTTATTGCGTGACAGTGAAAACGATCCATTAGTTAATTAGTATTACTGTTATTATTATCATTAATATTATTACAATTTATTATTATAATTATTACTATTATTATTATTATAATTATTATTATTATTATTATTATTATTATTATTATTATTATTATTATTATAATTATTACAAGTGAAACCGGTAAAAACAATATATAATTATATATCCCATAGAAAACAGGTAGATGTGAAAATAGATTAGTGTGTATCAATCAGATCAATCTGCAGCTTACTTTCATAAGCAAATGCCTACATTGTGCAGTTCCAGAAAATATCCATACCCACCCCAAGGATGGTCATTGGAAATTCCGAGGGGGATGGGGGTCTCAATAGCACAAATTTTTAAACGAAAGTATGAAGCTAAACGGAAATCCCACGGGGTGGGAGGGTCCAAACCAAAGAACCATCCTTGAGGGAGGTATGGATATTTTTTGGAACCACACCCTGTGGAACCAAGCCTGTGCTGCAAAAAAACTAGACACATTGACTTAACCTGGAGTAGAATTTATAGTATGCGATTTTAATTATGTAAATTCTCTGTTATTTCATTATTTTTACATGTTTTTATTGAAACAATTTTTTTTTTGTCGTGAACCCCAGAATGTTTTTAAAATTTACATGTAATTAAGTGTCAGTATTTACATGTAGCCTTATTGGGTTCTGCGATGTTCATATTATATAAATAGCTATAAATGTCACTCAAGTATATTCAGGTTTAAACTGGCAACATCTGGGAATCAATCATGTGACAATTTTATTACATTGACACAATGTGTATTTTTGAGTTCATTTTGACTAACAGGAATGCCCTGCAAAGTCTTCAAGTCACCTGTAAATAGAAATAAAACAAACAAAAACTATTTATTTTGATGAAATTGCTATTTTCCAGCATGCAGACTCAATATATTAAAATTAAGAAGGTGATATGTGATCTTCGCAGTGAATTTCCAATTTAAGCAATTGGAATGAAGAAGCCTGAAAAAAAACAGGGCTTCAACGGGATTCGAACCCGTGACCTCCGCGATACCGGTGCGATGCTCTACCAACTGAGCTATGAAGCCACACATTGGGAGCGAGGTCAATTGTGAGTTCTTATTTTCCCGTGAAAGGAGGGAAATGACGTGTAGTATATGAAATGATTCATATATGAACTGCGGATATATATGAAGGTGATATGTGATCTTCGCAGTGAATTTCCAATTTAAGCAATTGGAATGAAGAAGCCTGAAAAAAATCAGGGCTTCAACGGGATTCGAACCCGTGACCTCCGCGATACCGGTGCGATGCTCTACCAACTGAGCTATGAAGCCACACATTGGGAGCGAGGTCAATTGTGAGTTCTTATTTTCCCGTGAAAGGAGGGAAATGACGTGTAGTATATGAAATGATTCATATATGAACTGCGGATATATATGAAGGTGATATGTGATCTTCGCAGTGAATTTCCAATTTAAGCAATTGGAATGAAGAAGCCTGAAAAAAATCAGGGCTTCAACGGGATTCGAACCCGTGACCTCCGCGATACCGGTGGCCTTTTTCAGTGTGTGGAAAACCTGGCTGCTTTTATGTTGGGCTAGTGGATCCAATAATTTTTTCCACTTGCTAGATAGCCAAATGACATCTATGGATTTTTATTTTTTGCTGTAGTTGTTTCGAAAGAAACATGGGACTTTGGGTAAGCTTATAATGGTTTCACCTTGCCCAGTCTACCTGGGTCAGGTAAGGAAGAAATCAATTTTCTTTGCACCCCTCCTTTCATTAATCATTACAGAAAAATGTCAGATTATTTTAATAATGTTTAAAAATGTTTTGGACCCTAAAGCTGAATTTTTGTAATCTGTCCATTTCAAAACATTATGTCACAGAAATCTATGTTTGGTTTTCTTGTAGAGCAACTTGCCAACAAAACCTAAGCTGGAGTTTGTTTAAATCAAATTTACAGCTACTACTTGGCTAATTCACGCCCATATGAGTTAAAATAAAAAAAAAAACTTGGGCCTTGACAAAGTGGGAGCCAACAAGTCATGAGAGCCATTCCACTATATATAAATAGCACATTGGTTAGCCTAAAAAGCTCCCTGGTTAGCCTAAGCAGTACTCCAGTTAGCCTGAGTATAGTTAGCTGAGGTGGCTTGAGGTTATGCTAACGGTTGGACTTAGGTGTTTCTGGCTTGTATGGCACTTATGTGTCATGAAACATGCGAGCCATGCAAGCCATTCCAGTTAGCCTGCATAAGATTCCAGTTGGCCTACATAGCACTCCGGCTTGCCCTAAAAGCACTTTGGTTGCCAAACGGTACATCATGTTGCTTGCAGTTAGCTTTATAGCGGAGCTCCGGCGCGCGAAGCGCGCCAGCGGAGCACCATTGGTAAGGAATTTTGGTAACCTATCGATGCAAGAAATTTTGGTTATGACGTCAGCGTACGCCCACCCGCCCGTACAGACTCTCGGGGAGGGGGAGTGGAGTCCTAAGGCAGCCCGACCGGGGGTGGAGGGAGGAGAATAGGCTGTGGGAGATCTCTACTCAGTATTACCTAAATATTGAAGCACTGTCTTCGTTTCCTGCGTGCTCAGAGCCGGTGAAGTTGACTGAAGTGACGGATAAAAGACTGTTAAAAGCTACACCGAAAGGAAGAAAGATATTGATCTTCGCTGATAATTCAAATCATGTATATGTCCGTGGTGTGAGATTATTACGAACATTGGACGAAACTACCGTTTTCGTTGCTTCGTCTCCGATGTTATTTGGCTGGTTTGAAGGCTTTGCCCTGCAGAATTTACAAGATTTCTCAAAATATGAGGTAACAAACGTAGATGTACACATTTTGTTATGAGAATCTGTTTTTCTTCATTTATGAGCGAATTCGATGTTGTGTCGGTTTTCAGATCTTCCCGTCAATTATAAGCTTAAATTTCATGAAAACGGCTGCTTTCAAACCTCTTAGCTTTAATCACTTTTGTGAACTTTTGCCTATTAAATGTTTCGTTTCAAATATTGTGTTTTTTTAGTTAGTGGAGTTAACTGTGAGGTTCATCGTTGGATTTTGAAAAGAATATTCAATTATTGAGCTACACGGATCAAAAACATGATTTCGCGCGCTGCATTTGCAGAAAAATCCCGCAAACAAATCAAAGCATAAAACGAGTAAACCTTCGGCAACGATACTTCACACCAACGATTAAACGATTTATTATCCAACTGCTCTATTTCACTCGCTTGCATTTTTGTCATTTTGGTTAGTGTGTTGACTGTTGAAATCTCGTACGCGTGATAAATTTTTCGATTCGTAAACGAGTATTTACGCCGGTTTTTATATTGCGAGTTGCCTGTGCTTGGGTGAGTGAGTTCAGACTTTTCCTAACGCACATTTGCCTGTTAGAAACGAAGGAAATTCATTCACTTCTCTGCATAGAATTCTCTACGATATTTAGCAATGTGTACGATAAGCCAGGATGGCAGTGAGATGGTTCAAAACTACATTGTAAGCTTATTAGACAGCGAGCACCACTTCCTAAATCACAAACTGTCACAATTCTTACACAAAAAACTGCTTAAAAATGACTTAAACCGGCTCCCAATGAATTTGCTGAGTTAGTTTTGCCGCTGTGATTTTCTTTGTTGTGGCGTGAGTTTATTTTGTTTAGCCGCGAGTTCACTTTGTTCAGTGCATTGAGTTGATGTTTTTGCCTTGAGTTGATCTCTTTGCCTTGACTGTTTTGAAGTAAATCAAAACAAATTTCTTCGCCTTCATCAAGGTCCTGACCTTTTTACATTGAATAACCCTTAGAGTTATGAAAAGTCTTAACACTAAAATTTGATGTGTGCGCCTACGTGCGTACGTGCATGAGGAACCCAATAAAGTGCAGCGACTCAAGCAAAAAAATAATAATAAATAGGAGCTCCGCTTTTAGGCCTGCCTAAATCTATATATTATTGGAATTAGGGTTTTCTGGCTTGCTTAAGTTTAAGGCCTCATGAATTTTTACATTGCTACTTCAAAATGCTACTGAAGGTCATCCAACAACTGAAAATACAGGCCTTAAGAAAATGTCAAACAGATTTTTTATAAAGTAGCCAATTTCTGGTCAAATAGCAGATATTAAATGTCTCAGGTAATGAATGTGTGTAGAGAAGGAAGGGAATTGCTAGAATTGACTGTCACATAACTATGTGTAAAACTAAGAGATCAACAACTACCTGACCTTGTTATAATCCATCGTTTAACTCAACAGTAATCCAGAATGTCCTCATTTCTGAATTCTGTAAATCCTGTAAAAACATTAGGCATTCTATTAGTCCCAAAAACTACCTGTAGACCACAAAATGCAAAAGAAACGGAAATCTATGTTTACCAATACAATAAAACATCATGGGAAGAACAAATTCTAAGTTAAGAAATGATCTCATTTATTAAACATGCCCAAAGAGGCATTCCAAAACGTGAGTAGCACTGTTTAATTGAAGTGTAGATTAGCTACCAGGTTGACGGCAAGTAGTCTCTAGTCTAACTTTAATAAAAAAAAAGAGATCACACTGAGCTGAAATGTTTCTTCCAATTTCAAAGGCATCACATCAAAGGTGTTGCAGTAATTTCAAATTTCCCTGACGTAATTTTTCTTTGCGGCCTGAAATGGCCACTTGGTCAATACTTTGAGGAACAATTCCTCATGTATAAATAATGAAAGGATGCGATTCTTATTAATTTGAAGTACAGTAGCTTAAAATTCAGATGACAAACATAACAGTTACATGCCTCGACGAAATGACTGCTATTTAATACTATCTCCCCGTTCTCACTATCTATTTTTACGCCGAGCTCGGCTTTAATTCCAGTAAGCTAAGTTGATAAGTAATGGTAATAGCACTGAGTGGAGTCCAATTCGGTCTGTAATCATACGAGTGATTAACAAAATCGGACGACCGCGTAGCGGGAGTCCGATTTGTGCAATCACGAGTATGATTACAGACAGAATTGGACGACACAAAGTCCTGTTACCAATTAATCATAAGTATAACAAAATTCGAGAAAAAATTTAGATAAAGCGAAGCCTACTAAGGACTTATCATCACTAAGGCAAAAAAAGCCATTCTTGAAGCTGAAGGTTTTAGGAATATAAAGGAGTATTTAGTCACAACAAGGAACCAAATAAAGAGCGCGCGCATGTGCAGCACGCGAACTTTGTTATTGGACACCTTGTTATTGGACACCTTGTTATTGGACACCTTGTTATTGGACACTTTAGCCGCGCGCGCTCCAATTTGGTAAAAAATAGGGCGTGCTAAGAACCAATCAGATTCGAGAATTTTGTTATAGTTATGATTGACATGATAAACATCGAAGACATAATTCAACCAGTCTAAAAAAAATCATTGCACAATGAGAAACGCTTACCTCAGGTCCCTGTAAGTTTGTGTTACCCACGTTTTCGCACGTTTCTACTCATTCCATATTCTTCTTTATCGGGAATACAAATAAAAAAGGTATACCCTACGTTTGGGGACTTGTTTTGATCGCGTCAAGAAGGAAAAACATCGACAAAACTGTCCTCTATAACTCAAAATCACTCCATTGGATTCCCCTTTCTTGTCGCCATTTTGAAAATGTTCTTGTCGTGAGCCCGCAATACCGACCACGGGGAATCCGCTGGGGAGACCCCCAACAGGGGGGAGGGGAGGGGCCGCTACTTAACCTCTGCTCAGGCCCACTCCTTTCGTCTGAAAGAAATTAAATCCATCCTCGCCAAAAGCAATTGAAATGAGAAGAAACTGACAACGCCATCATAAAGAGCATGCACTCCTGCCTTTGGCAAAATTTTCTTTTATTCCTACCGCAAATGATCGCTGAGTAGGAAGGCAACAAACTTTTCAATTGTAGTTTTTACTGCCGTACATTTTTAGGAAAAAGTAATCATGGCCATATTTTGATACACTATTTAATAAGCTACAACTTCGCTGAAAAAAATCCTAAGAGGGAGATCCTAGTTAAGTTTTCAAGCGAATTTAAAAATACGGTCCGCTCTGGTCACGTGACCGATGACGTCATAACAATAAAGGTGATAAAAATGTACTTAACATATAAATATCAACCAACATGTAATTTGCTGTTTCCCCACATTTAATGCAACGCCAGATACGCACTTGTACCCAGACTCCCACTTTTTGAAAATCGTGCATAGCTCCCTTACTATTTATATTTTCTTCGGTACCCGGGCAGTCTAAAATGCCTCAAACCAATGCGCTTCAAACTGCAATTACTGCTTTTTCAGTAACAAAATGTCTTCGTCACAGTGAGCAAAAACGAACTTGAGAGCAATGTCACGTGACTAATGACGTCATCGCCCTACTTCTTATACACGAAGTGGTTATTGTCAAGAGTTATTTCTACACGACGTTGTACTCTTGCTGGCTTCAAACTGACCAAGTTATTTGGCATTGACGATTTTTCAGCTGCAAAGGATTTTGGGAAAGTTTTTATTATAATTATATATTGTTTTTATAATTATTATTATTATTGTTATTATTGTTATTATTATTATTATTATTATTATTATTATTATTAATATTATTATTATTAGTGTTCTGTTCAAAACCCGCGAATCCGATTGGTTCTCTTAAAAGCGAACATTATTGTTAAATGACTTAAAATAGATAAAATTGTAGGTATTAGACTGCAACCTTTAGCGACGGGCCATAATTTTCCTGGAGGGAGGTACGAAAAAATTTCCTCTACAAAATTTTTATTTTAATTTATGCACCGCTGCAAACATTTTTTTTAAAATGCTAACTAATGTTTTTATACATATCGTGTTTGCAAGCAATTTATTTATTCCATACCCCCCCCCCCCCCCCCCATCAGCAAAATAATGGTCCGTCCCTTAGTGTCTACAAATAGTGCGCCGAGTTGTGTTTATTGCACACAGAAAAACTAGCACCAGTCTGTCGACCGTTAAATGTAAAGCTTGTATGGCCTGCGAAATCGTGCGGAATTGCCTGATGCTAAGCAAACGAGGCCGTAGGTCGAGTTGGCTTTGATCAGGCTCTTTTTCGGATATACTTTTCCGCGTATATTTTGCTATTGTGACAATAATGAGTATTACCGTACCCAAATTCGCAAGTAGCCAATCAGAAGCGCGATCTACTGTCCTGATATCCTACGATATCAAGTCACTGACCTGATATGCCACGATATCATGGTCACTTTAAAGTAAAGAAGTGTTACCGTACGATAAATTGAAAAGAGCTTTTAACAATGAACCAAAACCTCGTAATTTAAGTTTACATGGTGTTTATCCGTTGTAAAGGGATTACAAAGTTTTCCACCAAAACTAAACTTGAGCGTGCCAATTGCGCGATGTTCATTCAGACTGAGACAATGTAGTCGGAACACATGTCGCTGAAAAAAGTTCGAATGAATATTTTTCTGATCCGGCACTGACAAAAAGTAAATATTATTTAGGCAAATAAAACGTCATTTAAAAGAATAGCATATATTTAGTTCAGTTTAATTTTCAGTGCGACAGACCGCTAAAGTAAAAAGCGATTTTTGTCACAAAAGCTGGTAAAGATGAATTCACGGATTTACGCGGCTTTCTTTCTTGCCTTCGTGCTTGCCATTCCTTCTGTGTTAGCCAAAAAGAACTGGAACTGTCCTTTCGACTATATTTGTGGAGGAAAAAGACTGGTTTGTAAAAACACTCTTTCTCTTGATCTGTTTAATTATTTATCTCAACTCAACGAAAAGGAGGTTGTATTAAATATGTCTTCCTTAAATTCTATTCCAGCAAAAGGCAAACCAGGTTAGATTTCTGTCATTTTCTACAGCTTGTCGGAATAATCTAACGACTTATATCCGCAAAACACAAAACGTTCGGTAAATGCACAAAAACAACAGCAACAACGAGCACTTCTTTGTTAATCCATTGTCTATAATCTCAAAAGTGATTAAATATATAATTTCTCCCTACAATATCAAGGCATTATCAAGCAGACGGGTGACGAGAATAGATAAAATCAGCAATTAAAAGATATTTACTGGATGAACGCATTTGTATATATATAAAACCAAAATATCAAAGCTAAAAGATGGATCCGGCTTTACACACCACAGGTAGCCCAAGCTAACGATAAGCGCGATACCCAAGGGAAATTTCAATTTACGGTTTAATTTGCTTGGGAGCGAAACAATTGTGTTTTCGGAGACATAAATTCGAATGTTTAAATGAATAATCTCACTATGTTGTTTTCTTTGTTTTTTTTGCCAGCTCCTCAGGTAGATTTGAAGCGATTTCGAACACGTATACTTTAATCAATATTCACAATGCAGGAAACAATTTTCGACTGCACCTCACTGATATATTCAAAATATAGTCAAAATGCCACGGTATTTCCACGGGCGTAATCTTCGGTAATATCTCTTTTCTTTCATTGTTTTCGGGTTCCGAGTGTTGTATTGAAGTGTAGAAAAATCATTGCTTTTTTTTGGTGTGCGTGGCCTGTTGAACCACACACAAACTCAGTTTCTAACCTCAAGTACCCGATGATCTTCTTTGTAGGTGAATGACGAAAACGTGTTGCCAAGAAAGCGTTTGGAAAGTCGTCTCCGTATGCAGAGTAACTCCCTTGTGAGGACTGAAGAAGGAAGATCAATGAAAGACACGAGAGGATTGGGCAAGATGGCAGATCCTGAAGACTCGTGGGAATACTGAAATTCTTACAACGCTGAACATTTTGATTAAACTATTCGAAAAACAAATGAATTCTTAATTGTTCTAAGTTACCATTGTAGCAAATAAATATGTGTTGCATTCAGTTTATTTCACAATGTTTTATTGTATTTTAAGAAATCAAAATAAAAGAGAAATGAAGTGAATGGAGATTTTTCTTGATTGGTTGCAACATATTAAATTTACCAGTCAAGACGAGCTGGAATAAAAACAGCCTTGATGTCATTTACAGTCCAACGGGATGTTCTTTTGATGGGAACTCTGCAATGTTGTGGTGCAATGTTCCAATATTGATTGGGAGTTTGCTCTACGCAACTTGCAACTTTCAATTCAAATTTGCTTGAGCAAGTTGCAAAGTTAGTTTTCATCTTCCCCGTATAGAACGTAACAATTCCACAGGTTTAGTTCAGATTTCCAAACTGGGAAACCGGAACTTGCTAGAGCAAATTTGAATTGAAAGTTGCAAGTTGCATCAAGCAAACTCTCCCAGTTTGGCGATTTAACTAAACCTGTCGCTAATTTCTTTTCATCTATTGATAAATAGTTGACCATAGGGCAATTATTTCCTACTTCTTTGAAACAAAGGTGGGATTATTACCTTCAATACAGGAATATCAAATACCGGAACTTGGCAACTTGCTCGAGCAAATTTGAATTGAAAGTTGCAAGTTGTCTCAAGCAAACTCCCAATCAATATTGGAACATTGCACCACAACATTGCAGAGTTCCCATCAAAAGAACATCCAGTTTGACTGTAAGATGTGGTTATTGTTCATCGTGATGTAAGACAGGAAAGATGAGTGACTTTTTATATAACCCTTAAAATTAATCTGCCATCATTAAAAAAGAGACCGGCTTATTAGTTTACCTTTGAGCTAACAACAAAAAAAGTAAAAATTGAAGCTTTAGTCAAGCTCGGGTAAACTATAATCCATTTCAATTTTAAACAGCTGATTTTAAAATGTCAAAAGCACAGTTGTATGCAAACAAAATGAATTGCACGACGTTGACTATTCGTTCATAGAAAACTCTGACCTGCAGTGGAAGACAAGAAACGGAAGACATGAGCAGCGAAAATCTAATAATCGAAAGGTTTTTTTTTGTTTATTACTGTGTTACTATATGAAAGGAAGACTGCACCATAAAATTTGACCTTATAGGAAAAATATTTTTATTATAAGCATAGAATGTTCCAACTGTGAATGCAAATTTTTGTTTATTGCGAAATTAAGGAAGGAAAAGCGTGCAAAGGGAAGAACTGAAAATGTAGGCAGGTGTACCGGATTTTTAGACAAAAAATAGCTATTTGCACCCATAGTTATTAATTACGACGTCCGGTACACATGCTTGCGCTGTATTTGGTCGTAGGGCACTTTTTTTGACATGTTTGGGTTATTTTCCATCCGTGCGTCATTTCAGAAAATTTAAAATCGTCCTTAAATTAGTTTACAGGAAAGTTTTGCCAAAGACGTCGTATTTGCTCACTTATACCTTAAGAGATTTTAGACAAAAAAACAAATATTGAAACACATTATTTGAAGCCAACTTCCCGTGCAGCTGCGCAAACATGTCTGCGTGTTGATCTTCCTTCTTCAGGCTTCGAACTTGAGCTTCTCAGTGGACGGACACGGTTTGCAAGTCGGCTTCTTGGCAGCGTAACTTCGTCATTCACCTGCAACGAAAATCAGCGAACAATGAGATAAGAAACCTCGCAAAAGTTAAAAAAAATCTTCAGATTTTACACAACGACAAGTAAAATCTAATGTACAGATCAATGGGAAAATTTATACGAAGCAGAATAAATGCTATACTCTTACCAATCAAAACGGATCATATAGTGAGATTTCTGAAGTCCAATTCTTCCTAGTCGATTCGTATCCTTTTAAAACTCTTCACTTGTTTCTACAGCCCGATCAGCTTTGATACATGATTGTTCTGGTTAAGTCTGGTTTAATTATTAGTCTTTGAATTGTAGACTTATTTAATACAATATTCTCTTTCACTCAGTTAAGTTGATTTAGGCCGAGTAACTAAAGAGGAATAGCTTGTTGTCCAAACCTGTCTTTTCCCACAACCATAGCTGAAAGGACAGTGCCAGGGTGATGTTTGGGTTAACACAGAGCAGGGCACGGCGAGGATAAAGACAAGAAAGAAAGCCAAAGTAATCCTTAAATTCATCTTTAAAGCTTCAGTCACAAAATTCGCTTCTTGTTTCAGTGCTTTCGGTAGTAACTAAAAGACAAACGATCTTCTTTTATACCCACAAAACGTCATGAATAACTAACCGATGATTTTGTTATTAATAATATTGCTAAATTAAACTGTCATGTGGTTTTTAAAACCTAATTTTTTAAAAACTATTGCCTACGTATTGGTAAGCTTTTTAACGTTTAATATCATGCTTATTTCATGAAAAGTTTAATATTTGATCAATTACAGCTTTCCGATTTCAACTCCCTGATGATGGAATTGGTTCTTTTTCTGTAAAACTGACAAAAAAATCCTGGCATTTTTTTTACAAGCAAATCGTTTCCAATGCAGTTAACGTTGGTTTATTATACTGTGACGAGTCATTTCAGTCTTTGAGTCAAACACTGCAATTTGACCCCCAATTTCTCGAAACTATTTTATCCTTGGCTGAAATATCTCCGGCTAGTTTCAAACCGCAGCTTTGTGATTCACAATCTGCCGATTTTAAACAACTCAATTTCCAGTCAATAACTTCCTCAATTTCCACCCCACCTACTCTTATTACCATTAATAATTAACCTCTTTTCTTATCAATTGAATTTACCTTTAAGAATGTGAAAATACCCTTACTCTAATCCTATGACTCCCAAAACTGCTAGCATCATAAATAAAGTCCCGAGAGCTGAACGACTCTCGCGAACCTGCGGATTTACTGCGGCCTTTTGTTATCGCTAAACAGTTCAAAAAGTCGTACAAGTTACATGCATGTCTGTGGTCGGTCCTTACTGATGGGATGTCACTTTGGAATTTGCTGACAACCATGGAACTGTATCGAGGACACTGTCGCGAGGACATAGTTAGTAGAGGATAGTTACTTTTCTAAAACTTTACAGCATGGCCAAAAGAATAGAAAACGAAAGGTGATTAAGACATAAAAAAAATGCCCCAACAAAGGACTTATGCTTGATTCCGTCAGCTTTTCCCAATTCGCCTCTACGCTCGGTGGAGCGGGGGGGGGGGGATGGCAGGGATGTTCGTCGGAAATTGAATTAAACCCCCAAATCTGGGCGTGGCTTAAGCTTTTTCAGTTTGATCCCTCCGAGATACCAAGAACTAAAAACAGAATCTATATTTGTATATGTCTTCGTGTTGACTATAAACAAGACCTTGACGGTTAAAGATATTTCCGTTTTGCCTGGAACACCCTAACTAAGACGACCAAAATCTGAAAGTTACAACCCTAGACCAGACGACGGGCATCACCTCCTTACTTTTATCAACTTTAAGTTGATAATGTTTTCCTTGCCCGCCGACGCAGCACACCAGTTTAGTAAGAAACTAATAACTGCAAAACTTTTGAGCATTTCACTCAGTGTATTTTGCACTATAATTTTGGATAATTACAACCAATTAGTTGTAATGTAATATTGTAACATGGTCAGTAAAACGAAACATATATTACATATGTGGTTAAATTTCCATTAAATATCAATTCCTCGTCAAAATATATTAAATACAATCCTGTTGCCTGGTAGTTAAACAACACGTGTTAAATCATATGGCCCGCCTCCGTCGACCACCGATAAAAAATGCATGGAGAGTTCAAGTTTGCGATAATTCTTTCTGAGTAAACTAAAAGCAACGCGCAAATTGTTATTAATATTCTTTATACTATTTTATTAACTATATGCAAAATACTATGCACATTGTTTAATTTACTAATGTTCTTCTATTCTTCGT